>CM065386.1:34425000-34615000 GCA_033060915.1 Euryodendron excelsum
GATACAAGGTAGGCTCTCTATTTACATTTACATATCTTCCCCCCTTTCTCTTCTCTCTTCGAACCCACTTTGGCTTTCTTGTATTTTAATCTCACATCTTCTTCCCCCCTTTCATGCATGCTTCAAACAAGGGACTTCCCGGTCCATGTGCAGGATTAGGCTGTTGAAGGTCACCGTGTCGGGGGCTTTCTCTTATTCTAACCAAAGATCACGTGGGTTCGGCTCCCTTAGTTATGTGGTGAAGCCTTTAACCTTGTATGTTCACGACCCCAACTTACATTGTGCATATCATGATCTTACATCTCTCCAAAATTCGTTTTTAAACTTGTTTTTTCAAAACTTGCATCAAAATCGTTTTAAAAACTTACATTAAAATTTTCTTCTTCAAAACTTGTTTTCAAAATCACAATCCTAAGGTGATTCTAGCCTTTCAGTGGCTAGAGTTGTTTTAGGGAAGTGTTACATTTAAAGTGACCAATATGGTTCATATTTTCCAATTCTTGTTGTTTTCAAAACCATTATCTTAGAGTGGTTCTAACCTTCTTATGGTTAGAATCGCTTTAGGAAAATGAGATATTTTTATGGACTTTTCAAAAACTCTCTTTTCAAATCTCTCTTTCTACAAATCTCTTTTTCAATATATTTTCTAAAAACTTTTTCCAATCTCCTTTTTAAAAATTGCTTTCTAAAAATTCTCTTAAAAAATCTATTTTTCAAAACTCTTTTCAAACTCCTTTCCAAAGAGTTCTCTTTAAAATTCACTTTCTAAAAATACTCCTTAAGCTTCCTTCCTAACCACTCTTTTCAAAAATTTCTTTTCTAAAAACTCTTTCCAAAAATCCTTTTCCAAAAATTCTCTCTTCAAGCGTGCTTTCTAAAAACTCCTTTTTTAAGATCCCTTTCCAAAAACCTTTTCTTTCTAAAAATTCACCTTCCAAAATCTTTTTTCCTGGAGCCCAAGTCAAGCCCTAGAGCCAACGACTAAGAAACCCTAATTTTCTTTCCTAAAACATAATTTTCAATCTTGTCTTAAAATCTAGGTTTCCAAAACCTCTTTTTTTTTTACATCAAAAACATCAATTTTCAAAACCTATTTTCTATCCCGAAATCTAAGATTCCTAAAACTTCATCTTTCCCAATTTCATGCCAAATCTAATCTTCCCTTTAGGAAACCAAATCCAATCTCCCTATTTAGGAAACTAGATCTAATCCTCCGTTTTTTGGAACAAAATCAAAACACCACTTTTTAGAAACAAAATTCAATCTTTTGTTTTAGGAAATAGTAATCCCAATCTTTCTTAAACTCAAACCTTTCCCAAATTCAAGTATTTCTAAAGCTCAAATTTTGAATCTTTCTAAAATTCTAAACTTTCTAAATTTAAAACTTTTTAAATTCAAACCTTTCTTAATTCAAGACTTCCCTAAAATGAAACCTTTTCTATTGCAAAACCTTTCTTAAAATGAATCTTTCCTAAAATGAAACTTTCCTAATTAGAACCTTTCCTAGATCCAATCTTTTCCTGATTTTCCAAGTCCAACATTCGAGTCAAATCTTTTCTAAAACCCTTCCAAGTCAAGTCAAATATTTCTTAAACCTCAAGTCTTTCCTAAGTCTCATATTTCCAAGTCTAGGTTTCCTAAAACCAAGCTTTCCAAAACCAATCTTTTCAAATCTTCTAATCAAAGTTCAATTTCTTAATCTTCCAATCTAAATTCCAACTCCAACTCTTTTTTAAGTCAAACATTCTATTTTCTATCGGACTTTTGTCTAAATTACGGCTGACCTGATTCCCAAAAAGGGATACGTAGGCACCCCTTATGGGTGCGATCATAAACTTTTTTTTTTATTTATCAAATCTCCAATTCTATAACTTTTCCAAACTTCCAATTCCAAAAATCTATTTTTAAATCCCTATTTCCAATTTTTAAAACTCTTCTTTCAAAACTCAACTCTTCTTTTCAAATTTAAAATCAAATCAAGTTCTTTCCCAATCTATTTTCAAATCAAATCTTTTTCTTGCACTTGCATATCATGCATCATGTCAATTCCTTTCTAAAAATTCTTTTCTAAAGTGGAAAACTTTGGACATTTGTTAATCAAATGCTTTAATGGGTGAATTTAGGGTGAATAGACATACTGGTACCGCAAGGACAGGGTAGGGTGATGGCTTAGTGCGTCTTCCTTACACGTAACTAACCTTCGAACCTGGAACACTGTTTTCAAAAGACCAAATGGAGTTATTTAAAAAAAGGGTTTAAATATTTTCTAAAGGTTGCCAAACAATCTCTTTTCTTAAAAACCTTCTCTGAGGAAGTATTTTCAAAAATCTTTTCTAAAAACCTTCAGTGTAATCCTCGAATTGTGCTTAGTTTTTAGGTGACCTAACTCACCTTAATTAAGTTAGGTGGCGACTCTGAATTGTTTTCCAAAAGCCATTTATTCAAATCAATTTTCAATTCAAACCTAGTCGCACTTATCCTTCTTAGAGGGTGGGTTCTAACGAGAAAATACAGTTTTTTTTCAGGTTGTGTGTGTATTCTTCGAGTGTGAAAAATTTGGGCGCGACAATTCTGAATCAAAGATCCATTAATAGATCATTGATTTGAGTTAATCCAAACTCCGCCTTTAAATTCCATGCCAAAACTGGTAGGTTGGATCAATTACATCCAAACCCCTTTTATTCCATTTAAGTCTCTAATCATTTTGCTTGAATTTTTATTGGCTTAAATTAATTTAGTGTTAATTGCTTTTAGTTGTGGTAGGATTCTCATGTCTATTAAATTGCTCTAGTTAGATTTCAATTGTTCAAATTAATATTTTATTGTTTTTAATTAATTGCTTAGTTGATAGTAAAAATCAATCCACAAATTCCTAAAGTTTTTTGGTTTAATTTTAGTTCCCATAGATTCAATTCCTTCATTGTCTTGTAATTTTAATTCGAATAATTCTTAAATTGTGCTTGTTATTATTGCTAGATTTGCACAAATCTTATTAGCAAACATGATAATGGGAATGTCTCCATTTAAACTACAAAGCCTCCGACATGTGCATTGGAATGAGTGAACTAGCCCTTACTGATTATTTTTTAGTGATTAAATGTTACTGTACCCTTATTATGACTTTGGTTATGCCATGAGGTGAAAGGGTTAATGTAGCTACTTTAGCATTATACCTTACGGTCATGATTGATTTAGCCTTTCGGACATCGCTAGGAAAGTTGCTAGTCCTGATCCGAGTGGCATAAGGGAAAATGAAAGATTATCTCGTACATCAGACATATATTCATAGCGCGCAATTTACCTTCGCTTTTTCAGCATTGCAATGTAAGTATAGGTATATTGTTGCCCTCAAGGGGTTAGGTGCATCTTCTAGAGGGAATGGAGATACCTACACTGATATATTTAGATAGATTCGAGGTACTTAAGACACTTGTTTTATATTAGACATGGACCCATGGATAGTAACTACCCACTTCCCATTTTAAGCCCACTATCTGGGAAGTTATGGGAAGTTATAATTTCTCTGGGAAGTTTCAACTTCTGAGTAATAGATATACATATACTGACTCTGCATATGATTGTAGGCATTGAAGGATCTCTATGAAACCCTAATCTCACATTTTCACGATTAGTTGAATTGCATATTAAAATTAGCTGAGTTAGTTTATTTAATTTAATTTACATCTATTGCATGGTTAATTATAAATTGTGTGTGCCATATGCGTCATTTCATTAGTGGTAAGTTAGATGGTGAGTTGAGTGGTGAGTCATTAGTGAATAGGTGCATAGGATACCTAAGGATGTGAGATACACTATTTATCTATATTGGCTTCATTGAAGTGAAGTGAGAAGAGGGGGGTTGTCGGTGGAGGGAAAGAGAGAATTAAGACAAGAGGGAACAAGGAGGCAAAGGAAGAAAGAAAAGAAAGAAAAAGAAAGAAAAAAACCAAGAATTGTGGGGGTGAATGGCTCAGCATGGTGGGAGAGAGAAGAAAGAAAAAAAAAAATAGAGGGAGTGAAGGGATGACTGCCATTATAGAGAGATATAGAGTTATAGAGAGAGATATAGAGAGAGGGAAGTTTGGAGACAGAGGGAGAAATCGGTAGAAAAGAGGAAGAAGAAGAAGAGAGGGGAAAAACCTAAGGAAACTTTCATGCACTTTGTTTTCCTCATCTAAGGTGAGTATCATGCTTGTTTCATCTTGTTCTCTATAATTATTGCATGTGGTATGATTCATGCCATGGAAGGAGGAGGATGGAGGCGAGATCTTCCATTATTAAAACTTAGAATCATCCATTGTTGCCATAACAGAGTCTTCTCTGTGAAAAGACTACTGTTTGGAGACGTTTCGACCTAGCTAAAAAATTTATTTGTGGTTGAATTTTTGAACATTGTAAGTTAGAGTTATGAGGATCATTTGGGCTTTGGATTCACTTAAAAATGTTAAAATTTAGAATTATGGTGCATTTTTGAAGTGGGACTGTTTCTGCAGATTTTTGATGCCCAGATCTACGACACGTAGTTTGACTGAACATTCAACCAAATTAGAGTAGTCCAAAAATTATAAAAATTTTACTTTATCTATTAGATGAGAAAACAAACTAAATTTCAAATCATTTTGATGTCGTTTACCTATGTTAAAAACCTCTTAAAGAGAGACTATTTGCAGTTGGATTATCGTTTCTACAGCACTGTCTTGTTTTATAAAATACCAAAGAAATACGTAGAATTGTTTAATAAATGTGAAATTTGGTAAGAATACTATCTCACATGTCTATTTGGTAGTCCCCAAAATTTGAAATTGTTTAGTATAAGCTCACGAAGTTATACCTAAATTATTAGGTCTGTGTCAGTTTTGGCAGATTAGAGGACTTAGTGAATTTTGGTACTTTTAAGCTCTTACATTGCATTGGGAACGTAATTGAGGTTATCATATGACATGTCTAATGCATGATTTCAGTTATATGGTTTATTTTGGGTGTCTCCATTATGTTCGATTATTTTGCAAAATTATATATTGAGTTTCCTAAATTAACACGGTTATGGTAATAAGAGCTAACGGAGAGCAAGAACCTTCAACATCAATCGAGAAGTGATCTTTGGCGTATTGTGTGTACGGTGACAGGTGGGGTTTTGGGATAATCTTGTTCATATTGAATAAATTGTTTTCTATATATATGATGGTGGTGAGTTCAAATGAAGTGTTAAAGATGTTCATACATAAGATGAAATTGGCATTTATATATATGAGAAGTTATGTGGAGAGATTGATGATATATATATGGTGGCATTGCATACTATTTATATTGTATGTCTTGCATTGCACTGGGGAGAGTTAACCATGGTAGATTAACCAAGGCTTAGTCATGGTGGACTAGCCTAGGGGTGCCACGGTAGGCATTCCTTGGTAACGCGTATTGATATATTGGGCCAACGTTATCTAAAATTGTGCACACATGTAGGTGATACAATCATTGCATTGAGACATTCATGATATTTATATTGATCATTTATACATGTGTGCATTGTGAGTATTTATTACCATTCTCTATGAATTTGTTTATCTACCATGACCACGTTGACTTTTAGCTCATGCTCACACAGACCTTTTGTGATAGGTGAGCAATGGATGGTGTTCGGTTCATTGCAGTCTTGGTCCTTGCTGTGTTGGCAATCATGTCGGTGTCAGGATGTCGAGTCTCGAGACTTGAGAGAGCTCCATTGTCTTACTTTCAATTTCATGGTTGTGTTTTATATGGGACATTGGGTCTTGATTTATGTTTTAACGTGGTAGAATGTTAGAGAATTTTGGAAGGATGTTGATTATTTTCTAGTTGGTGATGTATATATGATTTATAATTTCGTTTTATGTATCTTAAAGAGTTTATTATATTTTTCTCATTATATTGTTTATCTATTATATTCCGCTGCATTTTTTATTTTCGGGTATGTGTTGAGGTGTCGTTCGCAAGTACGGTGACATGTGCGATCATGCTTCGCCTATTGTGTCGGTGGACCTACTGTTTATCTTGCATTATTTTTAGTGTTATTATCCTTTAAAGCTGAAGTATTGCTTTTAAGCAGCTAGCTGTAATGGTAATAGTAGCAGTGACACGGTTTCGGAGTGTAACAAACATAGCGTAACTAACGAATATCGAAGTCATGATTTTTTTATTAGAATCACATATATTGAGTTTAAGATGGTTTTTGGTACATTTTGTTTGATTTATAGACATTAGTTAATATGTGTGTTACGTTTTATAGTATTTTTTAGTTGCTGTTAAGAGAATTTTATATATTTTCTATTAAGTTTATCCATTTACATGTTCCTGTAAATTTAATTATAATTTATAATAAAAATTAAAAGTAATCAGGCAATAATATTTTTAACAAAAAATAAGCAACACAATTTCTCAAGAAGACTAATTATCCCTTTTTTTTTAACAACTAGATAACAATTAATCCATTCAAAAGGCATGATTTATTAGTTCTAACAATTTAATGCTTCAAGTTATAGAATTTTGAATTTACCTAAACAATAAATTAATAATAAGAGAAATAAAAAAAATTCCAATAGTATTTCTTAAGAAAATAAACAAATTTGGTTTTTCTACATACTATCAATCTAATATAATATATCTCATAACTTAACTATTTTAGTATTCTGATTTTTTGTCAAATGATAGATTTTAAAAACATAATCTAACAAATCATAATAGGTCACAGGCTTAACAGTTGGTAAGATATGAGAGGATATATAACATTACTACATGCACATACATTACTATTAGATATTAGCACAAAATGAATCCGTGGGTCTAATGAAAGCCAAGCCCAAGACCAAGAGAGACCAGCTTAGAGAGATCACCCCACGAGTGCCAACCTATTAGACGAAGCCTATGCCGATCAGAGATAGAGACCCAAAGTGGCTGACCCATGGATCCTAATTCAAAAGATACTAGGACTAATGACGTCCGTAATACAAATCCTATTCCTAAGTAAATTAGGACAAATAAAAGATAAGTCTAATACATTAAACCGACTCAATTAATGAGGATTCCTAGGAGGAAAGTAACTTTAATTCCCAAATAAAATATGGCATTCCGAAAACTATAAATAACCCCGTGCACTAAAGGTGTAAGATACGTTCACTTGAATTTTAGATCTCTAATATTCTATTCGATTCATTGTGATTAAGCTTGCTAACTTAATTATCGGAGTGTCTTTGGCCCAAAGAGGTTTGAGACATTCTCATCGTCTTCTTCTTTTGCAGATTGTTCGTGCTCATCGATACGGTTTGAGAGTTCAACCAAGCTTTCTAAAAAAATCTCACCTATAATTGGCACCATTTCTGGGAAAGTCTACACAACGATGAGTACCGGCTATCTCGGAAGAGAAGTTGATCCCACCAATAGGGAATCAGATGATAATCACGACATCTATAGTCACGACGACACACACCAGTCAAGTCGGCATGATGATGACCTAGCAAACTCTGGAAGGGCGCTTCATCTGGTCGGAGATACAATTCCTTGGAGGCAACTGGCTGGAAGGACAGAAGGGTCTAACACGGGCTCTGCAATATGCCTAAAATCTAAACCGCCGAAGAAATCACCATAGGAACTTGAATCCATCACCAATCCAGCGGTTGCGTGCCCAGCAATTTATCGCTCCGAATAACTGAGCAGGAGATTTGGCGGCAAGATGAAGAGATTGCCCGCCTTAGATCAACGATTGAAGTACTGAGGGAAGCAATTGCCAGACGAGATGGAAGAATACCTGAGAGATCCCCAAATTGGCAGCAGAGAAGGAGAACGAATTCAAGAAACATGAGCCCCCCGGCTGCATGCAGAACAGGGAGGTACACAGTTAGTACAAGGCACTCTATGGACCGACAGGAAATTGGCAGCCACGAAGCAATCGAACACCAGTGAGAGACCTGGCAAGGGTTGAGCTAGAGCAATAGGATTGGGACTAGTGGCTAGAAGATTGGCTCGACAACCGGGATAAGCACCAAAAAGGGTGGACAGCCCAGGATATAGCTAGAAGAGCCTTGGACTAGATTGCTTCCACGCCCTTCACAGAAGAGATTGAGACATACCGAACTCCCAGGAAATTTTCCCCACAAAAGTTCACTCCTTATAATGGGAAGTCAAATCCCATTACCCATTTCGGCACTACAAGTAGATAATGGCGCTATAGAGCTATGATGATTCACTCATGTGCTGAGTTTTCCCTTCAAGCCTAAGAGAGGTAGCTCTACGATGGTTCGACAAGTTGAAGTCCAGATCAATAGTAAGTTGGAGACAACTCATCAAGCTATTCACTAACCGGTTTATAGCCAACAACAAGCAGCCGAAGGAGGTGGACTACTTGCTGACCTTACAGAAGAAAGATGATGAGGGATTACACGTATATGCAAGGAGATACTAGGAGGCTTATAATGAAATAGAGGACTACAACGAGCAGTTGGCTATTGCACAGTTCAAGATCGGCCTTCCTAGAGAATACCGGTTGAGGCAATCCCTCATGAAGAAACCAGTTGCCCAGATATAAGACCTGATGCTGAGGATTGAATAGTGCGCACGGGTGGAAGAGGATGTAGCATAGCCGACGCAGGAGAAGGTCAGGGAGAAGACCGAGAAGAAAGATGGGTGTAAAAGTAAAAAGCCCAGATGTGAGGAGAACAACAACAACAGTAGGGGCAGGAAAACTACAGAAGGTGTCAACACAGTCTTCAAGGGCCCAATTTACAAGATTTTGCCCCAAATACGAGACAAACCCTTCTTCAAGTGACCCCCAAAGTTGGGAGGAGACCTTGTCGCCCGAGACTATAGGAAGTTCTATTCTTATTAAAGGGAAAAGGGGCATCAGACGAATGTAAGCACCCCATTTTTTACCGCTCGGCAGTCTACACTCCGTCCAGACTTGTTTTCAAGTCAATGTGGGCATATTCCAATCGAAACCAATTCTCTAGATCCAAATTCCGTCTTTCCATCGCTTCGCAGGCCTGTCAAGCCCAAATAGAGGCAAAATGACCAAAATACCCTTAGGGGCATTGTCCTTTCCTTTCCCTTTCCAATCCCACTCCTGAGACAGTTTATTCCTCGAGACGGTTCCAATCCAGGCACGTCTCTTCGGAGATGGTAAGACCCTTTTCCAATCCCTCTCTCGAGACAGTTTATTCCTCGAGACGGTTCCATCCAGGCATGTCTCTTCGGAGACGGTAAGACCCCTTTCCAATCCCACTATCGAGACAGTTTATTCCTCGAGATGGTTCCAATCCAGGCGCGTCTCTTCGGAGACGGTAAGACCCCTTTCCAATCCCACTCCTGAGACAGTTTATTCCTCGAGACGGTTCCAATCCAGGCACGTCTCTTCGGAGATGGTAAGACCCTTTTCCAATCCCTCTCTCGAGACAGTTTATTCCTCGAGACGGTTCCATCCAGGCATGTCTCTTCGGAGACGGTAAGACCCCTTTCCAATCCCACTATCGAGACAGTTTATTCCTCGAGACGGTTCCAATCCAGGCACGTCTCTTCGGAGACGGTAAGACCCCTTTCCAATCCCACTCTTGAGACAGTTTATTCCTTGAGACGGTTCCAATCTAGGCACGTCTTTTCGAAGACGGTAACACCCCTTTCCAATCCCTCTCTCGAGACAATTTATTCCTCGAGACGGTTCGAGTAGCAAAACTACTCACAAAACCGTTAGAGTAGCAAAAATACTCACAAAGCCGTTAGAGTAGCAGAAATACTCACAAATCATCAACCCCGTCCGAGTAGCGGAAATACTCACACCGTTAGAGTGGCGGAAATACTCAAAACCTAGGTCAACACCAATGTCTGCTAGCCCACTTCGGTGAAAAATGACCAAACTACCCTTTCGAGACTTTCCGGTCAAGATGACCATTTTGCCCCTAAGCATCCGAATGCCCCGGGAACCACACCGGCTCTGGGTATCAAACCGGTAATGTCCCAAGAATACTTTTTATAGTATTCTCAACCTTCCTTTACCTTTCCGGATCATTCCGAGTCAGTTCCGGCCAACCCGGTACAAAATGACCGTTTTGCCCCTGGTGGGCCGGTTTCCTTTTTCGACCACACCGGCTCTGGGTATCAAACCGGTAACCTCCTGAGACTACTTTTTATAGTGTTCTCAACCTCTCCATACCTTTCCAGATCATTCTGAGTCAGTTCCGACCAACCCGGTGGGAAATGACCGTTTTGCCCCTCGTGGGCCATTCTCCTTTTCCGACCACGCCGGCCCTGGGAATCAAATCGAAAACCTCTGGGAACATTCTGAATAATGTTTCCAGATCTCAAGTCTTCTTCCGGAACAGTCCGAGTCCGTCCCGGCAGTTTTCCGGTCCGATTGACCGTTTTGCCCCTAAAGGCCCGGTCAACCTTTCCGACCCCCCTTTATCTTAATTTTTCAAGTCAAATACCACCAAGACACTATTTTAAGTGTTCCTGCTCCTTTCCAGCCTTCCGGGTCATTCCCGGCTCCTCCAAATCATTCCCGGACTTTCCGGAGTCACTCCTAGTGAAGCCAGACTAAAGTTTACATGGTTGTCACTAGTACAGGCGCCCAAATCTAGTCAAAGATACGTTGCTTGCCGACCTTAAATCTTTCCTAATTGGCTGGCACCACTACAAGCCAAAAAATGGCCTGGCGCCACTACTAGTGGCGCTAGTGTAAATTTTGCCCTGGCGCCACTGCAACAGGCGCCAGGTTTGTCCAACTTCTATAAATGCAGAGCCTCGTTCAACGTGAAAAGGGTCTGCAAACTTAACCTAGAAATCACAAAATTCGATATACAGAGCTTGAGCACCTCCAAAAATCCTAGCCTCCCTAGGTTTTCCAAACCCTAGCCACCTTATATAAACCCTAGCCTTCTCTACACTTATACACTTGTAAGCACCCCATTTTTGACCGCTCGGCAGTCTACACTCCGTCCAGACTTGTTTTCAAGTCATTGTGGACATATTCCAATCGAAACCAATTCTCTAAGTCCAAATTCCGTCTTTCCATCGCTTCGCGGGCCTGTCAGGCGCAAATAGAGGCAAAATGACCAAAATGCCCTTAGGGGCATTGTCCTTTCTTATTTCAATTCCAATCCCTCTCTCGAGACAGTTTATTCCTCGAGACGGTCCGAGTAGCAAAACTATTCACAAAACCGTTAGAGTGGCGGAAACACTCACAAAACCGTTAGAGTAACGGAAATACTCACAAAACCGTTAGAGTGACGGAAACACTCAAAACCCAGGCACGTCTCTTCGGAGACAGTAAGACCCCTTTCCAATCCCTCTCTCGAGACAGTTTATTCCTCGAGACGGTTCCAATCCAGGCACGTCTCTTCGGAGACGGTAAGACCCCTTTCCAATCCCTCTCTCGAGACAGTTTATTCCTCGAGACGGTCCGAGTAGCAAAACTACTCACAAAACCGTTAGAGTAGCGGAAATACTCACAGAACCGTTAGAGTAGCGGAAATACTCACAAATCATCAACCCCGTCTGAGTAGTGGAGATACTCAACCCCGTCCGAGTAGCGGAAATACTCACAAATCATCAACTCCGTCCGAGTAGTGGAAATACTCACAAATCATTAACCCCGTCCGAGTAGTGGAAATACTCACACCGTTAGAGTGGCGGAAACACTCAAAACCTAGGTCAACACCAGTGGCTGTTAGCCCACTTCAGTGAAAAATGACCAAATTACCCTTAGGACCTTTTTCGAGACTTTCCGGTCAAGATGACCATTTTGCCCCTAGGCATCCGGATGCCTCGGGAACCACACCAGCTCTGGGTATCAAACCGGTAACCCTCTGAGATTGCTTTTTATAGTGCTCTCAACCTTCCCTTCTCTTTCTGGATGATTCCGAGTCAGTTTCGGCCAACCTGGTACAAAATGACCGTTTTGCCCTTGGAGGGCCGGTCTCCTTCTTCGACCATACCGGCTTTGAGTATCAAACCGGTAATGACTCGAGAATACTTTTTATAGTATTCTCAACCTTCCTTTACCTTTCCGGATCATTCCGAGTCAGTTCCGGCCAACCCGGTACAAGATGACCGTTTTGCCCCTAGAGGGCCGGTCTCCTTCGTCAATCACACCGACTCTGGGTATCAAATCGGTAATGACCCGAGAATACTTTTTATAGTGTTCTCAACCTTCCTTTACCTTTCCGGACCATTCCGAGTCAGTTCCGGCAAACCCAGTACAAAATGACCATTTTGCCCCTGGTAGGCCGGTCTCCTTTTCCGACCACGCCGGCTCTGGGTATCAAACCGGCAATCTCTGGGAACATTCTAAATAATGTTTCCAGATCCCAAGTCTTCTTCCGGGACAGTTTGAGTCTGTCCCGGCAGTTTTTCGGTCCGGTTGACCGTTTTGCCCTTAAAGGCTCGGTCAACCTTTCCGACACATCTTATCCTCACTTTTCAAGTCAAATACCTCCAGGACACTATTTTAAGTGTTCCTGCTCCCTTCCGGCCTTCCGGGTCATCCCCGACTCCTTCAAATCATTCCCGGACTTTTCGGAGTCACTCCCAGTGAAGCCAGGCTAAAGTTTACATGGTAGTCACTAGTACAGGTGCCCAAATCTAGTCAAAGATATGTTGCTTGCCGACCTTAATTGTTTCCTAAATGGCTAGCGCCACTAGTAGTGGCGCCAAGCCAAAAAATGGTGTGGCGCCACTCCTAGTGGCGCCAGTGTATAATTTGGCCTGGCGCCACTGCAACAGGCGCCAAGTTTGTCTTCCCTCTATAAATACAGAGCCTCGTTCAACGTGAAAAGGGTCTGCAAACTTAACCTAGAAATCACACAATTCGATATACAGAGCTCGAGCACCTCCAAAAGCCCTAGCCTCCCTAGGTTTTCCAAACCCTAGCCACCCTACACAAACCCTAGCCTCCTATACAGTTATACACTCCCCCATACACTCATACACTAGCCTTCAACCATCCTTTGAAGACTTGAAGAGCTGCCATCCAAAGCTTGAAGATAACTCTTGAAGGTTGAGGAAGAAAACCAAGACAAAGATCGAAGACCGCACAGCGCGCAAAATAAACAAGATACAAGGTAGGCTCTCTATTTAAATTTCCGCACTTTCCCCCTCTCTCTTCTCTCTCCTAACCCACTTGGGTTTTCTCTATTTTAATCCCCCATCTCTTTCCCCCCCTTTCTTTGCATGCTTGAAACAAGGGGACTCCCGGTCCATGTGTAGAATTAGACTGTTGGAGAGTCACCGTGTCGGGGGCTTCCTTCTAGTCTAACCAGAGACCACGTGGGTCCGGCCCCCTTGATTATGTGGTGAAGCCTTAACCTTGTATGTTCACGACCCCAAATTGCATTGTGCATATCATAGTCTTGCATCTTCCAAAATTCGTTTTCAAAAAGTTGTTTTCAAAAATCGTTTTTTTCAAACTTATTTTCAAAATTGCATCAAAAGCTCTTTTTCAAAAACACGTTTCAAAATCACAATCCTAGAGTGATTCTAGCCTTTCCATGGCTAGGGTTGCTTTAGGAAAGTGTTACATTAAAAGTGACCTTTTGGTCTATATTTCCAAATCTTGTTGTTTTCAAAACCACTTTCCTAAAGTGGTTCTAGCCTTCTTATGGTTAGAATTGCTTTAGGAAAGTGAGATGTTTTTACACCTTCTAAAAACTCTCTTTAAAAATCTCTTCCTAAAAATCTCCTTTTCAACATACTTTCCTAAAACTTCCCCCTCCAAAATTGTTTTCAAAAATTCCTTCCAAAATCTATTTTTCAAAACTCCCTTTTTCAACTCCTTTCAAAAATCCTCTCCCCGAAATTCACTTTCTAAAAACTCTCTCCAAAAATCTTTCCAAAAAAAACTCCCTTTCCAAAATCTTCCTTCTAGAAATTCCCCTCTAGGATTTTCCTTCCAAAACCTTCGTTTCCAAAAACACACTTTCTAAAAACTCCTCCCTAGGATTTCCCTTCTAGAAAACCTTCGTTCCTAAAAACGCACTTTTCAAAAACTCTTTTCTCAGACCCCAAGTCAAGCCTTAGAGCCCACAATTAGGAAACCCTAATTTTCTTTCCAAAAACATGATTTTCAAACTTTGCCCCAAACCTAGGTTTCCAAAATCTCTTGTTTTCACACCCAAAAATATACATGTTTCCAAAACCTATTTTCTACGTCAAAACTATGGTTTTTCAAATCTAGGGTTTCTAAAACCTCCCTTTCGAAATCCTTACCAAATCCTATCTTCCCTTTAGGAAACCGAATCAAATCTCCCCGTTTAGGAAACTAGATCCCGTCCTTCGTTTTTGGAAACAAAAATCAAATCTTTTCTTTTAGAAACCAAATCCAATCCCTTCCTAATCCAAACCTTTCTTACTTCAATACCTTCCTAAACCATAAGCTTCCTAAACCATAAGTTTCCTAAACCTAAACTCTAAATCTTTCCTTAAATTTCAAAATCCAACTCTTTCTTAATTCAAATCCTTCCTAAACTTTCACTTTCCTAAATCTTAAGTTTCCAAAACTTGAACGTAAAAATCTTTCCTAAATTTTAAAACTCAACTTTCAAATCTTTCCTAATTCAACCCTTTCCTAATCCTACCCCTTTTCCAAATCTCAACTTTCCAAATCTAATTTTTCAAACTTTTTCTAAACTCAAACCTTTCCTAATCTTAAGATTTCCTAAAACTATAAAACTTTCTAAATCTTAAACTTTCTAAATTTCAAATCTTTCCAAATTCAAAACTTTCTAAATTCTAAAGTTTCTTGAACTTCAAATCTTTCTAAATCTAAAACTTTTCTAAATTCAAAACTTTCTTAATTCAAGACTTTCTTAAGTTGAAACTTTTCTTAATTCAAACATTTCTTAAATTGAAAACTTTCCTTTTTCAAACCTTTCCCAAAACGAAACTTTCTTATTTTCAAAACTTCCTTGTTTTTCAAAACTTTCCAAAATCAAAACTTCCCTTTTTTCAAACATTTCTAAATTCGAAACTCTCCTAATTTGAAAACTTTCCTAATTCAAAACTTTCCAAAAATAAAACTTTCCTAATTCATAACTTTCCTAATTTGAAACTTCCCTAATTCGAACCTTTCATAAATCCAATCTTTCTTAATCTCAAGTCTTCCCTAGGTCTCCTACCTTTCCTAAGTCTAGGTTTCCTAAACTTCCATCTTTCCTAAAACCAAATCTTTCCAAAACCTATCTTTCCAAAGCAAGTCCAATTGTTTCAATTTCAATCTCAAATATCTTCTTCCAATTTCAAATCAAAATTCAATTTCCTTCTTCAATCCAACCTTTTATCGGACTCTTGTCCGAACTACGACTGACCTGATTCCCCCAAAGGGATACATAGGCAACCTTCATAGGTGTGGTCACAACACTTTTTAAACTTTCAATTCCACCCTCATGGGTGCAGTCTCCATATTTTCAAATCCCAAATTCCAATTTACTTTCAAAATTTCAATTTCAAATTTTCTATTTTCAAATTTCTATTTCCAAATTTTCAAACTTCCCAATTTCAATTCCATCTTTTCAAATCAATTTCAAATCAATCTCTTTCCAAATCTATTTTTCAATTCTCTTTTATTGCACTTGCATATCATGCATCATATTAGTTTCTTTTTAAACATTGTTTTTCAAAGTGGATAGGATTGGCCAATAGTTAGTTGAAGACTCTCATAGGTGAATCTAGGGTAAATTGACATGTAGGTACCGAAAGGGCGGGGTAGGGTGATAGCTTGGTGCGTCTTCCCTACACGTAACCAACCTCCGAACTTAGAATCACTGATTTCGAAAGACCAAAAGGAGTTGTTTTTCTAAAAAGGGCTAAGTATTTTCCAAAGGTTGCCAAACAACCTGTTTTTCTTAAAAACCCTCTCTCGAGGAGATATTTTCAAAAATTGTTTTCCAAAACCCTAAGTGTAGTTTTCGGATTATGCTTAGTTTTTAGGTGACCTAACTCACCTTAATCAAGTTAGGTGGCGACTCCAAATCTTTTCTTAAAAGCCCTTTATTCAAATCAATTTTTTAATTCAAACCTAGTCGCACTCATTCTTCTAGGAGGGTGAGTTCTAATGAGAGAGTACAACATTTTTCCGCTTGGGTGAGTATTCCTCGAATGCGAAAAATCTGGGCGCGACAACACTCCCCCATACACTCATACACTAGCCTTCAACCATCCTTTGAAGACTTGAAGGGCTGCCATCTAAAGCTTGAAGACAACCTTTGAAGACTGAAGGTGAAGATCAAGACAAAGACCGAAAACCGAAGACAGCGCGGCGCGCAAAATAAAGAAGACATACGGTAGGCTTTCTCTTTAATTTTCTGTATTTCCCCCCTCTCTCTTCTCTCTCCAACCCACTTGGGATTTCTCTATTTTAATCCCCCATTTCTTTCCCCCCCTTTCTTTGCATGCTTGAAACAAGGGGATTCCTGGTCCATGTGTAGGATTTGGCTATTGGATAGTCACCATGTCGGGAGCTTTCTTCTAGTCTAACCAAAGACCTCGTGGGTCCGGCCCCCTTGATTATGTGGTGAAGCCTTAGCCTTGTATGTTCACGACCCCAAATTGCATTGCGCATATCATGGTCTTGCATCTTCCAAAATTCGTTTTCAAAAAGTTATTTTCAAAAATCGTTTTCAAACTTGTTTTCAAAATTGCATCAAAAGCTCTTTTTCAAAAACATGTTTTCAAAATCACAATCCTAGGGTGATTCTAGCCTTTCCATGGCTAGGGTTGCTTTAGGAAAGTGTTACATTAAAAGTGGCCCCTTTGGTCTATATTTTCAAACCTTATTGTTTTCAAAACCACTTTCCTAAAGTGGTTCTAGCCCTCTTATGGTTTGAATTGATTTAGGAAAGTGAGATGTTTTTACACCTTCTAAAAACTCTCTTTAAAATTCTCTTCCTAAAATCTCTTTTTTAACATACTTTCCTAAAACTCTCCTCTCCAAAATTGTTTTCAAAAACTCCCTTTCAAAATTTATTTTTCAAAATTCTCTCTCCAAAATCTTTTCCTCAAAATTTACCCTCTAAAAACACTCCCTAGATTCACCTTCCTAAAAACTCTCTCCAAAAATCTTTTTCAAAAACTCTCTTCCCAAAAATTTCCTTCTAGAAACTCTCCTCTAGGATCTTCTTTCCAAAAAACACGTTTCTAAAAACACACTTTCCAAAACTCCCTCTTTCCTAAAATCTTTTTCCAAAAACTCCCTCTCCAAATTCACTTTCCAAAAACTCCTCCCTAGGATTCCCTTCTAGAAAACCTTCGTTTCCAAAAACTCTTTCCTTATAAGCCCAAGTCAAGCCGTAGAACTCACAATTAGGAAACCCTAATCTTTTTCTCAAAAACATGGTTTTCAAACTTTGCCCCAAACCTTGGTTTCCTAAACCTCTTGCTTTCACATCCAAACTATACATGTTTCCAAAACCTATTTTCTACATCGAAACTATAGTTTTCCAAAACTAGGGTTTCTAGAATCTCCCTTTCCAAATCCTTGCCAAATCCTATCTTCCCTTTAGGAAACCGAATCAAATCTCCTCATTTAGGAAACTAGATCCCGTCCTCTGTTTTTGGAAACAAAATCTAATCCCTTCCTAATCCAAACCTTTCCTAATTCAACTTCTTCCTAATTTCCTACCTTTTTAAACCATAAGTTTCCTAAACCTAAACTCTAAATCTTTCTTTAAATTTCAAAATCCAACTCTTTCCTAATTCAAATCCTTCCTAAACTTTCACCTTCCTAAACCTTAAGTTTCCAAAACTTGAACATAAAAATCTTTCCTAAAATTCTAAAATTCAACCCTTTCCTAATCCTACCCCTTTTCCAAATCTCAACTTTCCAAATCTAGTTTTTCAAACTTTTTCTAAACTCAAACCTTTCCTAATCTCAAAATTTCCTAAAACCCTAAAACTTTCTAAATCTTAAACTTTTCTAAATCTCAAATCTTTCAAAATTCTAAACTTTCCAAAACTTCAACATCTTTCCAAGTCTAAGACTTTTCTAAACTCAAAACTTTCTTAATTCAAACATTTCCTAAACTGAAAACTTTCCTTTTTCAAACCTTACCCAAAACGAAACTTTCTTATTTTCAAAACTTCCTTGTTTTCTAAACTTTTCCACTTTCAAAACTTCCCTTTTTCAAAACATTCCAAAATTCAAAACTTTCTTAACTTGAAACTTTCTAAATTCTATGTCTTTTCTTAAGCTAAACTTTTCCTAATTCAAAACATTTCTAAATTCCAAACTTTCCAATTTTCAAAACTTTCCAATTTCCAAGCTTTCTTAAACCTAAAACTTTCCTAATTCGAAACTTTCCTAAAATGACACTTTCCTAATTTTTAACTTCCCTAATTTGAACATTTCCTAAATCCAACCTTTCCTAATCTCCTAAACCTTCCAAGTCAAGTTGAATCTTTCCTAAGTCTCTTTCCTAAGTATAGGTTTCCTAAAACCAATCTTCCAAAATCAATCTTTCCAAAGCAAGTCCTATCTTCTCAATTCCAATCTCCTCTTCTAATTTCAAATCAAATTTAATTTTCAATTCCAATCTCCTCTGCTAATTCCAATTCAATTTCCTTCTTCAATCCACTCTTCTATTTTCAATTGGACTCTGGTCCGAACTACGACTGACCTGATTCCCCCAAAGGGATACGCAGGCAACCTTTATAGGTGCGGTCACAATACTTTTTAAACTTTCAATTCCACCCTCATGGGTGTGGTTTCCAAAATCTTTCCAAATCTCAAATTCCAATCTATTTTCAAAATTCCAATTTCAAAATTTCTATTTTCAAATTTTTACTTTCAATTTTCAAACTTTCCAATTTCAATTCCATCTCTTCAAATCTATTTTCAAATCAAATCAATCTCTTTCTAAATCTATTCTCCAACTCTCTCTTATTTTGCACTGGCATATCATGCATCATATTTTTCAAACATTATTTTTCTAAAGTGAATAGGGTTGAACACATGTTAATTAAAGACTCTCATAGGTGAATCTAGGGTAGATTGATATGTAGGTACCGAAAGGGCGGGGTAGGGTGATGGCTTAGTGCGTCTTCCCTACACGAAACCAACCTCCGAACCTAGGATCACTGATTTCAAAGATCAAAATGAGTTATTTTCAAAAAAGGGCTAAATGTTTTCCAAATGTTGCCAAACAACCTGTTTTCTTAAAAACCCTCTCTTGAGGAGATATTTTCAAATCGTTTTCCAAAGCCCTAAGTGTAGTCTTCGGATTATTCTTAGTTTTTAGGTGACCTAACTCACCTTAATCAAGTTAGGTGGCGACTCCGAATCTTTTTCAAAAGCCCTTTATTTCAAATCAATTTTTCAATTCAAACCTAGTCGCACTCATTCTTCTAGGAGGGTAAGTTCTAACGAGAGAGTACAGCATTTTTCCCGCTTGTGTGAGTATTCCTCGAGTGCGAAAAATCTGGGCGCGACAGCTGGCGACTCTACTAGGGAGACTTAGAGGGTTAGGCCGTTAATCATGTCTCTTTACCCTTTACCTATGTAAAGTCTTCAATTAATTTGGTTCAATCCTATTCACTTTAAATCTCCAAAACAAAATTTTCAAAATTGTTTTCAAAAAACATGCATTTATTCATATTATCTTGTATTATGTTTGTCATCCACATACTGACACTTACATCTTTGTTTTGAAGGTGCGCTTTATGTTTAAAAATTATTAACTGCTTTGCATGAATGTGATGTACAGGATGAATGGGAGTTGTTGGGCCCTTTCCTCCACTTTTAAAAAAATCACACACACACTGCATGTGCACTTGCATTTTGCATACTTGCATACCCTAATATGTCCTTTCTAGTTAGAAAGGGGGAACGGTATATTGGTTGTGGGCAAGATGCTGTGTCAGTTTCTTCGTCTACGGCCTCTTGATGGTTCCCCCGCTCGGATCACCAACCGATCATGGCACCACCTCGGAGAGTGGGCCTAGGTTTGAAGATCCGGGGACCGAGCCTTTTTAGGACGCATTAGTCAACCCTCAACCTCATACTCATATAGACACCATGCATAGTCGAACCTCTGCCGAATTTAGGACACGAGCACCGTTCTCAAAATTACGGAGGAAAAGGCGACTGCTTTTACTTTCATTTATACCTGCTGTTATAATGCTTGTATTTATACTGTTATAATGCTTGTCTAACTGTTCATGCATGCATGTTTACTTCAATTACACTTTCTTTCCTTATACTCTTTGCATATTCATGTTCATGCATTCAATATTCCATGTCAAGACAAGAGTTCCAAGTAACTCAAGTCACTACATTCTCATGCATATGATCAACCCATTGAGAGTGACGCCAACGTCACTCTCCCTTGCATTGAACCTACCCAAACCCTAAGGGTTCCCACGTAACCCTAAGGACTCATTGCATGCATCTCAATCCATTCCACAAGAGGGGCCCCAATCCCTCTATGCTCACGGAGATAGGGTTGCCAAGAAGACAAGGGGCAATCAATCAACAAGGTCTCTCAGCGACCTCCTCAACATCAAATCCAAGGAAGGCGAATCCGAAGACTCAAGAGTAGTTTAGGGTTTCCCTTTGTAAAATTAGATCGGTGGAAGTCCAAAGGAAAATGTTCCCCCTCCCCCTATTAAAATGTATTTTAATTCTTTTGTATCTTAAACCCAAAATTTAATGTACTTCTTTATTTTTATGAATGAATGCATGAATGGCTGAAGGTTCCCACCTGACGGTAAAGTGTTTGCATACAGGGGCAAACCCCCTATCTCCAAAAGTGAGCCAATACATCATGTTTAGTCTCCCTCTCAAGCAGGGGCACTTTAGAGCATGCATTGCATAAAGACTTGTCAAGATCAAACACTGACTCTTCCCTTTTTGTTGGTTTTAGGTACCTTCCCTCATTCCCCGATCTTACAAGCATGGAATTGCTTACTCTTGATACGTTAACTCAGTTACTAGCAGAGACAAGAGGAGTCAAGCATAAGATGACCGAAATGGAAGGCATGCTTTCCTCACTCTTATCTCACACAACCCGAGAGCAAGTAGAGTCCTTGCGGGCCCAAACCCATGATGGACGAAAAAGGACGAAGCAGGAATATCATGACTATGCCGCCACCATTGCTTCCCAACGACCTCCCCGGGTCGAGGGCCTTGCTCGAATGCCTTCCAAACCAACCTCTAACCAAACACAAGGATTATATGACCTTCCCTTCGGATATCATCCCGACCCTTTTGGCCCTACCACCGAGAATGGTTCTGTTCTGAAACATAGAACCCGAAGCCCTTTCAATTCCCGAACCATCAACCCAGCTGCAACCTTACCAAAACGTGATCCCCAATCATCAAAAACATCTGCAATACCTCCTCGGACTAGGCAAACAAGTGAGAAGAAGCGGACATTTACAAAACTCGCATGCTCACAGACCACGGTCTATTTTGGCCTCTTAACAACTGGGTACCTGAAACCTATACCTGCTCGACCCCAGCCCAATCCTTCGCCTCATTACTTCAAATCTGCAGCAAGCTGTAAGTATCATTCGGATAGCCAAGGACACGATACTGAAGATTGTTTGGCCCTTAAGCATAAGATTCAAGACCTGATAGATAATAAGATCATTGGGATACGACCGGCAAATCCTTCTCCGAACGACTCTGCAAACCCTCCACTAGACCATGCTGTCAACATGATTACAAAGTTTGGTAACAACAAGGTTTGTTTCGCTGCATGCCAAGAGATATATTACAAGGACGGAAAGGAAATGGAATGAGAAGATGCCTGGTCACAATATAACCCTGATGAGATGCCGACCCCCGAAGACAAACTTGCATACGAGTCTGTGAAGAAAATTGATGAGGAGCTGTCCAAACTCCGTAATAAGAATTCCCCATTGAGTACACCTGAGGAGCGTCGAGCCCCAATTGGAGGCCAAAGCAGAAAGCCCCGGGCACGACCTATCGAGCTGGACGAATACGAATCGCTCTAGTGGTTTGTTAGAGAAACTCCAGAGCAAACAAATGAAGGCCAGACAATCAAGAAAGCTGACAATTACATCATCACCACCAACTCACTTGGAACTCCGGGAGAAGCATCTACCTATCCTGCCTTAGCTGAAAATCTCAACCGTGGATGGAATGCAGACGAGGGCACAGGCCCAAAGCCGTACTAAAAATGGGTTTCTTGCATAAGCGTACAAGAGAGGGGTGGTCTCACCCACTTTCTTTCTATCCCTTTTACTTCTTGTTTTTAAATTAATGCTTACATTTTCTTATTGCTAAAGAACCTTATGCTCTTCATAAAAATAATAATAATAATCAAATGACAATCTTTTATTCCATTCATGTTGTCTTGTCTTCCCTGGGAATAGTGACTACTTTCTACGCAAGGGGCATGGTTTATCTTATGGAATGATCCAACTTGAAAGGATGATAGCATGAGTTAACCACTCGCCAAATGATCAGCTTTCCAGAGAGAGAATAAGGATGAGCGAGGATACTACCCAAAGGCAGCACTTACAAGACTCTGAGGCTAAGCGATGTGTGGCCAGTTTATCAAGAGGAAGAGGAGCCATCTTTCATTCCCCCACATATAAAGAATAAATAACTGAATAAATAACTAAATGTGCTCATATTCCCTTTGCTTAACCCCTAGAGCCTTGCAACAAATGAAAAATTTCTTTGTTAACCCTTATCAAAGACTGTCCTCCCCACACTGGGGCAGACAATAGTTGAGAACCCTAGGAGTGGTGTCCACCTCTATCATGCTAGGATAGTGTTGAGAATTCTATGGATCAAGCAATCTAATTCAAAGTGAAGAGAGGCCCTCATTTCATTTCTCATACAGTCAAAAGCAACCCCTTGCCAAACCCGTTGAGCCACTTATTCCTTTCTTAACAAAACCCCAACCTAGGGATCACCGCCCACACTGGGTATATTGAACTACCAGGGAAAAGGTTTAAGGGGACAGGGTTAAAGAATTGTGTCGTTTCAAAAAAAGAAAAAAAAATCCTTTAAGGAAAGGCCTGAAGAAAATTATGATTGAGTTATCTTCAAAAGCATATAAGAAGATCAAATGAGAAGGAAGTTATGTCTATCTCAAAAATAAGTATATAGAAAAGGGTGAAAAAAAAAAAAACAAGATTATTTTCTCCCTGAGAAATATATGGTCAAAAGCAAGAAGGAAATTTAAAGGTGATCCTAGGTTACAAGGAAACCCGGTAGGAACAATAGGTTCGAGCCTTTACCCTTTCTTGCAAAACCCTGAAACCATGGCCTACATTACAACCCTATTAAAGTCCCCTCTGATTGAAAATAGATCGCTTGATCTAAATGAGTTAGATATGCTGCCAAAGCTAAAAACAAAAAAAAGAAAGAGGAAAAAAAGAATATGCTAATCCTACTGAAAAACGGTTAAGGACAGTTTGGATCTAAACCTTGCTGAAAACAACATTGAATTTGAGCCTACATATCTCGTTGTTTCTAAAACCCCATAACCTAGCCTACATTACGGTCCTAAACAAAGTCTTCTCGGATTGAAATGACTGGCCACTTATCACTTTGCCAAAGGTCAGGTAAGTTGTTGCTAAGACCCCGAGAGTCGAAAGTCTCAACCCAATAACCCTATACACTAACCCTAAGACAAAGAGTTGGGGGCGATCAAGAGGTTGAGTAAAGTACGAAATGCCATCATTCAATCGAGGCAAGGTTGAGCCAAAAGAGAGGCTAAACCCCCGAAGAGGAGGGAGTTACCATTCCCAAGCCTACAAGTCTAACAGCACCATGTGTCATTCTATTAGCATACTTCTAAACTGTACATATGTTTAAAAAAAAAAAAATGTCAGCATAGGCTTTGCACCTCGGATATAACTCCCTGTAGAAATAGAAGTCACCAACATCAACTCATGTAATAAACATCTAACATCATCATACATCACATGCATCTGATCATATGCCTAGCTGTAAAGATCATAAATGCATCTGTCTATCCATGCATAAATATTCATTTTTGTACAAAATATCAGAATAAAACTGTCTAACATAAATATAACTCAGGGACCGGGGGCAAAAGAGGATTAAAGTCTCCACCTGGGGCATCTATCACAGGTCAAAGTCGAGGTCATCTGGATCAAAATCCCCAAAGCCCGGCATCGGAGGAGTTGGATAACTACTCGAGGCACCACCATCCTGCAAGGAAGATAGAACCAAAATCAGCCGCAAGTAAAAGGAGCCAAGCAACAACAGAGCAATAAGGAGGAAAGAGAGAATAACTTATCCCCCCCCCCCCCCCCACCACCCATTTGAGATAACCGAGCCGTCAGGGAAGCTACCTCGGCCTGGTACTGGTCCCGCTCCATCTGGTACTGGTCTCTCTGGTCTCTCACAGCAGTAAACTCGGCCTGGGGCACATATCCTCCAGCATGGCGCCATAGGTCAACCACCTCCTGGCCAACAGCGTACCCGCTGACTACTACCTCAAACCGGGTGAAGGCATCAACCGAATGGGCTCCAAAGTGCGTAGCGTAATCCGTATCCGGAGGAAGTAAGAACTTGGCACCTGGCTGGCGCTCCTGGTACGGAATGGGCACTCCCGCCACCAGGGCTCCAAACATATACTCTGGCAGAGCTCTTGCTGATCGAAACTCCTCGTGAAACTGCTGCCAATACCTCTCTCCAAGGTAGGACTCCCAGGTGTCATCACTGAGAAAAGCAGCTCTCGACAAGGACAACGGGACAAGGTACCGGACTCTCTCGTAATGGACTGATCCAATGAAGGGCCGCCAGGTCCCATCCCTCGCCTCAATCAACTCCAGGTTAGCCCGAAGCGTCACGAAGTCAGTAATCTCCGATCGTTGGGCTACCCGGTCACGAGCCCACCTCAAAGCGTGAGGATAAAGATTATCCTCAACAACTACAGGGCGACGCACCGGCAGGTACTCGTAACTCCACCAGACAAGGAAGGGCCAGAAGCTAGTCATGCTGCCCCAACGAGAGGAAGTCTGAACCCACATCGATCGAAGAAAGCAGCCAAAAGAAAAGGACCCCCAGTCCAACTCAGACAAAGCTCCAAGATTGACTACTATGCTCACCAAACGAAACGGCACGAGTGACTTGTTATTGTTGCAGAAGCAGCTAAAGATGATGTACAACACAAGTCGCCGTCTCATGATGTCCCGCCTGGCAGGCGATGGCTCAGTAGCAAAAGTACGCTCACCCTGACTAATCCAGAGACTGGGAAGGCAGAACGCTCAGGCTGAGGGAAATCCAACAGCAAACAGGCTTCGTCCCTGCTGACCGGGTGCAGGGTGATCCGCCGACTGACAAAGGAGAGTCCTGTAATAATCGCCCAATCTAAAGGAGTGGGGCCTAACTCGAAGCCGACAAAATGGAAGGTCCCAGTCTCCCCGAACCACCTCTCAACAAGTGCCAGTACCAAATGTCGATTCAGGCGGTTAGCCTGTAATCCCATAAAGGCGTTAAACCCGATCTCTGCCAAGAAGGCGTGTTATGATGGGGCAGCCTGCTGCATGGTCACAAAAACCTAGTGAACAGCCCCTCGGAAAGCTGTATGTACCCGCGGAGGTGGCAAATGCTGTCTGGAGTATACACTAGGATGGTAGGCCAGATCCCCGAGTGGTGGGACATCTGGTATCTGCAGATCTCCCAAGTCGGCGTCTGTCTGTCTATGCCTGGAAGAAGCTCTCCCATAGCCGGTCACCTGGTCCCCAAGGCCCGGTACCTCCTCCTCGGCATCAATCTCCTCGGCAAAAGCCTGCTCAACCGGAGGAAAAGGGTCGATAGGAGGCCTACTCCCCTGCCCACTCTGGCTGGATGAAGATCGTCTGGTAGATCGTCAACTACCTCTAGATCGACTAGAGCCGCCAGCAGAATCTGTTCGGGCCGCTTTCCCCGAGCGGCGTCTCCTCTCAGAACTGTCATCACCTGCATCTGCCATCCTGAAAAGGTAAGTCAAGGTAAGTGATGTTAATATACCATCCATGCGGTTTAAATAACAGTAAAATAAAACAAACAAATAACGCAAACAAAACAAATAAAGGATTTTGAATAACAAATCAAAAACAAAATTTTCACACATCTTGATTTCCAACTCCAAATCACATCTCAAGGGTTCTCTGCCTTTTCCCTTCAAAAAGATTTTATTTCTAAAAACTTTAACCAACTCTTTCCATAATTTCTAAAAATTTCGGCAGAGTCTTGTTTAAAAATGGCCCCTACAACACCCATGACATCAACACAAAATGCAAAAGGTGCACTTTCCCAATAATCACATGACAATGGCACCCGTGCACACTTTTCAATTTTTCAAAATTTTCAAAACACATGTTTTATTTTTCAAATAAATCAATGGTTTTCAAACATCTTCTGAAATTTTTCAAAATCATCTCAAATGTTTTCAAAAATATTCCAATATTTTTTTCAAATTTCAAACTTTAAAAATTTCAACAATTTCTTGAATTTTCTAATTTTTTCTAATTTTCTAAATATTTTTATATTTTTTAAAAAATCAAAAATTTACCGAGTTTTCAAAAAATCATGAAACTTCATACGATTGTTAAATATATTTTTCTAAGGCACATTGCACAAAAACATAGCCAGAAAACCCAATACCCATGCCTATAGGAACAAATTTCCTATTCTTGTAGAAAACCCTCTTTGCATAATCGTGAAAAACCATTCAAATTCAATCAAACAACCATCAAAATGCAAAAACAATATCACCAAAGTGTTCGAAACATATCAAAGCATTAATTTTTACTATTCACATGAGTCAAACGAAGTTCTACACATCAAAATCAACAAAATTTGAAAACTCACCTTTTGGAAGTTCTCCAGCGAAATCTTCTCCTCCAACGAATTTTCCGATGACGTGGTCTCCTTCCGGCAATCATCCGTGGTCCCCAAAGAGTGCTCCTTCAATGTCCAAGACGGATTCCTCGCAATGCCTCACAAATTTGCGAAAACTCTCCAAAATCCCGTAAGCGTTCGAACCAGAATTTTCTGGTTTTAACTTCAAACCTGGCGCCACTAGCAGAGGCGCCAGGCAATTTCTGCCAAAGGCGCCACTGCTAGTGGCGCCAGTTATAAATTTTGGGCAGTTTTGCCCTTTTTCCCGCCAAAACTCATTTTCGAAGGCCTTTTTGGCGCGTTATCTGTTTTCGACCCCCGTTATCGAAAGATTTCCAGTGTCCGTCCCTCCAACTGCCTCGCGGTCAACATGGGACTCTTACTCTTATCGTTTTCTGTCTTTGACAACCAAAGACAGAAAAAGAGGGGCAGTTGTAAGCACCCCATTTTTGACCGCTCAGCAGTCTACACTCCGTCCAGACTTGTTTTCAAGTCATTGTGGGCATATTCCAATCGAAACCAATTCTCTAGATCCAAATTCCGTCTTTCCATCGCTTCACGGGCCTGTCAGGCCAAAATAGAGGCAAAATGACCAAAATGCCCTTAGGGGCATTGTCCTTTCCTTTCCCTTTCCAATCCCACTCTCGAGACAGTTTATTCCTCGAGACGGTTCCAATCCAGGCACGTCTCTTCGGAGACGGTAAGACCCTTTTCCAATCCCTCTCTCGAGATAGTTTATTCCTCGAGACGGTTCCATCTAGGCACGTCTCTTCGGAGATGGTAAGACCCCTTTCCAATCCCACTCTCGAGACAGTTTATTCCTTGAGACGGTTCCAATCCAGGCGTGTCTCTTCGGAGACGGTAAGACCCCTTTCCAATCCCACTCTCGAGACAGTTTATTCCTCGAGACGGTTCCAATCCAAGCACGTCTTTTCAGAGACGGTAAGACCCCTTTCCAATCCCTCTCTCGAGACAGTTTATTCCTCGAGACGGTCCGAGTAGCAAAACTACTCACAAAACCGTTAGAGTAGCAGAAATACTCACAAGTCATCAACCCCATCCAAGTAGCGAAAATACTCACAAATCATCAACCCCGTCCGAGTAGCGGAAATACTCACACCGTTAGAGTGGCGGAAACACTCAAAACCTAGGTCAACACCAATGTCTGTTAGCCCACTTCGGTGAAAAATGACCAAACTACCCTTTCGAGACTTTCCGGTCAAAATGACCATTTTGCCCTTAAGCATCCGAATGCCCTGGAAACCACACCGGCTCTAGGTATCAAACCGGTAATGTCTCGAGAATAATTTTTATAGTAGTCTCAACCTTCCTTTACCTTTCCGGATCATTCTGAGTCAGTTCTGGCCAACCCGGTACAAAATGACCGTTTTGCCCCTGGTGGGCCGGTTTCCTTTTTTGACCACACCGGCTCTGGGTATCAAACCGGTAACCTCTTGAGACTACTTTTTATAGTGTTCTCAACCTCTCCATACCTTTCCGGATCATTCCGAGTCAGTTCCGGCCAACCCAGTGCGAAATGACCGTTTTGCCCCTGGTGGGCCGGTCTCCTTTTCTGACCACGCCGGCCCTGGGAATCAAACTGGAAACCTCTAGGAACATTTTGAATAATGTTTCCAAATCCCAAGTCTTCTTCTGGAATAGTCCGAGTCCGTCCCGGCAGTTTTCCGGTCCAATTGACCGTTTTGCCCCTAAAGGGCCGGTCAACCTTTCCGACCCCCCCTTTATCTTCATTTTTCAAGTCAAATACCACCAGGACACTATTTTAAGTGTTCCTGCTCCTTTCCAGCCTTCCGGGTCATTCCCAGCTCCTCCAAATCATTCTCGGACTTTCCGGAGTCACTCCTAGTGAAGCCAGACTAAAGTTTACATGGTAGTCACTAGTACAGGCGCCCAAATCTAGTCAAAGATACGTTGCTTGCCGACCTTAAATCTTTCTTAATTGGCTGGCACCACTACAAGCCAAAAAATGGCCTGGCGCCACTACTAGTGGCGCCAGTGTAAATTTTGCCCTGGCGCCACTGCAACAGGCGCTAGGTTTGTCCAACTTCTATAAATACAGAGCCTCATTCAACGTGAAAAGGGTCTGCAAACTTAACCTAGAAATCACAAAATTTGATATACAAAGCTCGAGCACCTCCAAAAACCCTAGCCTCCCTAGGTTTTCCAAACCCTAGCCACCCTACATAAACCCTAGCCTCCTATACACTTATACACTCCCCCATACACTCATACACTAGCCTTCAACCATCCTTTGAAGACTTGAAGGGCTGCCATCTAAAGCTTGAAGACAACCTTTGAAGACTGAAGGTGAAGATCAAGACAAAGACCGAAGACCAAAGACAGCGCGGCGCGCAAAATAAAGAAGACATACGGTAGGCTTTCTCTTTAATTTTCTGTATTTCCCCCCTCTCTCTTCTCTCTCCAACCCACTTGGGTTTTCTCTATTTTAATCCCCCATCTCTTTCCCCCCCTTTCTTTGCATGCTTGAAACAAGAGGATTCCCGGTTCATGTGTAGGATTGGGCTATTGGAGAGTCACTGTGTCGGGGGCTTTCTTCTAGTCTAACCGAAGACCACGTGGGTCCGGCCCCCTTGATTATGTGGTGAAGCCTTAGCCTTGTATGTTCACGACCCCAAATTGCATTGCGCATATCATAGTCTTGCATCTTCCAAAATTCGTTTTCAAAAAGTTGTTTTCAAAAATCGTTTTCAAACTTGTTTTCAAAATTGCATCAAAAGCTCTTTTTCAAAAACATGTTTTCAAAATCACAATCCTAGGGTGATTCTAGCCTTTCCATGGCTAGGGTTGCTTTAGGAAAGTGTAACATTAAAAGTGGCCCTTTTGGTCTATATTTTCAAACCTTATTGTTTTCAAAACCACTTTCCTAAAGTGGTTCTAACCCTCTTATGGTTAGAATTGCTTTAGGAAGGTGAGATGTTTTTACACCTTCTAAAAACTCTCTTTAAAAATCTCTTCCTAAAAATCTCTTTTTCAACATACTTTCCTAAAACTCTCCTCTCCAAAATTGTTTTCAAAAACTCCCTTCCAAAATCTATTTTTCAAAATTCTCTCTCCAAAATCTTTTCCTCAAAATTCACCCTCTAAAAACACTCCCTAGATTCACCTTCCTAAAAACTCTTTCCAAAAATCTTTCTCAAAAACTCTCTTCTCAAAAATTTTCTTCTAGAAACTCTCCTCTAGGATCTTCTTTCCAAAAAACAAGTTTCTAAAAACACACTTTCCAAAACTCCCACTTTCCTAAAATCTTTTTCCAAAAACTCCCTCTCTAAATTCACTTTCCAAAAACTCCTCCCTAGGATTCCCTTCTAGAAAACCTTCGTTTCCAAAAATGCACTTTTCAAAAACTCTTTCCTTAAAAGCCCAAGTCAAGCCGTAGAACTCACAATTAGGAAACCCTAATCTTTTTCCCAAAAACATGGTTTTCAAACTTTGCCCCAAACCTAGGTTTCGAAAACCTCTTGCTTTCACATCCAAACTATACATGTTTTCAAAACCTATTTTCTACGTCGAAACTATAGTTTTCCAAAATTAGGGTTTCTAGAATCTCCCTTTCCAAATCCTTGCCAAATCCTATCTTCCCTTTAGGAAACCGAATCAAATCTCCTCGTTTAGGAAACTAGATCCCGTCCTCCGTTTTTGGAAACAAAATCAAATCTTTTCTTTTAGAAACAAAATCCAATCCTTTCCTAATCCAAACCTTTCCTAATTCAACTTCTTCCTAATTTCCTACCTTTTTAAACCATAAGTTTCCTAAACCTAAACTCTAAATCTTTCTTTAAATTTCAAAATCCAACTCTTTCCTAATTCAAATCCTTCCTAAACTTTCACCTTGCTAAAAGTTTCCAAAACTTGAACATAAAAATCTTTCCTAAAATTCTAAAATTCAACCCTTTCCTAATCCTACCCCTTTTCCAAATCTCAACTTTCCAAATCTAGTTTTTTAAACTTTTTCTAAACTCAAACCTTTCCTAATCTCAAAATTTCCTAAAACTCTAAAACTTTCTAAATCTTAAACTTTTCTAAATCTCAAATCTTTCAAAATTCTAAACTTTCCAAAACTTCAACATCTTTCCAAGTCTAAGACTTTTCTAAACTCAAAACTTTCTTAATCCAAACATTTTCTAAACTGAAAACTTTCCTTTTTCAAACCTTACCCAAAATGAAACTTTCTTATTTTCAAAACTTCCTTGTTTTCTAAACTTTTCCACTTTCAAAACTTCCCTTTTTCAAAACATTCCAAAATTCAAAACTTTCTTAACTTGAAACTTTTTAAATTCTAAGTCTTTTCTTAAGCTAAACTTTTCCTAATTCAAAACATTTCTAAATTCCAAACTTTCCAATTTTCAAAACTTTTCAATTTCCAAGCTTTCTTAAACCTAAAACTTTCCTAATTCGAAACTTTCCTAAAATGACACTTTCCTAATTTGCAACTTCCCTAATTTGAACATTTCCTAAATCCAACCTTTCCTAATCTCCTAAACCTTCCAAGTCAAGTTGAATCTTTCCTAAGTCTCTTTCCTAAGTCTAGGTTTCCTAAAACCAAGTCTTCTAAAATCAATCTTTCCAAAGCAAGTCCTATCTTCTCAATTCCAATCTCCTCTTCTAATTTCAAATCAAATTTAATTTCCAATTCAATTTCCTTCTTCAATCCACTCTTCTATTTTAATCGGACTCCGGTCCGAACTACAACTGACCTGATTCCCCCAAAGGGATACGTAGGCAACCTTCATTGGTGCAGTCACAATACTTTTTAAACTTTCAATTCCACCCTCATGGGTGTGGTTTCCAAAATCTTTCCAAATCTCAAATTCCAATCTATTTTCAAAATTCCAATTTCAAAATTTCTATTTTCAAATTTTTACTTTCAATTTTCAAACTTTCCAATTTCAATTCCATCTCTTCAAATCTATTTTCAAATCAAATCAATCTCTTTCTAAATCTATTCTCCAACTCTCTCTTATTTTGCACTGGCATATCATGCATCATATTTTTCAAACATTATTTTTCTAAAGTGAATAGGGTTGAACACATGTTAATTAAAGACTCTCATAGGTGAATCTAGGGTAGATTGATATGTAGGTACCGAAAGGGCGGGGTAGGGTGATGGCTTAGTGCGTCTTCTCTACACGTAACCAACCTCCGAACCTAGGATCACTGATTTCAAAGACCAAAAAAAGTTATTTTCAAAAAAGGGACAAATGTTTTCCAAATGTTGCCAAACAACCTGTTTTCTTAAAAACCCTCTCTTGAGGAGATATTTTCAAATCGTTTTCCAAAACCCTAAGTGTAGTCTTCGGATTATTCTTAGTTTTTAGGTGACCTAACTCACCTTAATCAAGTTAGGTGGCGACTCTGAATCTTTTTCAAAAGCCCTTTATTTCAAATCAATTTTTCAATTCAAACCTAGTCGCACTCATTCTTCTAGGAGGGTGAGTTCTAACGAGAGAGTACAACATTTTTCCCGCTTGTGTGAGTATTCCTCGAGTGCGAAAAATCTGGGCGCGACAACGGAGAATTGCCAGAATCTTAAGAATCACTTGGAAGAGTTGGCAAAGGCGGGACACTTTGACTAATACATTGACCGAGAGAAGACAAAGCGGGAGACAGAGCAGACGGAGTAGGAAGCCGTTCCCCAAAAGGAAGTCAGAACTGAACCTGTCCGAGTAATCAATGTCCTCCATAAATCGGCAGAATCAACAACTGTAGACCTACACAAATACCAGCCAAAGATCTAGAAAGCAGCACACCTTAAGGAGGTAATGTAGTTCGAAGCCCCAAGCAAAAAGGCAAAGGTCGACAGCAGTGCTGAGACCATAACCTTCACCGATGATGACTTGGCAGGGGTGCAACTACATACAATGACGCGTTGGTGGTAACACTATGATTGGGGGACTATGACATAAAATGGTTGCTGATTGATCAAGGAAGCTCCTTTGAAGTCATGTTCTACGACCTTTTGAAGAAACTAGGACTAAAAGACGCTGATCTCCAACAATCATTAAACCCCTTGGTCGGATTCAGCTCGGACCTAGTTTGGCCGCTGGGAAAGGTAATTGTCATGATCATCATGATGAATAAAAGTATTTTGTCCTTAGCACCTTTCTGTCTAAATCTAAGGAGAAATCATTGATCAATCTGTTGACAGAGTATATCAAAGTGTTTGCCTGGACACCTTATGACATGCCAGGAATTGGTACACAAGTAGCTTGCCACAGACTTAGCGAGGACCTACAGTGCTGACCTATAGTCTAGAAGGGGAGAAGGGCATCTACTCAACATGTGGATGATGTAATTGAAAAAGTGGACATATTCCTTGAAGCGGGGGCAATAAGAGAAGTCTACTACCCACGCTAGCTCTCAAACACAGTAGTGGTAAAGAAGAAAAATGGCACGTAGAGGGTTTGTGTTGACTTTACAGACTTGAATAAAGCATGCCCCAATGACCCTTTCCCCCTTCCAAAGATTAACCAGCTAGTGAATGCAACAGTTGGATTTGAGAGGATAAGTTTCCTAGATGCCTACCGCGGGTAACACCAGATCCTGCTTTATGAAGAAGACCAAGAAAAAACTACCTTCATCACTCTGAGAGGTATCTTCTGTTACAAAATAATGTCATTTGGTCTGAAAAACGCAGGTGCCACCTATCAAAGATTGGTAACCAAAATGTTTAAGCAATACATCGGTAGCATTATTGAAATATATATTGACGACATGGTGGTTAAGAGCAAGGTTGGCAAATGACACTTGGCCGATCTAAAAGAAGTGTTCAACATCCTCAAAAGCTATAAAATGAGGCTGAACGCCTTTAAATGTGTGTTCGGGGTAAGCTTTGGAAAGTTTCTTGGATTTTTTGTTACACATCGGGGGATAGAAGCAGATTCGAATCAAATAAGTGCAATCCAGAATGTCCATGCCCCGAAGAATATCAAGGAAGTTCATAAGTTGACTAGCATGGCAGCGGCTCTTAACTGGTTCATTAGCTGATCTTCAGATAAGGGTTGTCCATTCTTCCAACTTTTGAAGAAACGGGAGTAGTTCAACTGGGCTATTGATTATGACTAGGCCCTTACCAACCTGAAAAAGTACTTGGCCCAGCCACCACTACTTTCTACACTGCTGAAACATAACAAGCTCTATCTCTATCTAGTAGTATTAGACCACGCGATAAGCGCCGTCCTACTGCGACAATAAGACAGGCAATAGAAGCCATTTTACTACGCATCAAAACTCTTCTAGGAGTAAGGAGCAGGTATCTTCCACTAGAGAAGCTGGCTTTAGCGTTGGTAATGGCGTCACGTAAGTTGGTGCACTACTTCAAGGCCTATACAATCAACGTCCTCACGGACCATCAGCTTAAGCCACTCCTCAGAAGAGTTGCTTTCTCAAGAAGACTAGCAAAATGGGAGGTGGAGTTGGGAGAGTTTGACATCAAATTCCTACCCAGGTTACCAGTAAAAGGTCAGGTACTTGCTGATTTTATTGCTGAATTTTCTATTGAACTACCCAAGAACCCATTCAGACATCTGATGCCAATCATCAAATGGTGAACCCCCCTTAGAATTATAGGAGATTGCTGATCATTGGAAGCTCTTTGTGGACGAAGCATCTAATGATAAGGGGGCAGGATCGGGCATAGTACTCACATGCCAGATGGTATGGCATTGGAGCAAGCTATCAAATTGAAGTTTACTGCATCAAACAATGAGTCAGAGTATGAGGCTCTGCTCACCAGATTACACCGAGCTATAGAGCTCAAGATTGCCGAGATAGCTATATATTCAGATTCCCATTTGGTGGTCAACTAGATCATGGGTGAGTATGCAGCAAAAAATGATAGGATGGCACAGTACTTGGGAAAAGCATGGGAGCTGCTCAGCAAATTCTGTAAATACAAGTTCCATCAAATCAACCATGACAGCAACGCTTATGCCGATGCTCTGAAAACACTGGTAGTGGTCCTAAAGTCAGGATTAAAGAGAACGATTCATTTGGAGACAATGCCGAGCCCAAGCATATTCCAATAAGAAGTGCAAGCCCTGGCTATTGAGCAATTAGGGCCATTCTAGATGGACCCTATCATCTCCTATCTCGATAGGGATAAGCTCGCAAAAGATAAGAACGAGGCCAAAAGAATCAATAACAAGTCATTAAAGTACTGGCTATTACCTGACAAGCAACTGTATAAAAGATCATTCACTGGCCCCTATCTGTATTGTGTCCACCCTGACAAGGTGCAGAGTATTCTTTTTTAGATTCATGAAGCTATCTATGGGAGTCACATCGGTGGAAGATCTCTTGCGCACTAAGCTATTTCACAAGGCTATTGGTAGCCTTATATGTAGAAGGATGTCGCCCAATATGTCCTGAAGTGTGAAAAGAACCAGAAGTTCTCACTGATAATCCATCAGCCTGCCGAGGACCTCGTAACAATCACCAGCCCATGGCCTTTTACACAGTGGGGGTTGGACATAGTCGGCTCGCTACCCCGAGCTACAGGAAATAAGAGATTCCTCATAGTGGCAACTGATTACTTTACCAAATGGGTGGAAGTAGAGCCCTTATCTACTATCAGAGAAGTTGACGCTAAGAGGTTTGCATGGAGGAGCATCATTACAAGATTTGGCATACCTCGTGCACTAGTCTCAGACAACGGTATCCAGTTTGACGGCAATATATTCAGAGAATTCTACAATGGGCTTGGGATCACAAACTACTATTCAACGCTGACCTATCCGCAGTGCAATGGGTAAGCCGAGATATCAAACAAGACCATGCTCAATGGAATGAAAAAGAGAGTGGAAAAAACAAAGGGAAGATGGGTAAAAGAACTGTCGAGTGTCTTATGGTCTTATAGAACAACTCCAAGGAGATCTACTGGAGAAACCCCTTTCTTAATGGCGTATAGGGTGAAGGCAGTAATACCCTTAGAAGTCAGACTTCTAACCATTAGATCGGCAACATTCGACACTAGCCTCAACGTCTAGATATTGGTAAAGGACCTCGACCTTATTGAAGAAAAGAGAAAGGCCACCCTACTCAAACTCACTGGATATTATCAGTAACTTAGCTGAGCCTACAACAAGTCAGTTCAGCCAAGAGCTTTTGCTTCCAGTGACTTAGTGCTAAGAAAAGTATTGGGGACAACCAAAAATTCAGCAGAGGGGAAGCTCACCCCAAACTGGGAAGGTGGTCCTTATAGAGTTACGACCTAGGTTAGCGTAATTGTCGAAGAAGGGCGACAACTACCCCAACCTTGGAATGCAAACAATCTTAGAAAATTCTATCAATAGGGGTGTTCCCCAAATGATGTAATGCTCTACAAAAGTCTATAATAATACATTGTTTTTCCCTCAAAAGTTGCAAGTGTAAAAGTCTGGTCCTGTCTAACCTGTTGGCAGGTCGGCCAATGAAGGCCACAAAAAAACCAAATGTAAAAAACTTGGTCATGTCCAACTTGTTGGCAGGTCAGCCAATGAAGGCCATAAAAAAACCAAGTGTAAAAACTTGGTCCTGTCTAACTTGTTGGCAGGTCGGCCAATGAAGGCCATAGAAAACCAAGTGTTAAAACTTGATCTTGTCCAATTTGTTGGTAGGTCAACCAATGAAAGCCATCAAAAAACCAAGTATAAAAACTTGGTCCTGTCCAACTTGTTCGCAGATCAACCAATGAAGGCCATAAAAACCAAGTGTTTAAACTTGGTCCTGTCCCAAAAAGATTGGATAGGTTGGCCAATGAAGGCCTTGGCCCAGAAAGGCAAAATAGAACAAAAATCCAAAGCTAAAATTGTGCGCTTTAAATGTAGAAACACCCATACAAAAGTTGAATTAGAAGACCGAGTAAATATTCATTCAAAGTTGATTCATGATAAGATTTTGCAAAAGAAAGATACAATTACTTCAAAATAGAAAAATAAAGTAAAAGCTAGGCTACGGCATCTTCAACAGGCTTCCTAGCAGAGTCAGCCGAGTCAAAGATAGAGAGATCAGCATCAACCGTCTTTGGATATTCAGCCTCAGCCGACTTCAGCATGTCTGCATCAGCCGTCTTGGGGACGCTATTTTCAGCTGCCTCAGATGCACCTGTGGCAGGCACCATCGGAGTCTCTGCTTCCTTGGCCATCTCAGAGGCATCCTCGTCACTTCCCCCTGTGTCTTCTCAAAATAGTCTGGAATATCTTTCCAAAGGCTGGACGAGTTTTCAACATCCATGGCCTTCAAAGCCCCGTGCCAGCCTTCGATGAATATTGACTGGGAGAGGTCCACCATCTTATCAGCAGTATTATTCAAGTGTTGCTTGTGCCTCTCCTCATACTCAGCCCTCTCTTTGGGAAGATCGACTTTAAGACCATCGACTTCGGCCCTTGCCTTGTATAAGTCTACCGTGAGTATGGCTTTCTCATCCTCCAATTTCAACACTGCATCATATTTTTTAATCAAATTGGTTGTAGCTTGGTCCAGTGCAATCTTCACCTTTTTTGCTTCCTTTTCAGTGGTCAGTTAGACTTGTTTTGTCTTAATCCATTCTACCTTCAGTGTGTTATACTCCTCAACAAGCTGGTTGTGCTCCTTAGACAGAGCTCGAAAGCATCGCATGGCCTCCAAAGCGTTGAGAGAGCCCTGAAAGTAAAACAAAGGCTACAAGATTAGTACACAATTAATAAAGTCACTACTAAAAAAAAATGGGAGAAGTAACTTACCAGCAGGGATTCATGAAAGGCTCCTAGGAAGATAGAGAGATTGTCGTTGCTCGCCAACAAATCAACGTCAACACGTTAGAGGTTACTTTTGACTACCTCAAATGCCACTTCAGCCAACTTGATGAGGGAGTCAGTCGGGAGTATTGGAATAGGAAGACAATAACTTACGCTTCTTCCTAATTTCGACTATAACTTAGCGGTCTGGCACCATTAACGGAGTTGATGTTGACGCTGATTCGGATGACCTCGACTGATCCGAAGATATGTCTTAGACAGAATGATCCGCGAGATGGGCCGCCACTTCAGTAGTGGTTTAAGGCAATTCAAATCACTCCCAACTTGGGAATCCGACCCTTGAGGTCACTGGGACGCTATCAATGACTCTAGTCCCTGAACTCACCACTGGTGGCAACGCATCAGAGGGCAAGTCAGCAACTGTCACTTGGTCATCAAGATGAATACGCTCGATCGTAATCCCTACGGAGATCTCGGCAAACTCATCAGTTGCACCCTCCTTCACTAGCTTGGCAACCACACCTGGCGGGATCCCGGCTGAGGCAGTGAAGGTGGAGACTCGGAGTGGGTAGTTCAGCAAGATGTGGGGGGGTCCTCGCAATATCTCGCAGCCGACCAGAGCCTTGGTAGTTGAGAACCTTATTCATATCAGGCAAGTTCACACCCCACGTCTGCTTCTTGCCTGACCAGATATTGGAAAAATTAAAATAGTGCAAGTTAGATACGTACAAGTTAATAAGCATGAAAAGTAAAAGGTCAGTACCAACCTAACTCTTTGGGGGTTCTACGACATCGACTTAACGACATTTGGTCGATAGGAAGGTCGCCAAACTCCCAGGGGCCAGGAACCCAGATCCTGACATCATCTACTCCCTTACCTGAAGATAGGAGACACTTTATTATTTCTTTACTTTTATTAGTCGCCCTAAGGTAGACTTTCCAACTGTCACGCTCGACTTTGCACATAGTGTAGCAAAAGTCAACCTCGGCAATCCCTAGGTTAGCACTTAGGATGCGGTTCAGCTCGAGCACCCCCATTACAATCCGATAAGTATTTGGGCAGGACATATATTGAGTTGTTGAAGAAATTTTACAAGAAAAGAGTGTAGGGAAAATCTAACACCACACTCTACGATGGCAATCATAGGGAAGGGCATTCCCTTTTTGGTTTCTTCCATCCTATAATCGTCTAGATCAACCAGCTTTATGCCGACCTGGTCGACAATGTTATATCTAGCCTTAAAAGCAACAATAGCCACTGGACTATCTACAAGTTTCCTAAGGCGAGCTGCTATGAGGAGACGACTGCAAAAAGTATGACAAAAAGTGAAGAAAGCAAAGGTTCGGAAGACTTACAGTATTTGGGTCAGAACCGTCTCTCTCTCACCAAGAATCTTAAAGCAGGTTTGAATGATGGGAATGAATGAGTATGTGCTGAATTTATGAGGGACTATGCTGTCGGTTTAGATACAGCCATCATGACGCTTGAGCCAGACCGTCACCTTGAAAGCCCAATTGACGCGTCCCTTCAGCTGCAAGACCAGTACGAAGTGTCCACGTGTTACGAAACGACGAGAAGTTTAAAATCCAAGCCTTAAATGCAAATTTTAGTCCTTACCCCCTATGTTTGTCCAAATAGGGCACAAGGGCTGGGGGCAATTGTGGGCCCAATGAGAGCCAAGCCCAAGACCAAGAGAGACTAGCTAGAGAGGTCGGCCCACGAGTGCTGACCTATCAGAGAAGCCCATGCCAATCAAAGGTAAGGATCCAAAATGACTGGCCCATGGATCCTAATCTAAAAGGTACTAGGACTAATAATGTTCGTAATACAAATCATATTCCTAAATAAATTAGGACAAATAAAAGATAAGTCCAATACATTAAACCGACTCAATTAGTGAGGATTCCTAAGAGGAAAGTAACTCCAATTCCCAAAGGGAACAAGGCTTTCTGAAAACTATAAATAATCCTATGCACTAAAGGTGTAAGGTATGTACCATTCACTTGAGTTCTAGCTTTCTAATATTTTATTCGATTCATTGTAATTAAGTTTGCTAACTTAATCATCAGAGTGCCTTCGGCCCAAAGAGGGTTAAGACATTTTTATCGTCTCCTTTTACAAATTGCTCGTGCTCGTCGACATGGTTTAAGAATTCAATCAGGTATTCTCAAAAAAACCCACCTATAGAATCTATTAAAAAAATTCAAAAAAAAAAAAAGAGTGACTTGTGGCATTGTGACAGCCACGTGAGAGACCCAAGTGAGACCAATATATAATATTATTATATACATGTATTTTGTAACAAATTCTTTGAAAGGGACAGAGACTCAAGCCCAAGAATCAAGAGAGAAAATGAGCAGTGAGAGACCTAAAGATTCACGTGATAGCAGTCGTAACGGTAATGCAATGGCCCATTACGGGCATTACGCTTTCATTATGGGTCGTTCATATGTTAGAGGCAACTACTCAAATCTCCTAAAATAACAACAAAATTAGGCAATTTCTTAGCACCTTTTTTTCTGCTGCTGTTTTTATACACCAGGTTTGGCAACTCTCCCTACTCTATTCTTTATTTCTCTTAATTCTGTTTTATATGCTTTGATTTTCACTTTTTATTGTATAGGAATTGATCAACTGCTTGTGTCTACCGTCCTACTCTTGAAATGGATGCTGGCTTGATGAGAAGTTCCCCCATTGGAGTGGAGGACCAAGATGAGGAAGAACGGAGAGGTAAGGAAAAGGTTGGAAGAATAGAAAGTTGCTTGATGAACTCTTTTTTTTTGGTTCTTATCCACCGACTTTAAGAGTCTGTTTGATACTTGTAGAAGGTGAGGGGAATACAAATGTGAGAGAAAATGAAGAGAAAGTGATTTTTTTTTTCCTTTTGTTTGATGTGCAAAGAAAATAAGAAGAAAGTAGAAGAAAAATAACGTTCTTTTGTTTGAAATTGAAAGGAAAGAAAAGAAAATTTATAGGGCTGATGATTTTCCTCAATATGTTGGTTCCCATGCTTTTGTTCACCGGTCCTGTATATTTCTCATTAACTTTACCTAATTTTGTGCTATGTATGGTGTTTTTAAAATCCAACTATAGTGCCAAAGTAATCATTCAACTGCTATATAGTACTTAAATTTCCTTCAAAAAAATTAAAATTCCTTCAACCAGAGTCTCTTGGTCCAGTTTGGAGTGAGCTATATTTGTTAACTAGGAAGATAACCATGGGTGGTACTGTGATTCTTGAAAGAAACCGGTCTCAAATATTTAGAGAATGTTTACATAATTTATATACTCAAAACCACTTTGCATCTGGGAAATTAAGACTTCCCTAGCAGCAGAGACGGAAGATGAGATGCGTATCTTATGATGAGCCTCTCGTTCTCAATCAAGGGTTGATGATCTTGATGGGTCTTTGTCCTGATATATAACTTTCATGAAACTTGCTCATTGAAAGAAATATATATATATATATATTTTGAATATGTAGCTGGCTTTTCAACTGATCCTTTTTGCGTACAGGATGAAAAAGAAAAGATGAGAGAGAACAGAGAAATAGAAGAGTGACAGTGCAGTATGCCTTTAAGCCTCTTGTTTGCAAAAGATAAGAAAAGAGAGGGAAAAACACAAAAAACATATAACAAAAACAGTATTGTTGATTACTCTTGTTCATCAACCGAAATGTCAACATTTCCCCTATTGTAGGCTTTCTGTTCGGTATCAAGTAAAGCATTTTCAGCTATATCATTGAAATCTGCCATCTTGAAATTTGAGTTGCTTGTGTAAATCAAATTTGAAAAATGCTTCACATAATCTCAGTTCTCAGACACAAGAGAGCACATGCATTTATAATAAGTCGCAGCATTATTTTCTATAAGCATGCCTTTCTGTTGATCCTTCTTTTCAGACATGGTTGATCTTATGAAATTAAAGAAAATACATCCACCTAGGGCAGAAAGAAGTCCAAACCTACAGTACTTAAACTAAGACAAATTACCCATGTAACTGGATGAATTTCCATGTTGCTACGTTTCAGCACTTAACATCCAATCTTGTCTGGAATTCACAGCTTCAAAAATCCATTAATAATTAAGCCTATGAAACTAAACCTTCGCCTTCATTCATGCATACAAGTCTCATGAAATTGAGTTCACAGGAACTTTGACTCATTTAAGGAATGTTTACAACAGGGCAAACTCAAGCAGCCACGTTGAGGTAAATTACATTCTTCATCATTAATGGTAACAGCAATTTCAATACCTGCAGAGGCTCTCTCGCCATGGAAAGCGTCGTAATGCAACTTTCCTGTGGTGGTCTGAATCTGAATAGAATACCAAACCCGAAAGACATTCTGTAAAAGGAAATGAACAGAACAAAATTCTTTTTCCTAAAGCCAACTAACAAAAATGGTAAAAGTTTCCTCAAGCTTTATGGATAAATAGCCATCAAAGTAAGCCAGCCTCAATTATTTACTGTGATGGATAAATAGCCATCATTCATTTGGAATCCAGATTTTCGGTGAAAAAAAAGAGAACAAAATAAAAAGTTTTTTGTTTTATTTTTTTATCACGTTTTTCTTTTCCAACCGAAAATTCAGGTTCCAAATGAAGCATTAATGTTCCATGGAAAACCAAGAATTGCATCCTATAGAAATAGACAGATAATGTTAAGATGACAACTAGATAAATATGCCTCCTATACTAGTTCAACAGGCGATATCAAGGAAACTGCTTGGAACAGAATCAATCCGATGTGTTGCAATAAGCATATGAAATCACTTCATATGGTACTCTTTCATTTCCTTTTATTTTTTAAGAAACCAGAACAGCTATTTTGCTAAGGTTGAAGGTATCATTCTCCTTTCTTTTCATTCAAATGTCTTGAAACGAAAGAGGTGACTTTGCTTCTACCCCTAACAAGCTGCTCCTGAGATTAAGTCATTAGACTCATTATCATGGCATCACACGGTTCCAAAACAAATTTTAAGAGATGGCATCAGTGTAACATGGAGAAGACATGACGGCCATAACGAATGATGCTCAAAGTGTATGATTGACGAAAACATAGCACTAAATGCCCCGAGTGTTTCAAGACATCATTCAAGTTAGATACATAAGCGTTAACAACATCTATATGTTATACAAGAACCTTTACTATTAGCCAGATTAGAGCACAAAGGGGTTCACCAGGCTGTTGTGCTAGTGGAAGCTCTGATACCACTTGTTGGGTTTTTTTAGCGGGCTCTACAACCTCATTGGTAGGATCGCTAGACCCACATACACGCAGAAGCTTAAAAGCAATTATACAAAAATACACACACTAAAGAGACACAATATTTAACATGGTTCACCCAAACAGTTAGAACTACGTCCACATGGCAACAAACCTTGTTGGTACCGGTCTTTCTAATCCCTCATGGCAACAAACTCAACCTGAGGTACATATTCTCCAGCCCAACAACACGAGTCTACTACCTCCTAGCCAACGGCGTAACCATCGACCACCACCTCGAATTGGGTAAAGACACTTATGGAGTGAGCCCCAAAATATGTTGCATAGTCAGTCTCTAGAGGAAGCAAAAAACCAGCACCAGACTGATGCTCCCGATATGAAATAGGAACTCTCTCGACCAAAGCTCTAAACATATACTCAGGTGGATCCCTAGCCAACCGGAACTCCTCGCGTAACTGATGCCAATGCTAATCTCCTAGATAGGACTCCCAAGACTCATCACTAAGAAAATAAATCCTTAAAAAAGACATTGGGACCAGATACCTAACTGCCTCATAATGAACTGATCCAATAAAGGGCCGCCAGGTCACATCTCTCGCCTCGATTAACTCCAAGTTCGCTTGTATTGTCACGAAGTCAGTGATCTCAGATCAGTGACCCACCTAATCACGAGCCCATCTTAAGGCCCGAGGATAAAGGTTAGCATCTACTACCTCTAGACCGCGGACCAACAAGTACTCGTAGCTCCACCAGACCAAAAAGAGCCATAATCCAGTCACACTACCCCAGCAAAAGAAAGTCCGAACCTGCATAGATCTGAGGAAGCAACCAAAGAAGAAAGACCCTCAGTCCAGCTATGATAAGGCTCCCATGTCAGCTACCACGCTGACCAGCCTGAAAGGGACGACCGACTTCTTGTAGTTGTAAAAGCAGCTAAAAAAAATGTACAGAACTAGTCGTCATCTCATAATGTCTCGCTACGCAAGGGGTGGTTCAACAAAGAAGGTGCTCTCGTCCTAACTAAGCCAGGGCACAAGAAAGGCTAAACAATCGAGAGGTGGCAAATCCAATGGAGCACAAGCCTCAGTTCTACTAACTGAGTCCTGTAATCTGACGGCCAACAAAATAAAGTCCCGTAATAATTACCCAATCTAACAGAGTAGGACCCAACAAAGCCCACAAAGTGGAAGGTCTGTAAGCACCCCATTTTTGCCCACTTGGCAATCTCCAATCCATTCAGATTTGAGTTCAAGTCAATATAGACATATTCCAATTTAAATAAGTTTTCCAAACCTAACTTAGTCAATCAATGTCTTCACAGGCCCGCTAAGCCCAAATAGAGGCAAAATGACCAAAGTGCCCTTGGGGCATTGTTCGGTCTAATTCCAATGGGCATGTCTTTTCGAAGACGGTAATTCCCCGTTTAAATCTCAAATCCAATTTCAAGTCCAATTCCAATTCCAATTCTAATTAAATCCAGCACGCCTTTTGAGAAAGTTGATTCCTAAAAGTGGTAAGTCCATCCTGTCCAATACGTCTTCCGAGAAAAATCTTAGGAACGGTAAGTCCCTTCAAACCTGTCAACTAGGACGAGACCCCAAGTCCCTAAGATGGTAGAACGGTCCACCTTTGACGCCTACTAGCTCACCAATAAAGAATGTCCGTTTTGGCACGCCTTTCAAGAAAGTTGATTCCTCAGGCGATAAATCCACCTAGCAGCTTCCTGAGATCAGGCAGTCCCTGAAATTATCGCGAACTGTCAGAGTGGTGGAAACACTCGGAAACACCGCAACCGTTAGAGTGACAAAAACACTCATAAATAGGTTGACAATAGGGAATTGCCAACAAACCCCTATGTCACGGGACTACCGTTAAAGTGACAGAAACACTCAAAACCCAGGTCAACATTAGTGCTTGCTAGCCCACTCCGATGAAAAATGACCAAACTGCCCCTAGGGCCATTTTCGGCACGTTTCTTAAAAAGGTACCTAAGTCCTCAAAACGGTAATTCCACCCTTCCAAGATTGTCCTAACGACAATCCAACATGATTAAGTGCCTTACAATCGGTTTTGAGCCAATTTCGAGACAATTCGATTAAAATGACCATTTTACCCCCAGGCATCCGAGCGCCTCGGGAACCACATCGGCTCCGAGTATCAAACCGGTAACGTCCGACAAACTTGGTGCAAAATGACTATTTTGCCCCTAGTAGGCCGATCGCCTTTTTTGACCACGCCGACTCTGGGTATCAAACTAGCCACCTCCTGAAATATTCTAGCTAATGTTTCCAAGCCTCCAGTCTTCTTCCAGGACATTCCAAGTCCATCCTGGTAGCCTTCCAGCCCGATTAACCATTTTGCCCTTAATGGCCCGGTCAACCCTTCCAACACATCCTGATATTATTTTTCAAGTCTACTACTCCCGGGACACTATTCTAAGGGTTCTTATCCTTTTTCGGGCCTCCGGGCCATTCCCGGTCCTTTAAATCGTTCCCGGACTTTCCAAAGTCACTCCTAGTGTAGTTAGGCTAAAAATTGCATGGTAGTCACTAGTACAAGCGTCCAAATCTTCTGAAGATACGTTGCTTGCCGACCTTAAAACTTTCTTAAGTGGCTATCGCCACTCCTAATGGCGCTAGAAGGAAATTTTGCCTAGCGCCACTGTAGTAGACGCCAGCGCAGTCCTCTGTCTATAAATACAAAGCCTCCTTCAGCGTTCAAAAGGGTCCACAAACATAGTCCAAAAACCCTCCTCTTCGATATACAGAGCTCAAAGTTCTTCCAAGCCCTAGTTCCCTTTAGGTTCTTCAAACCCTAGCCTCCATATACAAACCCTAGCCTTCATACACTTTAACCCTAGCATACATACACCCCTATACACTTATATACTAGCCTCCAAAGCCTCCATTGAAGACTTGAAGTGTTGCAACTTTGAAGCTCCCGAAGATCAAAGCAAGCTCTCGAAGACCAACGCAAAGCAAAGCAAAGATTATAGTAAAGAAATTAATCATAACAAAGCAAATTAAAAAAGACACAAGGTAGGCTTTCTATTTATGTTTACACAATTCCCCCCTCTCTCTTCTCTCTCCTAACCCACTTGGGTTTTCTTCTATTTTAATCCCCTATCTTCTTTCCCCCCCCCCCCCCCTACTTGCATGCTTGAAACAAGAGACTCCCCGGTTCATATGTAGGATTAGGCTATTAAAAGTCACCGTGTCGAGGGCTTTCTCTTAGTTTAACCGGAGACCACGTGGGTTTGCCCCCCTTGATTATGTGGCGAAGCCTTTAGCCTTGTATGTTCACAACCCCAACTTGCATTGTGCATATCATGATCATGCATCTCTTCAAAACTTGCATCAAAACCGTTTTCAAAACTTGCATTGAAACTTTCTCCTTCAAAACTTATTTTCAAAATCACAATACTAAGGTGATTCTAGCCTTTCCATGGTTAGAGTTGTTTTAGGAAAGTGTTACATTTAAAATGACTTTCGTGGTCCATATTTCCAAATTCTTGTTGTTTTCAAAACCACAATCCTATAATGGTTCTAATCTTTTTATGGTTAGAATCGTTTTAGGAAAGTGGGATATTTTTAAAGGCTTGCAAAAGTCCATATTCAAATTCCTTTCCAAATTGCTTTTCAAATTTGCTCTCCAAAACCTCTTTTAAAATCTTCTTCAAAATCTCTTTTCCAACATACTTTCTAAAAACTCTCTCCAGTCTCTTTTTTAAAGTTGCTTTTTAAAAAATTACTTTCTAAAAACTCCCTTCAAACAATTTATTTTCCAAAACTTGTTTTCAAACTTCTTTCCAAAAAATACTCTTCAAAATTCACTTTCTGAAAATGCTTCTTAAGTTTCCTCCTTAAAAACTCTTTCCAAAAACTCTCTTTTCAAGTTTGCTTTCTAAAAACTCCATTCTAAGATCTCCTTCCAAAAATCTTTCTTGCCAAAAGTTCTACTTTCCAAAATCTCTTTTCTTGGAGTCCAAGTTAAACTCTAGAGTCATGGTTAGGAAACCCTAATTTTCTTTTTAAAAACATAATTTCCAATTTCCTATTTTGGCCTCAAACTTTAGGTTTCCAAATCCTATTTTCTACATCAAAATCATATATTTTCAAATCTTATTTTCTATCCCAAAATCTAGGATTTCCAAAACTTCATCTTTCCAATTCCATGTCAAATCAAATTCTCCGTTTAGGAAACTAGATCCAATCCTCTGTTTTTGGAAACAAAATCAAATCATCACTTTTTTAGAAACAAAATCCAATCTTTTATTTTATGAAATATAAATCAAATCTTTCCTAAATCCAAATCTTTCCTAATCCCCACCTTTCCAAATTTTCACTTTCCAAATTCCAAATTTTCAAATCCTTCTTAAACTCAAAATCTTTCCTAATTTTAAGTATTTCTAAAACTCAAACTTCAAATCTCTCTTAAATTTAAATCTTTTCCAAAATTCTAAGCTTTCTAAATTCCAAATATTTCTTAAATCAAATTTTTCCTAATTCAAATCATTCCAAAAATCAGCCATTTCTTAAGTTGAAACTTTCTAAATTCAAAACTTTTCAATTTCAAACCTTTCCAAAATTGAAACTTTCCTAATTCACAACTTTCCTAAAATGAAACTTTCCTAACTCGAAACTTTCAAAAAATGGAACTTTCTTATTTTGAAACTTTCCTAATTTCAAGATTTTCTAAATTTAATCTTTCCTAGATTCCAACTCTCCATGTTTTCTAAATCCAACTTTCCAATCAAATCCTTCTTAATCTCAAGTCCTTCCTAAATCCTATCTTTCCTAAGTCTAGGTTTCCTAAATCTCAATCTTTCCAAAATAAGTCCAAATTCTTCTTCCAAGTTCTATCTTTTCAATTCAAAGTCTAATCTTTTCAAATCCTTAAGTTCAATTTCAAATCAAAGTCAATTCCAAATTTCAATTTCAAATCTTCTATTCTAAGTTCAAGTCAAATCTCCTTTCAAAATGAAACTCTTTTTAAATTAAATCTTCTCAAATCAAACTTTTCAGAAACCTCAAAGTATTTGTTTTCTATCAGACTCTTGTCCGAACTATGACTGAACTGATTTCCAAAAAGGGATATGTAGACAACCCTCACGAATGCGGTCATAACCTTTTAGAAATCTCCAATTCCATAACTTTTCTTAAGTTTCCAATTCCACAATTATTTTCTTAAATTTCAATTCCAAAAATCTATTTTCAAATCTCTATTCTCAATTTCTAAAACTTTCTTTCAAAATCAAATCTATATTTTCAAATCCACTTCAAATCAAATCAAGTTCTTTTCAAATCTATTTGCAAAATCAAGTCTTATTTTTGCACTTGCATATCATGCATCATGTCAAAATTCTTTTCTAAAAGCGGATAGTTATTAGACATTTGTTAATCGAAGACTCTAATGAGTGAACCTAAAGTGAATAGACATGTAGGCACCGCAAAGGCGGGGTAAGGTGATGGCTTAGTGCGTCTTCCCTACACGTAACCAACCTTTGAACTTAGGATCACTGTTTTCAAAAGACCAAAAATGAGTTATTTTTAAAAAAAGGGCTTAAGCTTTCCAAAGGTTGCCAAAAAACCTCTTTTCTTAAAATCCCTCTCTTGAGGAAGTTTTTCAAAATCTTTTTCAAAAACACTAAGTGTAATCTTCAGATTGTGCTTAGTTTTAGGTGACTTAACTCACCTTGATTAAGTTAGGTGGAGACTCCAAATTTTTTCCAAAAGTCCTTCTTCAAATCACTTTCAATTCAAACCTAGTCGCACTCGTCCTTCTAGGAGGATGAGTTCTAACGAGAGAGCACTGTGCTTTTCTCACTTGTCTTTTTGGATGCAAAAAATCAAGGTGCGACAGGGTCCCTATCTCGCCAAATCGTCTCTCGATCAATACCAATACCAAATGTCGGTTTATGCCATGAATGCCAATACCAATTTTCATGTAATCCCATGAATGCACTGAACCCAATTTGCATTAGAAAGGCACGACAAGATAGAGCAGCCTGCTGCATGGTGCTGAAAACTTGATGGACAGCCCCTTTAAATGATGTATGTATACGGGGAGGGGGCAAGTGCTACTGAGAGTATACACTAGGATGATGGGCAAGGTCCCCCAATAAAGGAATGTCCAGTACCTCTAGATTCTCCAAATCAGTATCTGTCTGCCTCCATCTAGAAGAGGCCCTCCCGTAACCAGTCACATGATCTCCTAGGCCCGGTGCCTCCTCCTCAGCATGCATCTCTCCCTCAAAAGCCAGCTCGACGGGAGGAAAAGGGTCAATTGGAGGCATACTCCCCCTCCCCTCCCACTCTGATTGAAAGATGCCCTGCCAGCTGATCTATGGCTACCCCTGGAATGGCTAGAACTGCCAACGAAATCCATACAAGCCTCCTCTTAGAACTGTCGTCACCTGCATCAACCATCCAGAAACTCAAATTAAGGTAAATATATCAATATATGGTATATACAGTTCAAAAGGACAAGAGCTATGGAAAAAGAAAACAAAGAAAAGAACAAATGACACATGTCTCAGTAGAGTCAACTCAAAATCAATTCTCAAAAAGGTTTCGTAACTTATTTCTTCAAAAGTTCATTTTCAAAATCGATTCTCAAAAGGTTTTCTAACTTTTTCCTTCAAACATTGACACGCTTTCAGATGTGCTTCACAACTGGAGTCACTCCGCAAGAGTACGGAGGTTGCGCATGTAGTAAAAACCGGAGGATCCGGTGTCGTTTTCTCCTAAGGAAATTCTGCAAATATAGTAACAAAGCTCAACTAGCACGGACACTTATCTTGATGGATTACCAATGAAAATTCTTTTCTTTTCGTAACATAAAAGAGATCGAAAATATGTTGGTTTTGGGATGATGGTTTTTCAATGCTTAATGCAATAACTTAATGACTAATGAAGGCAATAAAATCTAGTTTTGTGTAATTTAAGAGAAATGCTTGGACATGGTTGTTTCGATCCACCAATTCACAACAAGGGTTTCCAATGAGAGGTTTATAACTCAAATCAAGAATCAAACCTGGATTCTTGATTCGGAAAATGTCGACTATAAAAATATGGATTTTTGTTTGATTGAGCATAAAGAGGAAATCTATAATTGGCACCCTAGAATCAAGCCTTAGACATATGCAATACCTATACCAAACATTGATTTGTGCATAAATATTGCCAAGGGGTTATGAATCTAAGTTTTTCTAATAAATCTCATGCTAAATCAAATGAAACCATAGAATTTTAAGGATATGACTTTAAAGTTCATACAACCCATTTTCAACCCTTTGAAGATCCTTGGTGGATCTTCACAACCACATCCAAGGGATGTTTAGCTACTAGAATCCATGTCAAATAGCATAAAAGAAGACAAATCTACCATTAAACTATATAGAACTAGTGTTTGGTTACTAAGAAAGTGAGGGAAAATGGCAAGAAAATGAGGAAAAATGGCTAGAAAGAGTAGAAAATCATTCACTTCATATATATCAAGCATTCATTTACAATGATCCAAAAGTAATAAATGACAACAATACAAAGCATTAAAGTAAATCTAACTAAAAACCTTACAAAATGCCAAAAGACTCCTTTTTGAAGCTCCTTCTCTGTCCAATTCTGCAGAAAAAACCCTAACATCCACTTTATCCTGTATATATAGCTTTTATACTATGTAGAAAAACAGAGTCTATACACACCGACCGATCGGTAGGCGACCGATCGAACGGTCCAAGCGATCGAACGCCCGATCGATCGCAAAACCGACCCCTCTGAAGTTTGCTTCTGTGTAGTCTGTTAAGGGAATTCTGACGTCACCGATCGAACGACCGATCGATCGGAAAAATGCTCTCTCTGAAGTTTGCTGCAAAAGGTAGAACAGAGAATCACCGATCGATCGCAAGATCGCCGATCGATCGGTCGATCGAACGTTTCGTGGACAGTTCTACCAGGCAATTGATCGATCGATCGATCGATCATCCTCATATTTGCCCATTTTCCTTGGTTTAAGCCCCAATTCCTATAAGAAGTACACAAAAAGAGTTTTAATGCATTTTAGGAGTTAAAATGCTAAATTAACACTGAAATTCAACTAATCAACTAACAATTTAAGCCTAGAGATTACTATTTCTAAGAGTAATCAACACCCCCCAACTAAGCCTTTGATAGTCCCTATCAAAGTATGAGAGGAAAAACAAAAATATACACATGTATTAACCTTATTCAAGTCAAATCTCCATCCACTTAGGTTGTGAACCATCGCAAGGCAAAGGCATAAAGCATGGAAGAAATAAAACACATTGACTCGTACTACCAATGACATATGACCCTAATGATTCAAAACTCGTACAATTATGTCCTTGATGCTTCGATCCAAGTCTCACAAGACATACACTCAACTTTGAACATGAACACTCATGGTCCCTCAATGGAAAGCTCTTTTAACGAGTAAATGTATAAACCATGCAAGTAGAGCAATTTTGAAACCAAAAATGAATAAATTGTAAGTGTATCGATTTGGCATAGCTTCATGAAGGAATATTCACAGCTTAAGCATAATCTAGAAAATTGACATTAATGCCTTATACATAATTGAATTAAAGATTCATGTATTTTTGGATATCAAAGCCATAAGGGTGATGAATGAAAGAAGAGCCATGTAAGAGGATAGAAAGTGGTAAAAGGTTTCAACATATGCATGCGCATTACACATGATGATCAATGATATTTACTTCTGCACTTCCAATCTTTTGAATCACTTTTGCAATCTTCCTTCACCTCACTTCTTTTGTATTTGATTTTTTTTTTTTTAAGGGTACACATTTTCATCCCTTTCTCTCTATATATATTTTCTTTACTCTTCAACTCCATACACTTCCAACTTTACAAATATAAGAGCAATGCATCTATTGGCATTGACAATTTTTAAACTTATGCACATGCATATGAACATTAAGAAGAAGAAAAATACACATGAAATGGCTCAATGGAATGAAATGATCTATGCGTTTAGAATCCGAAGAATACAACAAATCAAAATTTCAAAAGTGTATAAGGGGTCAATAAATCTATCTAACACTCGAACATGTAAACCAAAATCAAATATAATGAAGTTATTCAATGAATGAGGATCAACAAAAATAATCTTGAATAAATGTGATTCACTCTTCAAAGGCGATAAATAGGCTCTAAAACTCACACGGTAAAAATCTCCACCTTATAAGGACATGCATGCATAAGAATAAACCACAAGACATCACATAACATGTTAGTGCACAACAATGTGAATTGTCTTTTATAATGATTTTATGCCAAAAACTTGCAATGTATCATAATCTCTAAGGTGGGCTAATTATCAACTCAAATTTAATTAAAAACATGGTATGGTACTTGTTTGAAACAACCTTGACACCTCCATCACAAAAATCCAAAAAGAAATGATATCAACAATTAAGGACATAGCTAAGGTGTCAAGTTATAGAAAAGAGCGATACAAATACCATACAATACCTATTACCTCGGTCGAAACAATACATGCGATATGGATATCAATCAAAAAGTATACCTGTAACTAAAATGTCAAAATATACCCGGAATAGACAAAAGAATACAATAAAGGTATACAAAAAGGGGTATGCCACAATAGGAAAGATCACTATACAAACAGCTCAAAAATAAATACATCCACTATAATAAAAAAGATTTAGATACATCATATGAAATGAAATGCTATGAAGTGCACAATGCATCCAATCTAACTAGAGGTCCGAAAAGAAGTCCCTATCATCATTCGGAGGAGGTTGACCAAGGTGCTGGATAATCTACTGGAGTCGAGTGGACTGTGTCTGCTGCTGCTGCTGAATGTCAGTCAGCTGACCCTGAAGTGCAGCAATGGCAGTGTCCTGGAGATCTAATCTAGCCATAATGTCGGCCTGCCACTACTGGCGCTCTGTCTGCTGAGTGGTCAGCTGCTCTTGGATGGCTGCCAAAGTCTGAAATAATGTCCCCTGAGTTGGCTCCTCTTGAGCCTGAGCCAGAGCCTGAGCCTGGGCCTGGGCCTGGGCCTAGGGCTGCGCTGGCTGCCCTGTTTGATCCTGCCGCTGCTCCCCTAACTGGGTCTCCTCCTGTGTCTGAGAAGGCGGCTGCTGAGAATATGAGTAAGCTGAACTAGCTGACCCCCCCTTCTTCGTCAACTACCCTGCCGCCCTCTTCTTTGTCTTCCAGTCTATGTCAGTCGAGGAGGAAAGCAGCACAAAATCTGTAACACTAACCCCAGCGCCCTAATCCTCGCTGTCAAAAAGTAACCAAAGGGGATGCTAGATTGGGGAGTAGCAACCTGGATCGCGGCCCACAATGCCATATACATGAAGTGGGGCAAGTCAATACTCCTGCCTGTGCCAATAGCCCACATCAACTGCCCCCGCATCCTACTGCAGTCCACCATCCTCCCTAGTGTAAAGATCGAATAGCATGTCCAAAGGAACAGCGGGTGGTATCTAGGGGCAAGTTGCCTAATCCTGATCTGGGAAGCGATCCAAGACTCTCCCGGTGCTAAAATCTCAGTGCACATCTCCTCATGACATGGTGGGTGCTCCCCATCATAAGAGAACTGAGGGTTAGCAACCCTCGGTATACCAAACTGCTCAGTAAAGGAATCCGGGGTGATAACAACATCCCTACCCCGAACCCAAGAGCGAATAATGTGCCTATCGCCACCAACGAGGTCCGATGAAATGTTGGCCATGAACTCTGCCACGAGGGTGGCTGAGTACTGGCCTCTAAAGGAAGCTAACCCCAACCATTGGCGATCGGTCAATGGCTTGAGCCAACCATATGGCTTACCATCGAACTGACTCACGGTCCAACGCCTCTCCACTACTACCTTACGGGCGCTCCACACCCGTCCAAACTCTCGCTCTTGATCTCTCCCTTGGAAACGAGTAGTATCATACTCTCCCTCTCTCTCTCTCTCATAGCATGCTCTCGCTGGAGCTGCTGAAACTGAGCTAGAGTCTGAGAAGTCCCTGCCCCTGCTGTACCCCCAGTACTCCTAGTCTCGACCATAGCTCTCTAACTAAGTTAAGTACAGCTGGAAATGAAAAGAATGGACAAAGATCGGCGGAAGGAATACCTCTCGAAGCGTAGAAAACTGTGAAAAGGCGAGGCAAAGTCCACCAAAGTGAGCTGGCAGGGCCTCGCTGCTCCAATATGCGAAAAGGCTCTCAAAACTCTCAATTACTCGCGAATGAAAGTGAATGAACAATGAAACAGTGGGTTTTTATAGGCAGCTCTGTCACCGATCGATCAGCTCTTAAACCAATCAATCGCCTCGCAAACCGATCGAAATGGAGCCCCACTAATCGAAGGCTGATCGATCGATACCGCTTCCTTTCGATCGGTGCGGTAATAAGTCCGATCAATCGCTAGTCTTCACCGTTCGATTGCCCGATCGATCGCAACGTACACGATCGATCGGCCGATCGATCGGTTTGGCCCACCGATCGATCGCAAATATAGCCTCTCTGAAGTTCTGCAGAAATTCTCAGAATTTTCCACAGCAACATGCAATTGGTGCCCCCCCCCCCCCCCCCCCCCAACTAGAATCATGCCATGACCTCAAGGCATGAGGAAAATGAATGAGAAAAAGAACAACGGGGTGGGCGGGACTCGCGGGAATACAAATGTACACAACTAACTACCAAAAAGAAAAGAGAAAGAAACCTATAAAAAGGAAAACAAAAGAACTACTCCTAAACTATGAAACACGACAATCTAATGTCACTCAAAGGACGGTGGATCAATGAGATCCACACAATCCAACTCCCCTTGGAACGACTCAAAATACGGCTTTAGTCGCTGACCATTCACCTTAAATGCTGAGCCATTCGTGAGATTTTGCACCTCAATGGCTCCATGGGGAAAAACTTCTTTCACAAGGTATGGCCCGGTCCACTTACTCCGCAATTTGTCCGGAAATAGATGCAAGCGTGAATCATACAATAACACTTTTTGGCCAACTTTGAAAGTTTTTCGAATGATATGTTGGTCATGAAAGTGTTTCATCTGGGCCTTAGCAATTTTTGCATTTTCAAATGCATCATTGCGGAGTTCATCTAACTCATTGAGTTGGAGTTTGCAGTGGGTACCTGCAACATCAAGATCCTCATTACATTGACGAATCGCCCAATATGCTTTATGCTCAATTTTGATGGGAAGTTGACAAGCCTTCCCGTACACAAGTCTATAGGGTGATGCGCCAAGAATGGTTTTATAACCCATGCGGTATGCCCACAATGCATCGGTCAATCTAAGAGACCAATCTTTCCTATTTGGATTGACGGTTTTCTCAAGAATGCGGTTGATTTCCCGATTGGCCAACTCTACTTGCCCTTGCGTTTGAGGATGGTATGGTAATCCAACCTTATAGACCACTCCATACTTACGCATTAAAGACGCAAAGGGCTTGTTACAAAAATGCGAACCGCCATCACTTATCACGGCTCGAGGCATGCCATACCTACAAAAAATGTTCTCTTTCAAAAATCGCAAGACCACTTGGTGGTCATTGCTTCGGGTGGCAATTGCTTCCACCCACTTGGAGACATAATCTACCGCAACAAGAATAAAAAGGTACCCACATGAGTTAGGAAACGGTCCCATGAAATCAATCCCCTAATAATCAAATATTTCTAAAATAGTGATGGGGTGAAGAGGCATCATGTGCCTCTTAGAAAGTGTTCCTAACCGTTGGCACCTATCGCAAGCAAGACAAAAAGTATGTGCATCCTTGAACATGGTGGGCCAATAAAGCCCACATTGCAAAATTTTGGCCGTGGTTTTCTTGGTGGAGAAGTGTTCTCCACAAGCATGAGAGTGACAAAACTCTATTACTTGTTGAAATTCATGATTTGGGACACACCGGCGAATGATTTGGTCCGGACAATACTTAAACAAGTGAGGATCATCCCACGAAAAATAGCGCACATTGCGGAAGAATTTATGCTTGTCAATGGATGACCATGTGGAAGGAACCTCACCGGTGACAAGGAAGTTCGCAATGTCCACAAACCAAGGGGTTGAAACTTGCTCAACTGCACTCACATGCATGAGATGCTCATCCGGGAAGTGCTCCTTGATAGGGGTTGGGTCCATGGCTCGCCCATTTAAGGGAAGCCGAGACAAGTGGTCCGCAACAACATTTTCAACCCCTTTTTTATCACGCATTTAAATATGGAATTTTTAGAGCAAAAGTATCCATCGAATGAGGCGTGGTTTTGCATCGGGTTTTGTGAGGAGATACTTTAGGGCCACATGGTCGGTGTAGATGATGACCAATGACCCAATCAAGTAAGACCTAAATTTGTCTAGTGCAAAAATCACCGCAAGGAGTTCCTTCTCGGTTGTGGTATAGTTGATTTGAGCTTCATTGAGAGTTCTAGAAGCATAATGAATGACATATGGCTTCTTATCAACTCTTTGTCCTAGGACAGCCCCCACGGCATAGTCGCTAGCATCACACATTAGCTCAAATGGAAGAGACCAATTGTGTGCTCAAATGATTGGGGCTGTGGTCAAAAGTCCCTTCAACTTGTCAAAAGCTTGTTGACAAGAAGATGTCCACTCAAAGGGAACATCTTGGGACAAAAGATGACACATGGGCCTAGAGATTGCACTAAAACCCTCAATGAAAAGCCGATAGAAACCGGTATGCCCAAGTAATGATCTAACCTCCTTCACACACGTCGGGCGGGCAATTTTTTAATGAGTTCAATTTTTGCTTTATCTACTTCAAGCCCTTCAGCCGACACAATATGCCCCAAAACTATACCACTAGTAACCATAAAATGACATTTTTCCCAATTGAGCACAAGGTTACTCTCCTTACATCTCATCAAAACTTTTCCTAAATTACCAAGACAACCTTCAAAAGTATCCCCATAGACAGAAAAATCATCCATGAAGACTTCGACAATTTGCTCAACCATGTCGTTAAATATGCTCATCATACACCTTTGAAATGTCGCTGGTGCATTACATAGCCCAAAGGGCATACACTTATAAGCATATGTGCCAAAGGGACAAGTGAATGTTGTCTTGGCTTGATCCTCAAGGGCTACATCAATTTGATTGTACCCCGAATATCCATCTAGGAAATAATAGAAAGCCTTACCGGACACCCTTTCTACAACTTGATCAAGGAAGGGTAAAGGGAAATGGTCCTTTCGGGTCACATTATTGAGGTGGCGATAATCAATGCACGTTCGCCACTCGGTTTGCACATGGGTTGGCACTAACTCATTGTTGTCATTTCTTATCACCGTGACACTCGATTTCTTAGGCACCACTTGGGTCGAACTAACCCATTTCGAATCGGAGATGGGGTAAATGATACCCGCATCTAGCAATTTTAAAACCTCACCTTTAACCACTTCCTTCATATTGGGATTCAATTGCCTTTGCATTTGATGAATGGATTTAGCCTCCTCTTCTTAAAAAATGCGGTGAGTGCACATGAGAGGACTAATCCCATGAAGGTCAGCGATAGTCCATCCTAGGGCTTTTCTATGTTTCCTAAGCAATGCTATCAACCTTTCCTCTTGGCTCCCAGACAAGCTAGAGGAAATCACAACCGGGTACGACTCCCCATCCCCTAAAAATGCATACTTTAAATTGGAAGGCAAAGGCTTCCTCTCGGGAATGGGAGGCTTCTCCTCCGAAGGAATTGGTTTCTCGACACTAGGGTGGAGGGTTTCAAAAGAAGGGGTCTATTGACCCACACGTAAACACTCCTCTCTCTCACCTTCTAAATGAGAATATTCACTTGACGCCATGCCCTCACTGTCAAGTGAAGCATGTGGTTCACCTCTCACTAATACTCTCTCCAAGGGATCCTCAAAAATCTCCCGCTCAAAGTGTTCTTGAACTATGCTCTCTATGATGTCTACCTCTCGGATGTCCTCACATTCCCCCTTTTGTTTGGCAACCGAAAAGATGTTAAGCTCGAAGGTGGTGTTGCCAAAAGACAATTTCACTAACACATTCCTACAATGAATGATGGCATTGGAAGTAGCTAGGAAAGGGCGTCCCAAAATCACAGGAATTTGGTTGTGAGCTATACAACTCTCAACAGGTTAGGTGTCTAGGACAATGAATTGACCGGGAAGCAAAAGTTATCAACTTGGATGAGAAAATCCTTGATGATACCTCTTGGAATCTTTATAGAACGATCTGCCAATTGCAAGGTAACTCGAGTAGGGCTCAACTCTCTTAGGCCAAGTTCTTTATACACTGAAAAGGGTAAAAGGTTGACACTAGACCCTAAGTCTAACAAGGCACGATCGATCTTGGTATTCCCAATGGTACAAGAAATAGTAGGACATCCGGGGTCCTTGAATTTCGGCACAGTTTTACATTGCAAAATCGCACTTTGATTTTCGTTCATCATGGCGGTTTCCTTGACATGCAACCTTCGCTTAAAAGTGCATAAGTCCTTTAAGAACTTAGCATAAGAAGGTATTTGCTTGATTGCGTCAAGGATAGGGATGTTGACCTTTACTTGTTTGAACACTTCATAAATTTTCGCATTTAGAAGTTCATTTTTTGGTTTAGTCAACCTTTGCGGGAAGGGAGCATGTTTGACTATGTCCCTTCTCTTATCCCTCTTACTTTCACTCAAAATCTCGATGGGATTGGCTAAGTTCTCCCCCCCCCCTTCTCTCGGCTCTTTTTCTTCTTTCTCTTTCTCTTCTTGGCTAACACTCTTCCTAGAAGTCTCATCCCGAGGTGGGATAGTTTGGTCAATGGTCTTGCCACTTCTAAGGGTGGTTATGGCTTGTACTTGGTCATGACTCGTACTAGTGTCATTCTTACCCTCGGTTATGTGCACTTGCCTAACCGCCGGGTTAGGTTGAGGTTGAGCCGGGAATCTTCCCTGGACATTTTGGCTCAAAGCTTGTGTCAATGTAGACATTTGCTTTTGGATGTCCTTAAGTAACCTAAAGTGCTGGTCTAGCACCTTCTCTTGTTTATCAACCCTTGAACTAACCCCCCTCATGTCATTGGCAAGTTGGTAAACATTGTCCTCTATGGGCTTCCTATGGAAGGGTTGGTATGGCCTTGGTTGATTTTGGAATTGGGTCACGAGTGCTTGTTGGTAAGGTGGAGGTGGATGTTGTGGTTGGAGTGCTTGTGGAGGTGGATGTTATGGTTGGAGTGCTTGTGGGGGTGGAGGTGCTTGGTACGATTGAGGGTTTTGATACCCTCCTTGGTAGTTGTGGGAGTTTGAAGTCCCTTCATTGTTCCTCCACCCAAAGTTAGGATGATCTCTCCATCCTGGGTTGTATGTGTTTGAATAGGGGTTGCCCCCTCCTCTTGAATATTGGCCAATTGCGTTAACTTGGCCATGCAAAGCCTCCTTCACACCCGGAATGATTAGGCATGAAAAGGTGGTATGATCCGAGGTTTCACACACAAGACAACATACTTCTCTCATCTCCTCACTCTCTACCGATTGAACTTCTTTCACCTCAAGAGCCTCTAATTTTCTTGCCAAGGTAGCCACCCTAGCATTGACATCATCAACTTCTTTGAGTTGATATCTTCCCACCCCTTGTTGGATTGAGCGACCCTCGAGATTTTGGGTCCTGGTAAGTGCCCAATCTCTAGCCTTATTTGCCAAGTTATCAAAATAATCGTATGCCTCATGGGGTTGCTTATCAAAAAATGTCCCCGCACACATAGACTCAACAAATTGCTTGAGTTGGGGTATCAAAGAAGAATAAATGTGTTGATGACATGCCAATCGGCAAAACTGTGATGGGGGCAAGAATTTAAGAGGTCTTTGAACCTCTCCCAACATTGAAAGAAAGTTTCCCCTAACAAAGGAGAAAACTGAGAAATTTGCCTTCGAATGGCCTCGGTTCGATTTTCGGGAAAAAATTTGCTCAAAAATTCCCCTTGGAAAGTAGCCCAAGAATGGATGGACATGGGTCGCAATGAATTAAACCAAAGCTTAGCTTTGTCCTTCAAACAAAACGGGAAGAGTTTCAACGAAAATACTTCCCTTGGACATGAGTTATCCATTGCAATTGAACAAGCATCCTCAAATTCCTTAAGAAAAATGTAGAGTTGTTCCGAATCCATCCCGTGGAATTGAGGCAACATTTGCATCATTCCCGACCTAATGTTTAGAGTGTTGTGATGGGGCGGGAAAACAATGCACGATGTTGGTGCTTGCCTTGGTGGGTTTAGGTAGTCCCGAAGAGTCTGTATAGGAGGGGTTGCCACGTCGCCATGGTGGCTCCCTCTTTCAAACCCCTCATGACCTTCCGGGTTGATTTGGACATTTGGATGCAAGGGTTGAATGTTAGGTAAGCCGGGTTCATTGGGATTTGCCATTGGAATGAAACCTAGGTCGACCACTAATGGTAAGCTAGGTGTTGGTGAAGATGTGCTTGTGCTCTCAATGCTCTCAATCCTCACAAGGCGATGATGTTCGTCCCTCGTGAAATATGGCATGCAAGAATGAATGCACACATAAGGTTGGACCGATAGGGTCATTCAGCACATCATACACAATTCCCTAGTCCAGACAACGGTTTTTTTCAATTCTAGGCTGGACAACGGCTTTTTCTCAATTCAACTCCGTACCTCCAATCTCCACATACAATAAGTGTACCACCAATTTGAAACTTGAACACACTAGCCTAGCTCCACTAAATACTCCCGAAGAGGGATAATTTCCTAACAAAAAATGCAATGCAATTATATTATATCAAACAAAAGAAACTAGAGAAAAGAAGAAATAAAAAAATAATCCTAAAAAAATAAAACACCTTAAGGGAAATGAGAGTGTACCGGGGCCCGTAGCCCGTTGATGCTTCCCTCGGGGGTGGTGATGAAATCCACCCTTTTTGTGTGTGTTTTTTTTTCTTTTGCTTGCTCTTCTTTTTTTTTTCAATTTTCTTCCACAATCCTTAGCTTTCGTCCGGTGTAGCTTTTGCCTATGAATTCCCTGGCAACGGCGCCAAAACTTGACACGCCTTCAGATGTGCTTCACAACTGAAGTCACTCCGCAAGAGTACAGAGGTCGCGCATGTAGTAAAAACTGGAGGATCCGGTGTCGTTCTCTCCTAAGGGAATTCTGCAAATATAGCAACAAAGCTCAACTAGCACGGGCACTTATCTTGATGGATTGCAAATGAAAATTCTTTTCTTTTCCTAATATAAAAGAGACCGAAAATATGTTGGTTTTGGGATAATGGTGGTTCAATGCTTAATGCAATAACTTAATGACTAATGAAGGCAATAAAATCTAGTTTTGTGTAATTTAAGAGAAAAGCTTGGACATGGTTGTTTCGATCCACCAATTCACAAAAAGGGTTTCCAATGAGAGGTTTATAACTAAAATCAAGAATCACACCTTGGATTCTTGATTCGAAAAATGTCGACTATAAAAATGTGGGTTTTTGTTTGATTGAGCATAAAGAGGAAATCTATAATTGGCACCCTAGAATCAAATCTTAGACATGTGCAATACCTATACCATACATTGATTTATGCATAAATATTGCCAAGGGGTTATGAATCTAAGTTTTTCTAATGAATCTCAAACTAAATCAAATGAAACCATAGAATTTTAAGGATATGACTTTAAAGTTCATACAACCCATTTTCAACCCTTTGAAGATCCTTGGTGGATCTTCACAACCACATCCAAGGGATGTTTAGCTACTAGAATCCATGTCAAAGAGCATAAAAGAAGACAAATCTACCATTAAACTATATAGAACTAGTGTTTGGTTACTAAGAAAGTGAGGGAAAATGGCAAGAAAATGAGGCAAAATTGCTAGAAAGAGTAGAAAATCATTCACTTCATATATATCAAGCATTCATTTACAATGATCCAAAAGCAATAAATGACAACAATACAAAGCATTAAAGTAAATCTAACTAAAAACCTTACAAAATAACAAAAGACTCCGTTTTGAAGCTCCTTCTTTGTCCAATTCTGCAGAAAAAATCCTAACATCCACTTTGTCCAGTATATACAACTTTCATACTCTGCAGAAAAACAGAGTCTGTACACACCGATCGATCGGTAGGCGGCCGATCGAACGGTCCAGGCGATCGAATGCCCGATCGATCACAAAACCGACCCTCTCTGAAGTTTGCTGCAGAAGGTCGAAAAGAGAACCACCGATCGATCGCAAGATCACCGATCGATCAGCCGATCGAACGTTCCGTGGGTCGTTCGATCGGGCGATCGATCGGTCATCCTCATATTTGCCCATTTGCCTTGCTTTAAGCCCCAATTCCTGTAAGTACACAGAAAGAGTTTTAATGCATTTTAGGAGTTAAAATGCTAAATTAACACTGAAATTCAACTATTCAACTAACAATTTAAGCCTAGAGACTACTGTTTCTAAGAGTAATCAAACGTTTATCTTCAAAATCAATTCCTAAGGTTCCTTAATGTTTCCTTCCAAAAGCAATTTCAAAATCAAGGCCTAAAGTTATTTTCAAAATCAAATCTCAAAAGTTTCAGTCAAAATCAATCTCAAAACTTTTCTCAGCCTCTTCTTCAAAAGATTTCTATTCCAAGCAAGTGTCAACGTTCTCTAAAACTTTTTCCTTCAAAAAGCCTTGTTCAAAATCAATCCTCAAATATTTTCAAGGTTTTAATTCTCAAAAACTCTTCCTGTCAAAGTTTTTATCAATTTCAAAGTTTTCTAAATGCAAAATTCATTTTCAACAATTTCCCAAGCTTTTCCCTCAAAAGTTTTATTTAAAAGTCCATTTTCAAAGGTTTCTCTAAGCTTTTCCTTCAAAAGGTCATATTTTAATAGACCCCCGAGTTTCTTGGAGTCTTCTCTGCCAAAAAGGCCCCCACCTTTAAAGGTTTTATATCTTTTCCCTTTAAAAAGATTTTATTTCAAAAATTTTCTAACTCTTTCCTTAATTTTGAAAAATTTTGACAGTCTTCTTTATAAAAGGCACCTACAATGCCTAAGGCGTGACAACAGAACACAAGCCGTGCACCCCACGACATCACAATCACATAGCACCAATATACATAAAACAATCTGTGCATATTCCTAACATTTTCAAATTTTCAAACACATGTTCTATTTTTCAAAAAAATCCAATAGTTTTCAAAATTGTTACAAAATCTCTCAAAACTACTTCAAATATTTTTGAAAATATTCTCATATTTTTCTAAAGGCTAAACTCAAACATTTCCACTGATTTCTCAATTTTTATCACTTTTCGCCTATTTTTTTATTTTTTTTTTAAAAAATCAAAAATTTAAAAAGTTTTCAAAAAATTACGAAACTTCATATGATTATTCAACACAATTTTCTAAGGCACGTGATGGAAAAATTTAGCCAAAAAACCCAATACCCAAAGTTGTAGGAGCTAATTTTCAATTCCTGCAGAAACCCTCTTCACATAAACATGTCAAACTACTCAAACGAGCATAAAAACGCAAAATCAAGTCCACCAAAATGTTCAAAGCACATCAAAATATTAATTTTGACTATTCACACGACTCAAACGAAGTTCTACACATCAAAATCAACACAAAACAAAAAAAACTCACATCTTGCAGTTCTCTAAAAAGATATTTTTTTTCAGCAACAATTCTAACGATGGTGACTACTTCTGACAACTCCTTGGTGTCCCCCAAACTCACTCATTCAATGCTCAAGATTCTTTTTTGGCAGAAATCTCAAAAAAGCTCTAAAACCCTCAAAATCTCTCACCCGTAAGCTTCGAATCAAAAGCTAGGCTATTTTAAAACTCTAGGCATGGCGCCACTAGCAGTGGTGCCAAGGCATTTTTATGCCTGGCGCCACTCCTAGTGGCACCACAGTCAAATCCTAGGAAACTTTGCCCTTTTGCCCACCAAAATCCAATTTCAAACACCCTATTGGACCAAATTGCTATTTTCAAGCTCCAGTCTTCAAAAGTTTCAGATTTCATCCCTCTGATCGCCTCGCAGTCAATATGAGACCCTTACTTTATCATTTTCTGCCTTTGACAAGCAAAAACAGAAAAAGAGGAGCAGCTATAAGCACCCCATTTTTGTTTGCTCGACAATCTCCGGTCCAACAGGACTCACATTCAAACCGACACAGACATATTCAAACTCCAAACTAGTTTTCCAGACTCAATCTAGTCAATCAATCTTTTCGCAAGCCCACTGGGCTCAATAGAGGCAAAATGACTAAAATGCCATTTACAACATTGCTCGGTCCAATTCTAGTTGGCACATCTTCCTAAAGACGATAAATCCCTATTTCAATCTCAATTCTAATTCCAATCCAAGTAAATCAAACTCAATTTGGCACGTCTTTTGAGAAATTTAATCCCTTAGACGATAATTCCATCCTATCTAGCACATTTTTTGAGAAAACTCCTCAGAATGATAAGTCCTTTCAAATCTGTCAACCGAGACGGAACCCAAGTCCCCGAGATGGTAGAACGTTCATTTTTTGCGCCTGCTAGCCCGCCAATGTAGAATATCTATTATTTGGCATGTCTTTTGAAAAATTTAATCCCTCAACCTTTCAATACCTTTCCGAATCATTCCAAGTCCATTTCAGTAAGCCCGGTGCAAAATGACCATTTTGTATCTGGTGAGTCAGTCGTCTTTTCCAATCACACCGGGTCCGAGTATCAAACCGGTAATTCCTTGGAACACACTTGATAGTGTTTTCAACCTTCAAGCCTTCTCACGGGTCACTCCAGGTCCATTCCGGTGTTTTCTTGATTCGAATGACCGTTTTACCCCTGGTGGGCCGATCAACCTTTTAGTATTGTTTTTTAAGTCTGTTACCTCCGGGACACTCTTTTAAGGGCTTCTGTCTATCCCCGGTCTTCCAGATCATTCTCGGATCTCCAGAGTCATTTCTAATGGAGCCAAGCCAAAAATTGCCTAATAGTCACTAGGGTAGGCTCCCAAATCTTCTGCTAGGGTCAAAAAATACGTTTCTTGCCGCCTTAAAACTTTCCTAAGTGGCTGGTGGTGCCAAGCAAATAAATGGCTTGGGGCCAATGGAAAATTTACCCTAGCACCACAGCAACAGGTGCCAAGGTTATTTCAATTGCCTTTAAATACAGACCCTCCCTCTGCAAAAAATAGAGTCCGCAAACTCAGTCCAGAAACTCTATGTCTCTGAAAACATAGCTCAAAGTCTCTCCAAACCCTAATTCTCTCAAGCCCTAGCCTCCATACACTCAAACCCTAGCCTCTATACACCTTATACACTCAAATACAAGCCTCAAAACATCCATTCAAAATCAAGTGTTGTATCTTCAAAGCTCTCAAAGTTCAAGTCAAGTAAAGCAAACCAAGCAATCAAAGCAAAAAGAATACGATGTTGGTTTTCTATTTACTTTTATGTAATCCCCCTCTCTCTTCTCCCTCCTAACTCACTTGGATTTTTTTCTATTTTAATCCCCATCTTCTACCTCCTCTTCTTGCATGCTTGAAATAAGGGACTCTCTGATTCAAGCCTAGGAAGGATTGTTAAGGATCACCTTGCTGGGGGCCTTTCTTCTAATTCAAGCTTTGATGGTGTGGGTTCGGCCCCCTTGATTATGTAGTGAAACCTAGCCTTATATGTTCACAACCCTATTGCATTGTAGTTATCATGTTCATGCCTTGCATTTAAAATTGCATTCAAAGTTGTTTTCAAATTTGTATCAAAGTTCTCTTTCAAAACTTGCATTTAAAATCTCTTTCTTTCAAACTTGTTTTTAAAATCACACTCCTAGGATGATTCTTGTCATTCCATGATTATGGTTATTTTAGGAAACTGTTACATTCAAAGTGACCATCAAGGTCTGTATCTTTGTTTCTATCAAAATCACAATCCTAAAGTGATTCTAGCCATTTCATGGTTAGAGTTATTTTAGGAAAATGTTATATCCAATGTGATCATTGTGGTCCATATTTCAAAACCCTATTTGTTTTTCAAAATCGCAACCATAGAATGGTTCTAATCTATTCATAGTTAGAATTATTTTAGGAAAGTGAGATATTCAAGAGGTTTGCAAAAGTCCATATACAAATCTCTTTCCAAATGGTTTTGTAAATTTCCTTTCTAAAAACTCTTTGTCTTAAAGTCCAAGTCAAGCCCTAGAACCCATGATTAGGAAACCCTAATTATTTTGTCAAAATCATAACTTTCTAGTTGCCTCAAATCATAGGTTTCCAAAACCCTTTTCCACCAAATCATAGATTTTCAAATTCAAGATTTTCAAAACTCAATCTTTCCAATTCCATGTCAAATCAAATCTTCCAATTTAGGAAACCAAATCAAATCCTCCAATGTTGAAAACAAAATCAAATCATCTATTTTTGGGAATAAAATCCAATCTTTAACTTTAGGAAATAGAAATTAAATCTTTTTTTATTTTAAACCTTTCCAAATCCTGACTTTCTAACTTCAAACTATCAAATCCTTCCTAATTCTAATCTTTTTTAATTCTAATATTTCTTAAATCCAAACTTTCAAACCTTTCTTAATTTCAAACTTTCAAGTCTTTCTAAATTTGAAATCTTTCTAAAATCAATATTTTTCTAAAATGAAACTTTTCTAATTTGGCACTTTCCTAAAATGAAACTTTCCTAATTCAAAACTTTTCAAAATCCAATCATTTCTAAACCCTAACTTTCTAAATTCTTTCAAATCAAATATTCAAATCAAATCTTTACAAGTCTTTTCAAGTCAAGTGTTTCTAAATCAAATCAACTCATTTTCTAACATTTCCTAATTTGAAACTTTCCTAAAATCCAATTTTCTAAAATCAAACAACTCAAATTTAAATCAAGTCTTTCCAATTCAATTGTATGCTTCAACCCTAGGTTACCTACGTTCTAAGATGTCTAAATCATAGTTTAACCGTAACCTTAAAGTTAGAAATCTTCAACTCTTTTCAAAAACTTTTCTAAAACTCTTTTCTAAACTAAGATAGTTTTAAAACTTCAATTCAAGTCAATTTGATTTTAAAGCTCAACTCAATCTTTCCAAAACAAGTCCAAGTTCTACTCCTCAAGTTCAATTTCAAATCAAAGTCAATTCCAAGTTCAATTTCAAATCAAAGTTCAATTTCCAATGAAAGTTCTAAATCAAGTCTTTTCAAGTCAAACTTTTCAAAGACCTCAAAGTGTTTATTTTCAATTGGTTCTCGAGTCCGTACTACGACTAACCTGATTCTCAACAAAGGGATACTAGGCAACCCTCATGAGTGCGGCCATAATCTTTTTCTAGTTTTCAATTCCATAACCTTTTTTAAATTTCTAACTCCACAACCTTTTTCAAGTTTCTAATTTCCATAAGCTTTTTCAAGCTTTAAATCTTTTCTTCAAATTTATTTTCAAAATAAAATTCTTTTTCTTGTATTTGCATGTCATGCGTCATATCAAATTTTTTTTCAAATTATTTTCAAAGTAGATAGTATTAAACATTTGTTAATCGAAGATTCTAAATTATTGAATCGATGGTGAATAGACATGTAGGTACTGCAAGGGCGAGATAGGGTGATAGCATGGTGCATCTCCTTTATACGTAACCAACCTTCGAATCTAGAATCATTGTTTTAAAGACCAAAAACGGAGTTATTTTTCTAAAAAGGGCTTAAATCTTTCCAAATGTTGCCAAACAACCTGTTTTCTCCAAAAGCCCTCTTTTGAGAAAGTTTTTCAAAACCTTTTCAAAAACCCTAAGTTTAATCTTCGGATTGCACCTAGTTTTAGGTGACCTAACTCACCTTAACAAAGTTAGGTGGCGACTCCAAATCTTTTTCAAAAACCCTTATTCAAATCAATTTTCAATTCAAACCTAGTCACACTCTCCCTTCTGGCAGGATGAATTCTAACGAGAGAGTATCGTGTTTTTCTCCCTTTTGTTTCCTCGAGTGCGAAAAATCGGAGCGCGACACGGTCGGGCCAGAGATTGTCAAGCAAGAAAAAATGGGATGTTTACAGCAGACACACAAACATTTATTTGGGTGTGGAGTGGAAGGATAGCTGGAAAGTGTTGAAGTGGAAGAAAATGGCTAGAAAGCATTGAATTGAAAAATAAAATAAAATAAAATAAAGAAAAGAAATGTAAGTGCCCAATCCATTGTCTTCCACTATCATAAAAAAAATATTAAAAATAATAATAATAAAAAAAGAAAAGATATGTAAGTGCCCAAGCTAGGGAGCTCCACATTCCATGTAGTGGTCCGTTTCTTAAAAAAGCATATTTTTTCATGCTTTGGTATGCCATGTGGTATCATACTGAAGGAGGTTCCCATTTTTGCAATAGACCTATTGGATTGTTAATAAACAAAAGTATGGGGTTGTTCATAAGGTTAGTACACCTTATCATCCCCAAACTAGTGGCCAAGTTGAGTTAGCTAATCGAAAGATTAAGCGTATTCTTAAGCAAATTGTCAATCCTAACTGAAAGGACTAGTCCTTAAAGTTAGTTGATACACTCTAGGCTTATCGAACTGTATATAAAATTGTGTTAGGTGCTTCTCCTTATAGGCTTGTGTATAGAAAGTCGTATCATCTTCCAGTAGAAATTGAGAACAAAGCCTATTAGGTCATTCGCCAATTTAATGAAAGCCTGGATGTGGCGGGCCTGGTAAGAAAGCTACAATTCAATGAACTTGAGAAATTTCGAAATGACGCCTATGAGAATGCAAAAATATTTAAGGCCAAGATAAAATATTCCATGACAAATGCATTGTGCGTAAATCCTCTGAAGAGTAAATGGTCCAGACCCTATCTGGTAAGGGATGTGGCACCACATGGGGCAATAAAAATTAAGGATCCTAGCAATCACAATATCTTCAAAGTCAATGGGCATCGTCTTAAGCCTTAACTTGAGAACTTTGTCTGTCTAGTTGAATGTGTGGATCTCATGGATCCACCATTGCTTAAATAGAAGTAACACCCCGTCATTTGTACAGTTAGAATAGTTTTTATAATTTGGTAGGTAGTTTTTCTATAATTGGGAGGAATACTTTGTACCCCACCTGTGTTTGTTCCTTCCCACCCTTTATTTCCTTCTATGCCTTAGGTCGTGGTGATTCTCTCGTTGGGGAAACCGGGGGGGAGGGGGGGACATTCGTTTTTTGGTATTTGTGTCATTATTTTCTATTGTTTGGTCTTTATGACCAACAGACGTTAAAGAACTGGATAATGTCATGTCTTCTCATGTACAAGGTTGAGTGCTTACATTTGCATGTTGTATTTTCCGAATATTTTCATTTGGTATTAGGGATGAGATAATTCGTTGTGCAAAGATGGTGAGAAGAGTTGAGTTCCAAGAGGAACAACCTCGACCTATTACTGGTTGCTGTACTCTGGCCTGTAAGAGAAAAGCAAAGAGACTAAATAGGTGTCACTATTATGCTAAACACATGTGTGGATAAAAATTACAAAAGGAGTAACCGACTAATGTCAAGGAATCAAATGGTTTACCTAGATATTTTCAAGGGCAAGTAAATACTGAGGCATTAAGACGCCTTAGAATTACCAGAACAGTAGACTATCTTGATTTTTCAAGGAGAGGGGGGGACGTTCGTTTTTTAATATTTGTGTTATTATTTTCTATTGTTTGGTCTTTGTGACCAACAGACGTTAAGGAACTGGATAATGTCACGTCTTCTCATGTAGATGGTTGAGTGCTTACATTTGCATGTTGTATCTTCCGAATATTTTCATTTGGTATCAGGGACGAGATAATTCGTCGTGCAAAGATGGTGAGAAGAGTTGAGCTCCAAGAGGAACAACCTCAACCTATTACTGGTTGCATTACTCTGGCCTGTAAGAGAAAAACAAAGAGACTAAATAGGTGTCACCGTTGTGCTAAACACACGTGTGTGGATAAAAAATACAAAATGAGTAACCAACTAATGTCAAGGAATCGGATGGTTTACCTTGATATTTTTCAAGGGTAAGTAAATACTGAGGCATTGAGACGCCTTAGAATCACCAGAACAGTAGACTATCTTGATTTTGATGTCAAAAGTCTGGCTCAACTTTGTAATGATTAGTCTTCCTAAGGTGTGTTAGGTTTGAGTGTTTTGTTTATATATTTATCTTTATTTGTAAATGTGACGAACATTTATTTTATAGATGTTTTGTATTTTTCAAAAATAAAAAAAAGTAAAAAATAAAACAAACAAAAACATACGCAATGCCAAGGAGCTTACAATTTGAATGCACTTGAGATCTACAAAAGAGGTTTGCGTATCTTTTATAATTTTTAACAGTTTTATGTGAAATGTAAATGTAGATTTTGGGAATTTATTAAAACATGTTTTTATTCACCTTAGCACAATTTTTGTTTTATTCTTTCTTTTTAATACAGTTGTAAGATTGTATCTTAACCCATAAAAAGAGGCTATTTTACATCACTTATTATCATATCATGACAAGTTTAATATTTTTACATATTGTATAATTTCATCCATACAAAAGTGGAGATTATTCGTCAGGTGAGCTTTAAAACCAATCACGCCTTTCGAAGTGTTTACATATACTCTTGATGAATTTCTTACACATCACTCTTTCAATAGCTCTATTATACTTGTATTTGACTTAATTATTTGAATTGCTATGGTAATTGAATATGTTGAATTCTTATAACCTTAAGCTATTGTGCACTTTAAAAAATGAATAGAGGTCATCTTTGATTGTTTGAGCTACAGATTTCTTTGCTGACATAATTCCCTTGAAACTATCTTTTAAGCCTGTTTCTATGTCTCTTGCTACATATATCATTGCTAAAGTTTTGTCCTTAAATATGAAAACACAAGTATCTTCACTTGTGCAAAATGAATTAAGAAAGAGGGTGATCTATTTGCAATATGAAAAAATAAATTAGCAATGAAGGAAAATAAACAAAGAAAAAAGGAAAGTAAAAAATAAAAAAAATAAAAAGAAGAAGAAGAAGAAAAAAAAGAGGTTGGCCATTGAAAAAAATCAAATCAAATCAAATCAAATAGGAAAATTGAAGGTATACATTCATTGATTAATTCATGCCTTGATTGTGAGCACTCCATTTTCGCCCACTCGGTAATCAGCAGCCCAACTGAACTCGTTCAAATTGACACTGACACATTCAAGCCCAAACCGGCTTTTTAGACTCAATCTAGTTAATCAACCGCTTCGCGAGCCCACCAGGCCTAATAGAGGTAAAATGACCAAAATGTCCTTAGGGCATTGCTCAGTCCAATTCCAGTTGGTATATCTTCCTAAAGATGGTAAGTCCCTATTTCAACTTCAATTCCAATTCCAAATTCTAATCCAAGTCAATCCAGTCCGTCTTTAAAGAAAGTTGATCCCTCAAATGGTAAACCTGTGATATCCTGAACCTCTATTTATTTAAATTAATGTGAACATGTAGTGTTTTCATGGTTTAATGTTAGTTATTACATCATTTGGGTAAAAAATGACCAATAAGAGTTTATGTTGTAACTTAAGCTCATGGAGTGAGACACATGGGATTATTCCCATGTGTATCATCTTTATATACACATACACACACACACTGAGACACACTCACATAACCGATTGAGAGAGAGAAGAGAGGGAGAAGAGGAGAAGAGAAAGAGGAAATGGAAAATCAAAGAAGGAGGGAGCTTGGAGAGTCTCCACCCAAGCCAAGGAAAGCCATTGAAGGACTTAGGCAAGCTTAAAGAAAGGTAAGACTCCATTTCCTCCTACAAATTGTATATGTGCATGTATCTATCTTGGTGGGTGGTGATGTTGGGTTGTTCTAGGTGACTTCTTTGAGTCCGAAATTGATTGAACCTCGAGTATTGTAAGGCCCATTAGAAAATTTGAGAGTTTGGAATTGAAATCTCCAATTTATGCAAGTTAGGGCTTGGGTTCGTTCCTAAAACCCTAGATCCCTTTGATTTACTTGTTTAAAGTGTTCCATTTCGAGTTATTGTGTTCTTCTTGGATCAACCTTTGGACCCTAGAAGCATTGAAAGAGTTTGTGAGAGTTTTGAGGGAGTTTGGTAAGATTTTGAGATTTTTCGGGTGGATTTTCATTTTTTCTAGGTAATGTGTCGACACATCCATCCAGAGGACTCCCAGATTCACTTCTTTAGCTTATATGTCGACACCTTGCTTCATGTGTCGACACATCCCGTATTCACTTGTTCAGCTCTAATACTGTTTAGTAAAACAAGCATAATTTTCTCTAAAAAAAACTCAGATTGATGCACCGTTTAAAGCATTGGAAAGTAGACTCATTGACCTTTGTGTCCACATAAAGTTTAGACTCTAATTCTTTATAGATTGAGAGATATGAAAGTTTAAAGTTGACCCAAAATCTATGCCAACAACATTATTTTCCAGAATTTTGGTCCACCTTCCGTAAGGCACAACTTCTTCACCCAAAATGTCTTTTTGGCCCATGACTTATCAAATTAAAGGCCTTTAAGCCTACTTTCAAATGGAACTAACCTAGAGTGTGAACTCATCCTTGAGAGGTGGTTGGGACGCGATGAAGCAGTCGACGTCCCGGCTTTCATGTTCAAACCTTAACCTTATGTTCTCGTTTTATGTTAGAACTTTGTCCTAGAGTTTAGCCTCATTCTCCCATTGTTTGAGTGAGGTGTTGATGAGTCAGGGTTGAGGGACTTATGTGCTTAGTCTCATTTTACGTGTTATTGCTTTGCCTTGGAGTCTTGTGTTGGTATTTCTATACTTCTATGTGTATTTGTGTAGGAACACCTTGTTTAACACCCATTCTATCGGAGAGAGGTGAGTAACGATATGCCATGAGTAAGACCTATTACTCTTCAAATGCTTTCAAGTTCAATTACGTTTCATGCCTTTCTTTCCATTTATTTCAATGCCTCAATGATTACGTTCAAGTATAAATCTCATACTTTGAATTATATACGAACCTTACTTATGATATGAATTACAAACCATGGACTAGAACGTTCATATAAAGTAGATGTAAGATTCCTAACGTACGACTCTAACTCAAGGTCTTTTCGTGGCAACACTTTAATCTAGCCCGATAGTCTTAGGATGGGGGACGTGAAATAAACCATCAACATGTAAAATCTTTCGTGGCAAGACCCTAAACTAACAATGATGGTCATACGGTAGGGGACACGAAATAATCTATCGCCATGTTGGGAGACGTTCGTTAGCTTAAAAGTCTAGATGTGACCTTTATGGTTACTATAACTGAGCATAGCTCTTATGATTGACTTAAAAAGCCCTATGTGTGATTGACTCGCTTCCGAATGCGATTTCCTAAAAATGGAGTTAGTAACCCCGCAAGAGTATGGGGGTCGCGATAAAGTATAAACCGGAAGATCCGGTATCGTTCTCTCCCAAGGGACTTAGCCCAATATAGGGTCTAGCACTCAACTCACACTAACCTAACCTAGGATTGATTTCAAATTATGTTGGGAATTAGATCTAAATTAAAAAAAGGAAAATAGAAAGACCGAAAATATTTTGGGTTTTGATGATGGTTTTGAATTACTAAGTTATTGCAATGAAAACAAAAACAATTAACACTAGACAATTAAAGTAAAGCAAAAGAAAAATAGAATTAAAGCAATTAAAGGGGATTTGGGCTCAAATGATCCAATCACTCAATTTCATCCAAGGTTTCCAATGGGGTTTATAACTCAAATCAAACACAACATTTAAGTGTGTTTGATTCGGAGCATTTAGCTTTGAAAACCATTCTCAAGCAATTGAAATTAGATACATGTTCAATGGGAAATCAAAGGTTAATACCATCGACTCAACTTAGTCAATACCAAATTTGTGGTTTGTGCATTGATTAGCCAAACATAGTCAATAATCTAGGTTTTCTAAGACATCTTCAATCAATTGTTGGGAATGAATTTCTAGCAATTGTGGAGTATTTTTCTAGTCAAGAGTTCTAAATTAATACCATTGATTTGGGTGATGAAAATCTCCAAATTTAGTCAATAATCTAAGTTTTCTAAAATTCCACACCTAATTACTAGAAATTTGAATTCTAATAAAATATGATAATTAATCCATGAGATACCTCCAAATGAATTCCTTAGATTATTTGGGTGATTTTCACATTTAAACCTAATGTAAATTCTAGCTACTTGATTACATCATAAAAAAACATGTAGGAATGTAAAGAAAGCATGTAGAGACTTAAATATAAAATTTACTTGAATATTAAAGATGTTTGGTTACAAAGAAAATGAAGGAAAATGCAAGAAAGTGAAAGAAAATACAATACAATGGAAGAAAACTACAAGTTTTATACCTACATTAACATTACAAAGCTAAATCTAAGCTAAAAATGAAGAAAAATGGAAGAAACTAACCTTGAAGGAGCTCTCCCGCCGGCCCCTTGCTCCAAAAAACCCTAACTACCCAAAAACTTTACAAAAAACCCTAAAAAACACTGCTTCGGATGCAAAAAACACAATCTGGATAAATAGTAACCGTCCGAATACCATCCGGATGGTCCGTTCGACGCTCGTTTAAAGTTCGTTCGGACGGTGAACAGTAACCGTCCGGACGGTTACTATTCACCGTTCGGACGGGTATTGTTCATGAATAGTTCGACTGTAGAAACTTTGAAGCGTTATTTGACCATCCTAGAGTTTGATTCAGCCGATGCACATTAGATGCAAAGTTGTAGAAATTGAAGTCTTCCTTCCAATCGGACATCTGAGTAAAAAGTTATGGCTAAAATACCGAGACAGGTCTGAATTTTCATTACCGGTTTGTTCGCTTTGAACGTATCTTGATCATTCTTTGTATCTATTTGCCATTATTTGCTCTATAACCTACAAAACACACACAAAACATAATAAAACATATATCTAACTAAAATAAAGTAATTAACAATAATTTAACTCTAACAAAATGCGAATTAAAGGCTAATAATTACACTTTTATGGTGTAATCAGTGACCTTTATGGTTACTGATGCGGAGCCTAGCTCTCATGTTGGCCTAAAGAGCCCTATGGTAACCTTTATGGTTACTAATGTGGTGACTTTTATGGTTACTGATGAGGAGCCTAGCTCTGATATTGGCCTAAAGAGCCTATGGTGACCTTTGTGGTTACTGATGTGGTGACCTTTATTATTATTGATGCGGAGCCCAGCTCTGATGTAAAGACATGACACACACTTATCTTCTAGAACGAGAAATATGATTCATTCAAATAATTCACAATGAGTTACATATGTTTTCACAAGTATTAAGGTCATGATATACCTCTCCTTTTTACGATATTATGATATATCCTACGGTACCATGCCATAGTATGCTTATGACAAGCCACACTGTGCCATACATGATCATGTTTCGATTTGCATCTCACTCCTATGATACTCATACTACCTACGGTTTCAAATCTAAGCTTTACACGTTACTAAGAGTTATAATATTTAATGTGTCTAATATTATACGACGAGCTAAGATGTACGCTTACAAGATATGATAGGTTATGCTGATGACAATCTAAGTCATACTCCACTAGTTCATGCTACGACATGCCTGTGTCTTTTTTTTTAGCATTATGATTTAGAAATGACGAAATGTTTTAATATGAAAGCCTATGACACATGTATTTTCAAGTTTACACTATTACGTTTCTAAGTTCATGCCACATATGTATAAATGCACCTCTATTGTCATGTACATTAAATAGAAATGTTAGTCCATGGTATTTTATGCTTATGCATTATCGTTATTCACTAAGCATTAGCTTACATTTTCTAAAAATCTTTTCAGGTGACCAAACTGGTGTTGGCCCAAATGGCAACCCAATAGGGGGGGTGAATTGGGTTTTTTAAAAATTAATGCCAATACTAGTTTGGCAATACTAGTTTGGCAAGATATATATAATGTAATGTAATCAAAAGAAAAATAAAAATAGAGCAATAGAAAGCACACCAAGAATTACCGAGGTTCAACCACAATTCGTGGTCTACGTCCTCACCCCAAGATCTCCTTGAAGTCTTTTTCTACTATGTAATCTCCAATTATAAATGCATGTTGATTTACCCAGTGCTCAGCTTAATTTTACACAAGAACTTCTTCTCAAGTTCTTCCAGCTACCAAGTAGTTTTGTCCAAGATCCACTCCAACCTACAAGAGTTTTTCTTTTACAAGAGAACTCTCAAACTCTCACTTACAAGTGTATGAAGTTGTACAAACGAAATACAAACTCTCTATCAAGAGTGGTTATAAAAATAAAAGCTCACTCAGTTAAGACAAGAGGAATATTCAGGTTTTTTCAGGTTGATCAGTCAGTGGTACTTGTTTTTCTTGTATCTCTTCTATATAAATGCAGTTGGAAGCTTATATATAAACCCCTATATTGATTTCGTCCGTTGGAGATTGTTGGGGCTCATTTAATACAAGTCCAGTTCGTTATAACGTTAGAAAAACTAGCCGTTATTTCTTAGGTTTTGACACTTGGCTTCATGTGTCGACACATCTGGTTTGCATTTTTCAAATGTTGTCTACTGTCTCCATGTGTCGACACATCATCTCCATGTGTCAACACATCTGATCTGCATTTTTCAGATGTTGTTCACTATCTTCATGCGTCGACACATCATTTTCATGTGTCGACACATCTGGTCTGCATTTTTCAGATGTTGTCTACTGTCTTCATATGTCGACTCTTCATTTTCATGTGTCGACACATTGCCCAGAAATTTTCATTCATCTTTCCATTGGTCAAGTTTAGCTTTGGTAATACTATAAGATCTTCAAGGAGTCTTCTCTTTGGGGCATGATGATAGATCAAAGTCTTCAATTTATCAAAGTTGTTCTCTATTCAATTTGGATTGAATCTATCATTTGATAATCATCTTTTCTTGATTTCCAAACTTCCAGAACTTCATTCTATTAATGCCAATCTCATCTTCTTCATTCCCAAGCTTTCTCTTTCATTGCCGAGCTCTTTCTTTTATTACTGAGCTCTTTCTTTCATTGCCGAGCTTCAAGATGCCTCATTGCCGATCTTTTCTCTTTGCCACGAATTCTTCTTTCTTCTTTAGGATCACTTCAATGAGACTTTTAGAAGCTTGATGAAGTCTACTCTTGAATACCTTCATTTTCTCTGAGTACATTTCATCTTCATTAACTCTTCATATCCAGCATGAAATCTTCACTTAGATTCTTTGTAGAGACTATGCAATTAAGACGAATTTGCTGTTTGAACATATTTAATCAAGTCATCTTCAATTGATCTTTGCACACTTGATGAAGTCTTCTTTTGAACATCTTCAATCTCTTTGAGTGCAAGTTAACTTCATTGAGTCTATGCATACTTGATAAAATCTTTATTTGAACACATTCAATCTCTTCAAATGCAAATCATTTGTTTGAAGTTGGAATACGTGTTATTATTCTGTTTTGATACATTACATGACTCTTAGAGTGCATTGCTTGATTCTAGCTTGTTGTGCATTCATTCTGACATGTATTAGACTTTAAGTTGAACTTTAAGTCTAAATTATAAACTTTATTAATCTGCACACAAAGCAAATGCATTAGTAAAATAACACAAGGTTTAGCTATCGTCAAAATCAACATAGGGATCAATCTTGAGTCAACAACTGGGAGGCCTTGAGGGAGGCCCATTACGTGGATATTTGGACTGCGGTCCACGGGCCTTATGTTATGTACTGATATAGGGGTTGGACCCTATGTTTTGTAATATTATAATGTTATAACTGTGGTGGCCTTCGATAGGCCCATCTTACTAAATGTTTATGTTTTGGAGATTAGGCACTACTCTGCTATGTATGACACCCGTTTTACTTTAGGTTTATAAAATTTTAATTCCTCAATTATGTATCTTTTAAATGATAAATGCACAGGTATTCAATTGGTTATGTAATGCGGATTTGGGTAGCCAAGCTCCTGGCCGGTCATGTACCCTAAATTCGGATAGCCCGAGATTTGGGGCGTGACAAAACCTATCCAGCACAACACGTTTACCTAGAAAACTTCTCAGAATAGTAAGTCCCTTCAAACCTATCGACCGGGATGGAATCCAAGTCCCCGAGATAGTAGAGTGGTCCACTTCTGGTGCTTGGTAGCCCACCAACTTAGAATGTTCATTATTTGACACGTTGATCGGGAAAGTACTCAAGGCCCCAAGAAGATAAAACCATTCAGCAGCTTCCAAGATCAGGCAGTCTCCAGAATGAACGCACAACGTCAAAGTGACGGAAGCACTAACAAATGTCGCAACCATCAGAGTGGCGGAAACACTTGCAAACAAGTCAACATTGGGAATTGCCAACAAACCCCCTATGTTACGGGACTGGACTTGCCTCTTTGTTGGGGCACGTTTACCAAAAGACTGGATACCTTTGGAAACTAACTCATCACACACCGTCAAAGTGACAAAAACACTCAAAACCCTAGTCAACACCAATGCCTGCTGACTCGCCTTCGTAATGCGGTATTCCTACAAATGGAGTTAGCACCCCGCAAGAGTACGGGGGTCGCGATGAAATATAAACCGGTAATCCAGTATCTTTCTCTCCTAAGGAATCTATCCAAATATAGGCTCTAGCACTCAACTCACACTAACCTAACCTAAGATTGGATTGCAATTATGTGAGGAATTAGATCTAAAATAAAAAGGAAAATAAAAAGACCGAAAATCTTTTGGGTTTTGATGGTTGTTTTGAATTCCTAAACTATTGCAATGAAAATAAAGAGAATTAACACTAGACAAATAAATTAAAGCAAAGTGAAAATAGAATTAAAGCAATTAAAAAGGGAATTGGGCTCAAATGATCCAACCACTCAATTTCATCCAAGGTTTCCAATGGGGTTTATAACTCAAATCAAACACAACATTTAAGTGTGTTTGATTCGAAGGATTTAGCTTTGAAAACCAATTATTCTCAAGCAATTGAAATTAGATACATGTTCAATGGGGAATCAAAGGTTAATACCATCGATTCAACTTAGTCAATACCAAATTTGTGGTTTGTGCACTGATTAGCCAAACATAGTCAATAACCTAGGTTTTCTAAGACATCTTCAATCAATTGTTGGGAATGAATTTCTAGCAATTGTGGAGTATTTTTCTAGTCAATAGTCCTAAATTAATACCATTGATTTGGGTGATGAAAATCGCCAAATTTCGTCAATAATCTAAGTCTTCTAAAATTTCACACCTAATTACTAGAAATTTAAATTCTAAGAAAATATGACAATTAATCCATGAGATACCTCTAAATGAATTCCTTGGATTATTTGGGTGATTTTCACATTTAAACCCAATATAAATTCTAGTTACTTGAATACATCATAAAAAGTTTATAAAAATGAAAAGAGAAGTATAAAGAGATTTAAATCTAAAATTAACTACAATAATAGTGTAAGCACCCCATTTTTGACCGCTCGGCAGTCTACACTCCGTCCAGACTTATTTTCAAGTCATTTTGGGCATATTCCTATCGAATCCAATTCTCTAGTTCCAAATTCCGTCTTTCCATCGCTTCGCGGGCCTGTCAAGCCCAAATAAAGACAAAATAACCAAAATGCCCTTAGGGGCATTGTCCTTTCTTATTCGAAGTCCAATCCCTCTCTCGAGACAGTTTATTCCTCGAGACGGTCTGAGTAGCAAAACTACTCACAAAACCGTTAGAGTGGTGAAAACACTCACAAAACCGTCAGAGTGGCGGAAACACTCACCCCGTTAGAGTGGCGGAAACACTCAAAACCCAAGCACGTCTCTTCGGAGTCGGTAAGACCCCTTTCCAATCCCTCTCTCGAGACAGTTTATTCCTCGAGACGGTTCCAATCCAGGCACGTCTCTTCGAAGACGGTAAGATCCCTTTCCAATCCCTCTCTCGAGATAGTTTATTCCTCGAGACGGTCCGAGTAGCAAAACCACTCACACAACCATTAGAGTAGCGGAAACACTCACAGAGCCGTTAGAGTGGCCGAAACACTCACAAAACCGTTAGAGTGGCGGAAACACTCACAAAACCGTCAGAGTGGCGGAAACACTCACACCGTTAGAGTGGCGGAAACACTCAAAACCCAGGCACGTCTCTTCAGAGTCGGTAAGACCCCTTTCCAATCCCTCTCTCGAGACAGTTTATTCCTCGAGAAAGTTCCAATCCAGGCACGTCTCTTCGGAGACGGTAAGACCCCTTTCCAATCCCTCTCTCGAGACAGTTTATTCCTCGAGACGGTCTGAGTAGCAAAACCACTCACACAACCGTTAGAGTAGCGGAAATACTCACAGAGCCATCCGAGTAGCGGAAATACTCAACTGTTAGAGTAGCGGAGATACTCACAGAGCCGTTAGAGTAGCGGAAATACTCACAGAGCCGTTAGAGTAGCGGAAATACTCACAGAGCCATTAGAGTAGCAGAAATACTCAACCGTTAGAGTAGCGGAAATACTCACAGAACTGTTAGAGTAGCGAAAATACTCACAGAACCGTTAGAGTAGCGGAAATACTCATAGACCCGTTAGAGTAGCGGAAATACTCAACCCCGTCCGAATAGCGAAAATACTCAACCCCGTCCGAGTAACGGAAATACTCACAAATCAGAAACCCCATCCGAGTAGCGGAAATACTCACACCGTTAGAGTGGCGGAAACACTCAAAACCTAGGTCAATACCCATGTTTGTTAGCTCACTTCGGTGAAAAATGACCAGACTACCCTTAGGACCTTTTTCGAGACTTTTCGGTCAAGATGACCATTTTGCCCCTAGGCATCCGAATGCCCCAGGAACCACACCGGCTCTGGGTATCAAATCGGTAATGTCCCGAGAATACTTTTTATAGTGTTCTCAACCTTCCTTTACCTTTCCAGATCATTCCGAGTCAGTTCCGGCCAACCCGGTAAAAATGACCGTTTTGCCCCTAGAGGGCCGGTCTCCTTCTTCAACCACACCGGCTCTGGGTATCAAACCGGTAATGTCTCGAGAACACTTTTTATAGTATTCTCAACCTTCCTTTACCTTTCCGGACCATTCCGAGTCAGTTCCGGCAAACCGGGTAAAAAAATGACCGTTTTGCCCCTGGTGGGCCGGTCTCCATTTCCAACCACGCCGGCCCTGGGAATCAAACCGGCAACCTCTGGGAACATTCTAAATAATGTTTCCAGATCCCAAGTCTTTTTCCGGGACAATCCGGGTTCGCCTCGGTAGTTTTTCGGTCCGGTTGACCGTTTTACCCCTAAAGGCTCGGTCAACCTTTTCGACACATCTTATCCTCACTTTTCAAGTCAAATACCTCCAGGACACTATTTTAAGTGTTCCTACTCCTTTCCGGCCTTCCGGGTCACTCCCGGCTCCTTCAAATCATTCCCGGACTTTCCAGAGTCACTCCTAGTGAAGCTAGGCTAAAAATTGCATGGTAGTCACTAGTACAGGTGCCCAAATCTAGTCAAAGATACGTTGCTTGCCGACCTTAATTGTTTCCTAAATGGCTGGCGCCACTAGTAGTGGCGCCAAGCCAAAAAATAGCCTGGCGTCACTACTAGTGGCGCCAGTGTATAATTTGGCCTAGCGCCACTACAACAGGCGCTAGGTTTGTCTTCCCTCTATAAATACAGAGCCTCGTTCAACGTAAAGGGGGTCTGAAAACTTAACCTAAAAACCCTATACTTCGATATACAGAGCTCAAGCACCTCCAAAACCCTAGCCTCCTTAGGTTCTCCAAACCCTAGCCACTATACACAAACCCTAGCCTCCTATACACTCATACACTCCCCCATACACTCATACACTAGCCTTCAACCACCCTTCGAAGACTTGAAGAGCTACCATCCAAAGCTTGAGGACAACCCTTGAAGACTGAAGGTGAAGATCAAGACCGAAAACCGAAGACTGAAGACTGCACGGCGGGCAAAACAAATAAGAAACAAGGTAGGCTCCCTATTTAAATTTCCGCACTTCCCCCCTCTCTCTTCTCTCTCCAACCCACTTGGGTTTTCTCTATTTTAGTCCCCCATCTTTTTCCCGCCCTTTCTTTGCATGCTTGAAACAAGGGGATTCCCGGTCCATGTGTAGGATTGGACTATGGGAGAGTCACCGTGTCGGGTGCTTTCTTCTAGTCTAACCAAAGACCACGTGGGTCCGGCCCCCTTGATTATGTGGTGAAGCCTTAGCCTTGTATGTTCACGACCCCAAATTGCATTGTGCATATCATAGTCTTGCATTTTCCAAAATTCGTTTTCAAAAGTTGTTTTCAAAAATCGTTTTCAAACTTGTTTTCAAAATTGCATCAAAAGCTCTTTTTCAAAAACATGTTTTCAAAATCACAATCTTAGGGTGATTCTAGCCTTTCCGTGGCTAGGGTTGCTTTAGGAAAGTGTTACATTAAAAGTGACCTTTTGGTATATATTTTCAAATCTTGTTGTTTTCAAAACCGCTTTCCTAAAGTGGTTCTAGCCTTCTTATGGTTAGAATTGCTTTAGGAAAGTGAGATGTTTTTACACCTTCTAAAAACTCTCTCTAAAAATCTCTTCCTAAAAATCTCTTTTCCAACATACTTTCCTAAAGCTCTCCTCTCCAAAATGGTTTTCAAAAACTCCCTTCAAAATCTATTTTTCAAAACTCTCTTTTTCAACTCTTCTCCAAAATCTTTTTCTCAAAATTCACTTTCTAAAATCACTCCCTAGATTCACTTTCCTAAAAAAAAAATATCTCCTAAAATCCTTTCCAAAAACTCTCTTTTCTAAAATCTTCCTTCTAGAAATTCCCATCTAGGTTTTCCTTCCAAGACCTTCGTTTCCAAAAACGCACTTTCTAAAAATCCATTTCCCTTAGAGCCCAAGTCAAGCCCTAGAACTCACAATTAGGAAACCCTAGTTTTCTTTCCAAAAACATGATTTTCAAACTTTGCCCTAAACCTAGGTTTCCAAAATCTTTTGTTTTCTACATCAAAACTATCCTTGTTTTCAAAACCTATTTTCTATGTCGAGACTAGAATCTCCCTTTCCAAATCTTTTCCAAATCCTATCTTCCCTTTAGGAAACTGAATCAAATCTTCCCATTTAGGAAACTAGATCCTATCCTCCGTTTTTGGAAACAAAATCAAACCCTTGTTTTTAGAAACCAAATCCAATCCTTTCCTAATCCAAACCTTTCTTAATTCAATTCATTCCTAAACCATAAGTTTCCTAAACCTAAACTCTAAATCTTTCCTTAAATTTCAAAATCCAACTATTTCTTAATTCAAATCCTTCCTAAACTTTCACTTTCCTAAATCTTAAGTTTCCTAAACTTGAACTTAAAAATCTTCCCTAAATTTTAAAACTCAAATATTTCCTAATTCAACCCCCTTTCCGAATCTTAACTTTCTAAATTCAAGCTTTTAAACCTTTCCTAAATTCAAACCTTTCTTAATTTCAAGATTTTCTAAAACTCTAAAATTTTCTAAAATCTTAAATCTTTCTAAATCTTAAACTTTCTAAATTTCAAATCTTTCCAAATTCAAAACTTTCTAAATTTGAAACTTTCTTAAGTTAAATCTTTCTAAACCTAAAAACTTTCTAAATTCTAAATTCTCTTAAACTTCAAATCATTCCAAATCTAAGACTTTTCTAAAATCATAACTTTCTTAATTTAGGACTTTCTGAAGTCGAGACTTTCTTAATTCAAACATTTCTTAAATTGAAAACTTTCCTTTTTCAAACCTTTCCCAAAACGAAACTTTCTTATTTTCAAAACTTCCTTGTTTTTCAAAACTTTCTAATTTCAAAACTTCCCTATTTTAAAACTTTCTAATTTTCAAAATTTTCCTATTTCAAAACTTTCCTAAACCTAAAACTTACCTAAAGTTGAAACATTCCAAATTCAAAGCTTTCCAAAAGTGACACCTTCCTAAATCGAACATTTCCTAATTCAACCATTCATAAATCCAACCTTTTCTTAATCTCCTAAACCCTCCAAATCAAGTCAAATCTTTCCTAAGTCATCTTTCCTAAGTCTAGGTTTTCTAAACCTCAATCTTTCCAAAACAATTCCAATTCCTTATCTCCTATTCTAATTTCAAATCAAATTCAATTTTCAATTCAATCTCTTTCTTCCAATCAAGCCTTCTATTTTCAATCGGACTCTTGTCCGAACTACGACTGACCTGATTCCCCCAAAGGGATACATAGGCAACCTTCATAGGTGCGGTCACAACACTTTTCAAATTTTCAATTTCACCCTCATGGGTGCGGTTTTCAAAATCTTTTCCAATCTCAAATTCTAATCTATTCTCAAATTTCAATTTTAAAATTTCAATTTTCAAATTTCTATTTCCAAATTTTCAAAAATTTCCAATTTCAATTCCATCTTTTTAAATCTATTTTCAAATCAAAGCAATCTCTTTTTAAATCTCTCTTTTTTTTTTCAATTTTTGTCTATTGCTTGCATATCATGCATCATATTTTTTCAAACATAGTTTTTCTAAAAGTGAATAGGGTTGAACCATTAGTTAGTTAAAGACTCTCATAGGTGAATCTAGGGTAGATTGACATGTAGGTACCGAAAGGGCGGGGTAGGGTGATAGCTTAGTGCGTCTTCCCTACACGTAACCAACCTCCGAACCTAGATCACTGTTTTCAAAGACCAAAAAGGAGTTATTTTTTCTAAAAGGGGCTAAATGTTTTCCAAAGGTTGCCAAACAACCCGTTTTCCTAAAAAACCCTCTATTGAGGAGATATTTTCAAAATCATTTTTCAAAAACCCTAAATGTAGTTTTCGGATTATTCTTAGTTTTTAGGTGACCTAACTCACCTTAATCAAGTTAGATAGCGACTCCGAATCTTTTTTCAAAAGCCCTTTATTCAAACCTAATTTTCAATTCAAATCTAGTTGCACTCATTCTTCTAGGAGGGTGAGTTCTAACGAGAGAGTACAGCATTTTTCCCGCTTGGGTGAGTATTCCTCGAGTGCGAAAAATCTGGGCGCGACAAATAGGATTGTTTGGTTACAAGGAAAATGAAAGAAAATGCAAGAAAGTGCAAGAAAGTGAAAGAAAATACAATACAATGAAGAAAATTACAAGTTTCTACATTATACTACAATTACAAAGCTAAATCTAAGCTAAAAATGAAGAAAAATGAAAAAATCTAACCTTGGAAAGCTTCTCCCGCCGCCCCCTTGCTCCAAAAAATCCTAACTACTCAAAAACTATACAAAAAACCCTAAAAAACACTGCTTCGGACACAAAAAACACAATCTAGATGAACAGTAACCATCCGAATACCGTCCGAACGGTCCGTTCGATGCTCGTTTGAAGTCCGTTCGGACGGTGAACAGTAACCGTTTGGACGGTTATTGTTCATAAACAGTACCCGTCCAAACAGTGAATAGTACCTGTTCGGACGGGTACCATTCACACTACTAAGCTGCAGAAATTTTGAAACTTGATTTGGCCACCCTAGAGTTCGACTCAGCCAATGCATATTAGACGCAAAGTTGTAGAGCTTGAAGTCTTCTTTCTAATGACGCAAAAATCAAATCAATCGGATATTGGAGTAAAAAGTTATGGCCGAAATACCAAGACTGGTCTGAATTTTCATGAACAAATTATTCGCCTTGAACTCGCTTTGATTATTCTTGATTTCCTTTCACCTTTATTAGCTTATATAACCTACAAAACACATACAAAACATACTCAAACAAATATCTAACTAAAATAAGATAATTCATTACAATATAAGTCTAACAAAGTACAAATTAAGAGTTTATGATTGCACTTTTTGGGTGTAATCACAACCCCTAACTTACATTTTGCTAGTCCCTAGCAAAAACTATAAAAAAACATAAAGGATAATCTCCACTTTCGTAGGAGTCACGAGTGCATTTAGCTTATGCACCAAGCCTTTAAACCCCTAGGTTACCCTTAGTGGACGAGTGGTGTCTCATGAGGGTTTTCAGTGATGATACCCGCAAACATCCTTATGTGAATTGCCAATTAAGATAAGAATAAGGAATGGATGCATAATCCTACTCAAGTTAACATTGATGCCACTCCAAACTCCAACACTTGCATTAATATGCAACAACTCATACAAAAGAGAGGTTCATGCGTGTGGGTGGAGAATCATGCTAAACAACACAAATGAAACTCATTTACGCAAATCCACCCCTTTTACACTTTGATTCAATCCTCACAAGGCATACACTCACAATTAAAGTTCCACTTGGTTCTCACAATGATATGCCCAAAATGGAGTAAATGTAAAGAAACAAAACAAGTGAGCATACCAATTATAAAAACCGAAAAGATAGAAGTGTATCGACATTAGCATAGCTCCATAAAAGAATCTTCAAAGTTAAAGCATTGATTTAAAGAAATTGACAAAATATAGCTTATATTCTATTGAAAACTTCAATCAAGCACAACTTGGATCATCTATACCATGTAGAGGTGAAGAGGGTAATATAAAAGATGTGAAAGATAAGGGTAAAGAGATGAAGTAAATAGTCATATCATGTGTGATCAAGGCATGAAATGATGAATGCAAAACAACTACAACTCTCCCTTTTCAACATTTAATACACTTTTTTTTTTTTTTCACTTCTCATTCTTCTCTTAAAATATTTTCAACTTTTGAACTCCTCTTTCATTCTTTTCTTTATTTTATTCTTTCTTCTTTTTTTTTCTTCTTCTTCTTCTTTTTTTTTTTTCTTTCTTTTCTTACTTCTTCTTCTTCTTTTTTTTTTTTTACTTCTTCTTTTGTTTCCATCATTTTATCATCCCCCTTTAGATTCAACAACTACCTTTCATATTTCAATATGCTCATATGGATTGAACTACCCAAATCAATTTTTTCTATTTTTTCAAGTAGAAGATCAACAAGGGTTAAGGGAAAATGAACTGTTCGGTAACGGGAAACTTATGACTATGAAGAAGAAAATGGTATAGAATCATATCCAAAGTTGTACAACCGAAACATTTCATAGAGTACAAGTGTCAATAATAAGATCAAAACTCAACTCATGAACTAAAAACAAGCATAATGAAGCTATTGAATGAAGTGAGGGTGAAGAAACTATCCTTGATTAAATGTAAATGCTCCAAAAGGCGATAAATGCTCTAAAGCTCACAAGGTAATGATCTCCACTAATGTAAGGATAGAAAAGCAAAAACTAGTAACAAACTATGTTGTAAAGCATGATTGTGCACAATGATGTAATCCCCTCTACAAATGCATGAATTCCGCAACTCTCACTACATGTTAGGTATGAGGAATGATTCAACATCATCATGAGTAAAGATACATGCAAAAATTCTTATCTTCCAATCTCAAAAGGCACTTTCACAATTTAAATGAATTTTTTTTATTTTTTATATAGGGTGCTAAACAAATGAACAAAAACATACCAATAGAGGCTTAGCCTCTACCCCACCCCCAACTTAAAATGATGCATTGTCCTCAATGCATGAGAACAAAGCATGAAATACACATACATGGTGGGAAAAAGAAAATGGGGTACTTAAGGCACCCCCAACTTAAAATCATAAACAAACTAAGAAAAACAAAGAAATAAAACAACTACTCCTACTCTGTCGCGCCCAGATTTTTTGCACTCGAGGAATACTCACACAAGCGGGAAAAATGTTGTACTCTCTCGTTAGAACTCACCCTCGTAGAAGAATGAGTGCGACTAGGTTTGAATTGAAAAATTGATTTGAATAAAGGGCTTTTAAGAAAAGATTTGGAGTCGCCACCTAACTTGATTAAGGTGAGTTAGGTCACCTAAAAACTAAGCATAGTCCGAAGACTATACTTAGGGTTTTTGGAAAAGGATTTTTGAAAATATCTCCTCAAGAGAGGGTTTTCAAGAAAATAGGTTGTTTGGCAACCTTTGGAAAACATTTAGCCCTTTTTAGAAAAATAACTCCTTTTTTGGTCTTTGAAAACAGTGATCTAAGTTCGGAGGTTGGTTACGTGTAGGGAAGACGCACTAAGCTATCACCCTACCCCGCCCTTTCGGTACCTACGTGTCAATCTACCCTAGATTCACTTATGAGAGTCTTTAATTAACATATGTTCAACCCTATTCACTTTGAAAAACAATGTTTGAAATAAATATGATCCATGAGATGCAAGTGCAAGATAAGAGAGTTGAAAAATAGATTTGGAAAGAAATTGAATTGATTTGAAAAAGATTTGAAGTGATAGAATTGAAATTGGAAAGTTTGAAAATTTAGAAATAGAAATTTGAAATTGGAAGTTTGAAAATTGATTGAAATTTGAGATTTGAAAATAGATTTTGAAAACCACACCCATGAGGGTGGAATTGAAAGTTTAAAAAGTATTGTGACCGCACCTATGAAGGTTGCCTATGTATCCCTTTGGGGGAATCAGGTCAGTCGTAGTTCGGACAAGAATCTGATTAAAAATAGAAGAGTGGATTTGAAGAAAGAGATTGAATTGGAAATTGAAGTTGATTTGAAATTGGAAGGGGAGATTAGAAATTGAAATTGAGAAGATTGGATTTTGATTTGAAAAGATAGATTTGGACTTGTTTTAGAAAGATGAAGGTTTAGGAAACCTAGGAAAGGTTTGACTCGACTTGGAAGGTTTAGGAGATTAGGAAAGGTTGGATTTAGGAAAAGTTTGCTTTAGGAAAGGTTCAAATTAGGAAAGTTTCATTTTTGAAAAATTTTGAAATTGGGAAAGTTTGGAATTTAGAAAAGTTTTAGGTTTAGGAAAGTTTTCACTTTTAGGAAAGTTTTAGGTTTAAGAAAGTTTCAACTTAGGAAAGTGTTGTTTTAGGAAAGGTTTTGAAATTAGAAAATTTCAAAAATTGGAAAGTTTTGAATTTAGAAAGTTTTAACTTAGGAAAGTCTTGAAAGAAGGAAAGTTTCGTTTTAGGAAATGTTTGAATTAAGGAAAGTTTTCAATTTAGGAAATGTTTGAATTAAGAAAAGGGAAAGTTTTGAATTAAGAAAGCTTTGAGTTTAGAAAGTTTTGAATTAAGAAAGCTCCATTTTAAGAAAGGTTTTGAAAAAGGAAAGGTTTTGAAAATAAGGAAGTTTTGAAAATAAGAAATTTTTGGATTTGGAAAGATGTTGAAGTTTTAGAAAGATTTAGAGTTTAGAAAGTTTGGAAGTTTAGAAAGATTTAACTTGAGAAAGCTTCAAATTTAGAAAGTTTTGATTTTAAAAAGATTTGAAATTTAGAAAGTTCAAGATTTAGAAAGTTTTAGGATTTTAGGAAATCTTTATATTAGGAAAGGTTTGAGTTTAAGAAAGGTTTGAAAGCTTGGATTTGAAAAAGATTTTGGAAAGGGGTAGAATTAGGAAAGGATTTGAACTAGGAAAGATTTTTATGTTCAAGTTTTGGAAACTTAAGATTTACGAGAGTAGAAATTTAGGAAGGATTTGAATTAGGAAAGATTTGAAAGTTGAAATTTAAGGAAAGATTTAAAATTTAGGTTTAGGAAACTTATGGTTTAGGAAGGAATTGAATTAGGAAAGGTTTGGATTAAGAAGAGATTGGATTTGATTTCTAAAAGAGAAGATTTGATTTTGTTTTAAAAAACGGAGTGTGGGATCTAGTTTCCTAAACGGGGATATTTGATTTGGTTTCCTAAAGGGAAGATAGGATTTGGTAAAGACTTGGAAAAGGAGATTCTAGAAACCCTAGATTTGAAAAACTATAGTTTCGACGTAGAAAAGAGGTTTTTGAAACATGTATAGTTTGGATGTGAAAACAAGAGGTTTTGCAAACCTAGGTTTGGGACAAAGTTTGAAAACCATGTTTTTTGGAAAGAAAATTAGGGTTTCCTAATGGGGGTTCTAGGGCTTGACTTGGGCTCTAAGGAAAGAGTTTTTGGAAGGTGCGTTTTTGGAAACGAAAGTTTTCTAGAAGGGAAATCCAAGGGAGGAGTTTTGGAAAGTGAATTTGAAGAGGGAGTTTTTGGAAAAAGATTTTTGGAAAGAGGGAGTTTTTTTGAAAACAATTTTGAAGAGGAGAGTTTTACGAAATTATGTTGAAAAAGAGATTTTTAGGACGGGATTTTTGAAAAGAGAACTTTTTGGAAAGTATGAAAACTTCTCACTTTCCTAAAGCAATTCTAACCATAGGAAGGCTAGAACCACTTTAGGAAAGCGGTTTTGAAAACAACAAGATTTGAAAATATGGACCGTATTGGTCACTTTAAATGTAACACTTTCCTAAAGCAACCCTAGCTATGGAAAGGCTAGAATCACCCTAGGATTGTGGTTTTGAAAACAAGTTTTTGAAAAAGAAATTTTGATGCAATTTTGAAAACAAGTTTGAAAACGATTTTGAAAACGAGTTTGAAAACGAATATTGGAAGATGCAAGACTATGATATGCACAATGCAATTTGGGGTTGTGAACATACAAGGCTAAGGCTTCACCACATAATCAAGGGGGCCGGACCCACATGGTCTTTGGTTAGACTAGAAGAAAGCCCCCGACACGGTGACTCTCCCATAGCCCAATCCTACATATGGACCGGGAATCCCCTTGTTTCAAGCATGCAAAGAAAGGGGGGGAAAGAGATGGGGGATTAAAATAGAGAAAACCCAAGTGGGTTAGGAGAGAGAAGAGAGAGGGGGAAGTGCAAAAATTTAAATAGAGAGCCTACCGTATGTCTTGTTTATTTTGCGCGCCGTGCAGTCTTCAGTCTTCGGTCTTCGTCTTGATCTTCGTCTTCAATCTTCAAGGGTTGTCTTCAAGCTTTAGATGGCAGCTCTTCAAGTCTTCGAAGGGTGGTTGAAGGCTAGTGTATGAGTGTATGAGGGAGTGTATGAGTGTATAGGAGGCTAGGGTTTGTGTATAGTGGCTAGGGTTTGGAAAACCTAGGGAGGCTAGGGTTTAGGAGATGCTCGAGCTCTGTATATCGAAATATAGGATTCTTAGGTTAAGTTTGCAGACCCTTTTCACATTGAATGAGGCTCTGTATTTATAGAAGTTGGACAAACCTGGCGCCTGTTGCAGTGGCGCCAGGGCAAACTTTACACTAGCGCCACTAGGAGTGGCGCCAGGCCATTTTTTGGCTTGGCGCCACTACTAGTGGCGCCAGCCAATTAGGAAAGGTTTAAGGTCGGCAAGCAACGTATCTTTGACTAGATTTGGGCGCCTGTACTAGTGACTACCATGTAAATTTTAGCCTGGCTTCACTACGAGTGACTCCGGAAAGTCCGGGAATGATTTGAAGGAGCCGGGAATGACTCCGAAGGCCGGAAGGGAGCAGGAACACTTAAAATAGTGTCCTGGAGGTATTTGACTTGGAAAGTGAGGATAAGGTGGGTCGGAAAGGTTGACCGGGCCTTTAGGGGCAAAACGGTCAATCGGGTCAAAAAACTGCCGGGGCGAACCCGGCTTGTCCCGGAAAAAGACTTGGGATCTGGAAACATTATTTAGAATGTTCCCAAAGGTTGCCGGTTTGATTCCCAGAGCCGGCGTGGTCAGAAAAGGAGACCGGCCTAGTAGGGGCAAAACGGTCATTTTGTACCGGGTTTGCCGGAACTGACTCGGAATGGTCCAGAAAGGTAAAGGAAGGTTGAGAATACTATAAAAAGTATTCCGGGACATTACCGGTTTGATACTCAAAGCTGGTATGGTCGAAGAAGGAGACCGGCCCTCCAAGGGCAAAACGGTCATTTTGTACCGAGTTTGTCGGAACTGACTCGGAATGGTTCGAAAAGGTAAAGGAAGGTTGAGAATACTATAAAAAGTATTCTCGGGACATTACCGGTTTGATACTCAAAGCCGGTATGGTCGAAGAAGGAGACCGGCCCTCTAGGGGCAAAACGGTCATTTTGTACCGAGCTGGCCGGAACTGACTCGGAATGATCCGGAAAGGTAAGGGGAGGTTGAGAACACTATAAAAAGTATTCTCAGGAGGTCACCGATTTGATACCCAGAGCCGGTGTGGTTCTCGGGGCATTCGGATGCTTAGGAGCAAAATAGTCATCTTGATCGAAAAGTCTCGGAAAAGGTCCTAAGGGTAGTCTGGTCATTTTTCACCAAAGTGAGCTAACAGACACTGGTGTTGACCTGGGTTTTGAGTGTTTCCGCCACTCTCACGGTGTGAGTATTTCCGCTACTCGGACGGGGTTGATGATTTGTGAGTATTTCCGCTACTCGGACGGGGTTGAGTATTTTCGCTACTCTAACGGCTTTGTGAGTATTTCCGCTACTCTAACGGTTTTGTGAGTAGTTTTGCTACTCAGACCGTCTCGAGGAATAAACTGTCTCGAGAGAGGGATTGGAAAGGGGTCTTACCGTCTTCGAAGAGACGTGCCTGGGTTGGAACCGTCTCGAGGAATAAACTGTCTCGAGAGAGGGATTGGAAAGGGGTCTTACCGTCTTCGAAGAGACGTGCCTGGGTTTTGAATGTTTCCGCCACTCTAACGGTTTTGTGAGTATTTCCGCTACTCTAACGGTTCTGTGAGTATTTTCGCTACTCTAACGGTTTGGTGAGTAATTTTGCTACTCGGACCGTCTTGAGGAATAAACTGTCTCGAGAGAGGGATTGGAATTGGAATAAGAAAGGACAATGCCCCTAAGGGCATTTTGGTCATTTTGCCTCTATTTGGGCCTGACAGGCCCGCGAAGTGATGGAAAGACGGAATTTGGACCTAGAGGATTGGTTTCGATTGGAATATGTCCACAATGACTTGAAAACAAGTCTGGACGGAGTGTAGACTGTCGAGCGGTCAAAAATGGGGTGCTTACATACTCCTACCCAAATTAGAGAGAGTAAATCACCCAATGCCACGAAGTGGGAATTGGCCATCATCCCACACCCCTAACTTAGAGATTTTCAAAGAGTTCGTGCAAAAATGAGAATATACAATGGCAACCTCTTTGATGAACTCTAAGATATAGCATTGAAGCACATAGGGGTAGAAAGGGTCAAGGTATGTGGAAAATGAAAAATAATCATGCACAAAGGTGCCCATTATGCTCATGCCATGAAGTGTTGGACCCTCCCCTTTTTTTGATTGGTTGGCCATTGGAATGATGGTTGGTTCAAGTGTTGGGACATGGAGCTCCAAAGGTTCCGATAAAATAGGACTAGGTGTTAGAGGCGTAAAAATAGGGATCACATGATCCCTAGACATGGTAGGTGTGTCCTCTAAACCGTCAAAATCCTTATTGATAAGCACATTCCCAACATCTAAACCAACACCATCATTAAGGGTAATCTTACCCCCCTCTTCTTGTTTGGAGTCCCCAATTTCGGACTCCACTCTCTCAAAATTTTCATCCTGAAATATATTTTCAATAATTGCCTCACTTTTCCTAGGAATATCTTCCTTAAACTCAAAGTCTTGGGGAAGGGTATTTTGATCAATTATTCCTCATTCCTATGGTTAGTGATGGGATGAGCGGGTGTACTTGGACACCCTTGGTTAGGAGGAATAATTGGAGATGACACAAGGGACTTGTCCTCCTCTCGGACAACCAAGGTTTGCATTAAAAGAGTCAATTGACTCTTTATCTCATTAAGGCCCTCATCTATTCTAGAGTTCACTTCTCCTTGAAATTTTATGGCTTGTTGAAGTGTGTCCTCTAGGGTATCCTCTATGGTGCCCGCTTGTGTGCCAATGTGAGGAGTGTGATATTCCTCACAGGGTAAAAATTGGGCATGGGGGTATTCGTATGATGGAGTGTGGTAGGGTGGAGGTGATGCATGGCAATAGTCAAAGGGCTCTTGGTAAGGGTAAGGCTCAAAATAATGATGTGAAAATGTTCTTTCATATCCCCTACCAAGGTTAAGTTGGTCACACCCCCCAAGAGTGGGAGATGGTCGTGGAGGCTCCCTTTGGCCATTAGCTTTTAGGTGTTCACTAATAGACATATTGGATGATGGAAGGTGTGAAAATTTACCACCAAACATAATGAAGTGCACAATGAAAATTGGATGCAATGCACAAACAAATGTAGCGCACCGCGCCTCCACACATCATACACAACAATGCTCAATAATGTTTCATCCAAACCTCCAATCTCCACATAAAAATTCCACCGCTTTAATTAAGTTCAATCCAACCAAACCTCCAATCTCCACAAGTTATATACCACCAATTTGCAATGTACACAATCCCTAATTCTCCTCTAGCAATCCTCCAATCAAATTATTAAAATAAAACAAAACATATACAAAATAAACAAAACAAGCCTAAAATAAAGAGAAAAAGAAAGAATAAAAATCTAACATGGTATTTACACAAAAATTGGAACGAAGTTACCGATGGCCTAAGCCGAAGATTCCTCCATTGTGGTAGATTGAAGGAGATCCAATCCACCAATTACTCTTCAACCCCAAGCTAGTAGTGCTCGCCTTGTGCCTTTGGTCCCCAGCAACGGCGCCAAAACTTGACTCGCCTCCGTAATGCGGTATTCCTACAAATGGAGTTAGCACCCCGCAAGAGTACGGGGGTCGCGATGAAGTATAAACTGGTAATCCGGTATCATTCTCTCCTAAGGGACCTAGCTAAATATAGGCTCTAGCACTCAACTCACACTAACCTAACCTAAGATTGGATTGCAATTATGTGGGAAATTAGATCTAAAATAAAAAGAAAAATAAAAAGACCGAAAATCTTTTGGGTTTTGATGGTTGTTTTGAATTCCTAAACTATTGCAATGAAAATAAAGAGAATTAACACTAGACAAATAAATTAAAGCAAAGTGAAAATAGAATTAAAACAATTAAAAAGGGAATTGGGCTCAAATGATCCAACCACTCAATTTCATCCAAGGTTTCCAATGGGGTTTATAACTCAAATCAAACACAACATTTAAGTGTGTTTGATTCGGAGGATTTAGCTTTGAAAACCAATTATTCTCAAGCAATTGAAATTAGATACATGTTCAATGGGAAATCAAAGGTTAACACTATCGATTCAACTTAGTCAATACCAAATTTGTGGTTTATGCACTGATTAGCCAAACATAGTCAATAACCTAGGTTTTCTAAGGCATATTCAATCAATTGTTGGGAATGAATTTCTAGCAATTGTGGAGTATTTTTCTAGTCAATAGTCCTAAATTAATACCATTGATTTGGGTGATGAAAATCCCCAAATTTAGTCAATAATCTAAGTTTTCTAAAATTCCACACCTAATTACTAGAAATTTGAATTCTAAGAAAATATGATAATTAATCCATGAGATACCTCCAAATGAATTCCTTGGATTATTTGGGTGATTTTCATATTTAAACCCAATGTAAATTCTAGCTACTTGAATACATCATAAAAAGCTTATAAAAATGAAAAGAGAAGCATAAAGAGATTTAAATCTAAAATTAACTACAATAATAGGACTGTTTGGTTACAAGGAAAATCAAAGAAAATGCAAGAGAGTACAAGAAAGTGAAAGAAAATACAATACAATGAAGAAAATTACAAGTTTCTACATTATACTACAATTATATAGCTAAATCTAAGCTAAAAATGAAGAAAAATAGAAAAATCTAACTTTGGAGAGCTTCTCCCACAGCCCCCTTGTTCCAAAAAACCCTAACTACTCAAAAACTATACAAAAAATCCTAAAAAACACCGCTTCAGACGCAAAAAATACAATCTGGACAAACAGTAACCGTCCGAATACCGTCTGGACGGTCCGTTCAACGCCCGTTTGAAGTCTGTTCGAATGGTGAACAGTAACCGTTCGGATGGTTACTGTTCACCGTTCGAACGATTATTGTTCATGAACAATACCCGTCCGAACGCTGAACAGTACCCGTTTGGACGGGTACTATTCACACTACTCAGCTGCAGAAATTTCAAAACTTGATTTGGCCACCCTAGAGTTTGATTCAGCCAATGCATATTAGACGCAAAGTTGTAGAGCTTGAAGTCTTCTTTCTAATGACACAAAAATCAGATCAATCGGATATTGGAGTAAAAAGTTATGGCCGAAATACCGAGACAGGTCTGAATTTTCATGAACAAATTATTCACCTTGAACTCGCTTTGATTATTCTTGATTTCTTTTCACCTTTATTAGCTTATATAACCTACAAAACACATACAAAACATACTCAAACAAATATCTAACTAAAATAAGATAATTAATTACAATATAAGTCTAACAAAGTATAAATTAAGGGCTTATGATTACACTTTTAGGATGTAATCACCTGCTAGCCCACTCTGGTGAAAAATGACCAAACTAGCTATTGGGCCCTACTGGCACGCTTCTTGAAAAAGTACCTAAGTCCTCAGAGTGGTAAGTCCACCCTTTCAAGATTGTCCCAAAGACAATCTGGCATATTTAAGTGCCTACCAGTTGCTTTTGGTAATTTCGAGAGCATCCGGTCAAAATAACCATTTTGCCCTTGGGCATCCGATTGCCTCAGAGAACCACACAAACTCTGGGTATCAAACAGATTATTTTCTGGGAATGCTTCTAATAGTACCCCCAATCCTCTAGTACCCTTCTGGACCATTCCGGGTCTATTCCGGTAAACTTTATGCGAAATGACCATTTCGCGCCCCGGTTTTTAGGTGTCCAAGGTCCTTTTGGCTCGGAGACCCTAAAGCACGGAACTTTGTCACTAGAACTCATCCTCCTAGAAGGACAAGTGTGACTAGGTTTGAAAATTAGTTTGATTAAGGGCTTTTTAGAAAAATAGGAGTCACCACCTAACTTGATTAAGGTGAGTTAGGTCACCTAAAACTAAGTATTAGTCTGAAGATTAAACTTAGGGTTTTTTTTTTTTTTTTTTTGGAAAAGGTTTTGAAAATTTCCTCAAGAGAGGGTTTTTAAGAAAATAGGTTGTTTGGCAACCTTTGAAAAGATTTAAGCCCTTTTAGAAAATAATTCCATTTTGGTCATTTGAAAACAAAAATCTATGGTTCGGGGGTTGGTTACGTGTAGGGAAGATATCCTAAGATTATCACCCTACCCTGCCCTTTCGGTACCTACATGTCTAATCATCCTTTGTTCACTCACTAGAATAACTGGTTACCATTGTCCACTTAATATCCACTTTAGAATTTTGAAAACAGGGTTTAGTCATCACTTTTCGGATGAATGATGCATGATGCAAGTTTTTGGAAGAAGTTTGAAAATAATAAGGGTTTTGAAAGAGTTTGGAATAGAAACTTTGAATTGATTAAAATTTTTGAAAAAGGGATTGGCGTTGGAATAAAAGTTATGACCACACCATTTTAGGTTGCCTACGTATCTCATTTGGCGAAAATCAGGTCATTCGTAGTTCGGGCAAGAGCCCAATGGAAAATAGGCGCATTAAGGCCTTTGGAAGGTTTGAAAACACTTTGAGGTCTTTGAAAAAGTTTAAGACACTTTGAGGTTTTTGAAAAAGTTTAAGACACTTTGAGGTCTTTTGGAAAAGTTTAAGACACTTTTAGGTCTTTGGAAAAGTTTAATACACTTGGAGGTCTTTGGAAGTTGAAGACTCTTTGTGGTCTTGAAAGTTGAAGACTCTTTATGGTCTTGGAAGTTTTGACTTGAAATTGGATGGTAGAATGTTTTGAAAATATTTTTGGATTAACTTGAGGGAGTTTTGGAAAAAATGCTTTGGCATGACTCAAGAGAACTTGAAAGTGTTTTTGAAGTCTCGTTTTGAAAATCTTGAAAGCATGATTTTAGAATGTTTTGATGAAATAGTTTTTGAAAGTGGTTTTTAGAAATGGCTAAAGGTTTGGAATCCTTATACGGACAACCTTAGAGGCTGATCTTGATTTATCACTTGTCCATGGAATCCCTAACCATGAGAGGGCTAGGGACACCTTAGGTTTGTGACATTTTGAAAACATTTTTGGAAACGCCTTGAAGATGGAGTGTAAGAACATTTGAAGAGTTTATGGAGTTGGTTTTTTTGAAATCAAGAGAGTAGGTGGTTTCGAAAAAAATGGGTTATGAGAATAGTTTAAAATTGAGTGATCATTTAGAAAAGAGTTCAAGAGTTAGAACCTTGAAGTATACTAACCTAGGTTGGGTTGGCCTAGGGTTAGGGGTAACCTAAGGTTAACTAACTTGGGTTAGGTTAACCTAGGGTTAAGATGACCTATGATTAACTAACTACGGTTGGGTTAACCTAAGGTTAAAGTGACCTAGGGTTAACTAACTAGGGTAAGGTTAACCTAAGGTTAGGATGACTTAAGGTTAGGCTAACCTAAGGTTAAGATGACCTATGGTTAACTAACTAAGGTTGGGTTAACCTAAGGTTAAGGTGACCTAGGGTTAACTAACTAAGGTAGGGTTAACCTAAGATTAGGATGACTTAGGGTTAGGTTAACCTAAGGTGAGTGAACTAGGGTCAAGTTAACCTAGGGTTGGGCAACTAAGGTCAAGTTAACCTAGGGTTAAACAACTAGGGTCAAGTTAAACTAGGTTTGGATTGGGAAATATTTTTAAAAGTTGGTTTCATGCACTTTTAGAAAGGGTTTTAAAAAAAAAACTTATGTTATGCAAAGAACTTTGGTTGACAACCCTTTTGAAGATCATTTCCATGAAAATTTTGACTCTAGTCAAGAGTATTGTTTATATGGTTGGTGATTGGAGACCATTCCAAGGAAGGTTTTCTCATGGCCATTATAACTATAATCTTGACAAGAGTGTAAGGAGTCCAAAAATCAACATGGTGATGACAACTTTTTAAGGCACCATTTTTAATGCAAAGATGGAGGGAATGAGTTTTTGATAACTATTTTTGAAAAGAGTTTGAAAACCATTTTTGTAGGAGGCCATTCCATCAAGAAAGGGTTCCTATGACCAAATAAAAGGAAATCCATTCGAGAGAGGGTTCAATGGGGCCATTCCAACCATTACACTTAAAAGAATGGAAACCTTGAAAATTGGAGAATTGGAAAGCAACCTTTATGCAAGTTAAAATGTCATGATGCCAAGGTGAGAGTTAAGGGGTTAGTAGGGGATTTCCTAAGGCATGATTTGTAAAGTCTCATCCTAAACTTCAAGGAGCCAACTCTTGGAACAATTTTTGGAAGAAATATAGAGCTTGGAAATGGCATAAAAATAAGAGCAATGTAAGCATTGTGGAACATGACAATAAGCATAAAATGAAGTCAAGCATACAAAACATGATCAAAATAGTAATATGCAAGGGGTCATGACCATATACAAGGCTTTTAGGCTACACCACATAAACAAGAGGCTCTTAGGCCATACCATCCAAAAGTAAGCTAGTGAGAGGTCCCCCTATACGGTGGTTCTCACTTGTTTTTCTCTAGGCATGATCTAAGAGCCCTCTTAACTCAAGCATGCGAGAATGGGGGGTTGTAGATGGGGGTTAAAATAGAGAATAGCCTAAGCAAGCTAGGAGGGAGAAAAGAAGAGTTGGGGAAGACACAAATGTAAAAGAGATACCACCTTTTGCCTTCAACACACTTATAGTCTTCCAAAGATGCTTTGATTGGAGCTTGAATGACTTCAAGAAGGCTTAGAGGGCTAGTGGGGAGTGTTTGATGGTGTATAAGGCTTTATATGTGAAGTATATAGGCTTGGGAATGGTGGAATCTAACCTAAGGGTTGGAGAGATGAAGTGTGTATAAAGATTCGCAGTTCTAGAGTGACCTCAGCAGAGCTTCGCATCAGAAATCAGAGTTGGAATATGCAAAGGGGTGGTCTAGTATTTATAGGCAATCTGGAACAGGCCTGGTGCATGCGCTACTTGTGCCTGGCCAAAATTTGACCTAGCGCATGTAGGACGTGCGCAGGTACTGTTTCATTGCTAGAATGACACGTGGCACCCTATGTACTGGTTAAATCTCTACTGTTAATCGAAAGTTGGTCGATCTGATCAAAATTTGAGCGCATGTAGCATACGCTCCATCACTGGGAAGGTTCGTCCAAACTTTGTCTCGATAAATGAGCCAATCGGGAAGGTTTCGGGGGAATCGATTCACCCCGGTGTTCTCCCAGGGTTTCTCGTGAACTTTCATGTTTTCAGAAAGTTTGAATTGTGTTCGGAAGCGTGGGATATCGTCTCGGGAAGTGTGCATAAAATGACATCTTGGCGGAGCATCTGTGATACGCTCCAAGGGTGTTCAAAAGTAGTTGTTTTCGTGCCATGTGATCGAGACCTTCGGGAAGCGATCATTTCGATCGGACCGTACCGATGGAAAGTACTCTGGAAATACTTTCGGGAATTCCCAAATTTACGCATTTCTCAAGTTGTTTGTCGGTGCGTATTACTCAGGGAATTGGAGAAAAAGTCAACATTGGCGGAGCGTCTGCGAGACGGTCCAGGGGTTGCTGAAAGTTGTAGTTTTTGCACCATACGATGGAGGAATTTAGGAAGCGATCTATCCGATCGAGTTGTATCGATGGAAAGATCTATGAACTAGCTTTTGAGAATTCTCCGATTTAAGCATTTCTCGAGTCGGTTGACGGTGCGTTATAACCAGGGAATCAGGAGAAAAGACAATTTAGGCGAGCGTCTACGAGACGCTCCAGGAAACTTTTATCGAGTCATGAGTGTTTATTGTCGTAGGGTCCTCCTTGGGTTAAACAAGGGTGTGTGGTGAAACCCTTTGCTCGAAATCCCAAGATCGGTGCTGTTTCAGGGTATGTTTGGATTGCTAGGGCACAATAGTCATTTTGGCCAGGATTGGCTGGAAATGGTTAGGAATGGTTTGGTGTGTTATGTTAAGCGTGTAGGGTTGTTCAGGAATGGTTTTGGGAGAGTCTTTTACCATTCGGCGGGGTTTGTGCAGTGCTGAGGTGTTTAGGGGCAAAACGATCATTTTGACCAGAGTTAACCGGAATGAGACTGAAATCGGACCGAAAGGCGTGTGGAGTACGCCTAACAGTTTAGTAACACTTTGGGAGAGCGGATTTACCGTTTTGAGGGATTTTAAACTTTCTCAAAACATGCATAGAGGCTCCAGGGGCAAGTTTGGTCATTTTTCACTGAGTCGGGCTAACGGGCGCCGGTGTTGACCTAGGTGTTGGCTCCCGAGACTGCCCGGTCTCGAAAAGCTACCTATGCGGTGTTGGTCCCTAAGAACGCCTGGTCTTAGAGAGCTACCTGTAGGGTGGTGTTGGTTTCTAAGAACGCCTGGTCCTAGAAAGCTACCAGTGAGGGTGGTGTTGGTCTCTGAGAACGTCTGGTCTTAGAGAACTACCGAATGACAGACATTCTACATTGGCGGGCTAGCTGCGCCAGAAGTGAACCGTCTAGAACTTGATGAGGTGTTGGTCCCCGAGATCGCCCGATCTCGGGAAGCTACCTGGATGACATTGGTTTTCGAGACCGCCCGATCTGGAAAGCTGCATGGAGTGATGGTGCTTATGGCTCCAGCGAGCCCTTGTGGGCCTGAGAAGCAACCAGTTGACTAGATTGGAGATTAAGTAACCAGTTTAGCTTACACGTGGTGTGGTGTTCGAAGACTATATTTGGTCGGGCCAGAGATTGTCGAGTGGGCAAAAATGGGGGGCTTACAGCTTCCCCTCTTTTTCTGTCTTTGCTTGTCGAAGGCAGAAAAATAATAAGAAAGGATCCCATGTTGACTGCGAGGCAATCGGAGGGACTAGAGTGGTTGGAATTTGGAATTTTAAGTTTTGAAAACTAGATTGTTTGAATTTTGGAATTTTGAAAACTCGATTTTGAAATGATTTCAAAATTTTTCCTGAACTGACATTCCGACCAATGGAATGACACACTTTTTGGGAGATTCAAGATTTTTGAGTTTTGAAAAGGATTTTTTTTTTCTTAAATGATTTTGAAATGGCCCTCTGTAATGGAGGGATTTGGATTTGAATTGGAAGGGCTTGGAAAACTTTTAAAACTTGGAATGAAACTTTTGAGGAAAAAGATTTGAAAACCTTGAACTTGATTTTGGAATTAAACTTTTTATGGAGAGAGTTTTGAAAACTTGAAAACCTTTTTGATAGTACGCTTTTTAAGGCAAAAGCTTGAAAACCCAAGATTTTGGAAGTTGAGCTTTTTGAGGCGAAAGCTAAAAAACCCAAAATTTTGAAAGTTGAGCTTTTTTAGGATAAAGCTAGAAAACCCAAAATTTTAAAAGTTAGCTTTTTGAGGTGAAAGCTAGAAAATTTGAAATTTTGAAAGTTAAGCTTTTTGAGGCGAAAACTAGAAAATCCGAAATTTTGAAAGTTAAGCTTTTTTAGGTGAAAGTTAGAAAATCCGAAATTTTGAAAGTTGAGCTTTTTTAGGTGAAAGCTAGAAAACCCAAAATTTTGAATTTGAAAGTTAAGCTTTTTGAGGCGAAAGCTTGAAAACCCGAAAGTTTTTGTTTGGAAAGCGGAGCTTTTGAAAGAAAAATCTCGAGAAACCCAAAACGATGTTCTGAAAACATAGCTTTTGAAGGAGAAAGCTCAGAAAATCCAAAATTTTGGAAAGCTAGGCTTTTTGAGGCAAAGGCTTGAAAACTTGAGATTTTTGCAAAACGGAGCTTTTGAAGGAAAAAGCTCGAGAAACCCGAGAAATATTTTGAAAACAGAGCTTTAGAAAGCGAAAGCTCGAGAAACTTGAAAATGTTGAAAAGTTAGGCTTTTTGAGGTGAAAGCTTAAATACTCAAAAAATTTTGGAAAACAGATCTTTTAAAGGAAAAGCTCAAGAAACCCGATAAATTTTTTTGAGATTGAACTTTTTGAAGGAAAAAGTTTTTGGAAAATCCAAAAAATTATTTGAAGTCAAACTTTTTAAAGGAAAAAGTTAGAAAACCTAGAGGGTACTTTTGAAATCAAACTTTTTGAAGGAAAATGTTGGAAAACCTAGAAAGGTGAAAACCATTTGAAGGGGATTCATTTGAACTCGAAATTCAGAAACTACTATATATTTTTTTATGAGGGTTAGAAAACTTGTTTTGACTCGAAACTTGGGAACTCTTAAAGACAAAATGTATAGAAAATTCATTTTGACTCAAAACTTGAACTTTTGAAAACAAAATGTGTAGAAAATTTATTTTGACTAGAAATTTGAACTTTTGAAGACAAAATGTATAGAAAATTCATTTTGACTCGACACTTTTGTATAAGAAATTCGTTTTGACTTGAAATCTGAATTTTTTGATGACAAAATGTTCAGGAAATTCATCTTGACTTGTGTAAGCACCCCATTTTTGACCGCTCGGTAGTCTACGCTCTGTTCAGACTTGTACTCAAGTCAATATGGACGTATTCCAATCGAAACCAACTGTCTAAGTCCAAATCCCGTCTGTCCATCGTTTCGCGGGCCCACCAAGTCCAAATAGAGGCAAAATAACCAAAATGCCCTTAGGGGCATTGTCTTTTCCACGTCTAATTCCAATCCCTCTCTCGAGACAATTTATTCCTCGAGACGGTTCCAAATTAGGCACGTCTTTCCGAAGACGGTAAGTCTCCTTTTCAATTCCAAATCAGGCACGCCTTTCCGAAGACGATAAGTCCCCTTTCCAATTCCAATCCCTCTCTCGAGACAGTTCCAAATCAGGCACGTCTTTCCAAAGACGATAAGAGCCCTTTCCAATTCCAATCCCTCTCTCGAGACAGTTTATTCCTTGAGATGGTCCGACAAGTTTTTCGAAGAAAATCTCTTTAAAATGCTAAGTCCCTTTAAACTTGTCAACCGGGACGAGACCCCAAGTCCCCTAGATGGTAGAACGGTTCACCTTTGACGCCTACTAGCCCGCCAATGTAGAAATGTCCGTTTAGGCACGCCTTCTGAGAAAAATGACTTCGCAGGTGCTAAGTCCCTTTAATAGCTTCCCGAGATCAAGCAGTATCGGGAATGATCGCGAACCGTCAGAGTAACGAAAATACTCGCAAACATCACAACCGTCAGAGTAGCAAAAATACTCATAAACATCACAACCGTCAAAGTAGCGGGAATACTCGCAAACAGGTCGATATAGGGAATTGCCAACAAACCCCTGTATCACGCGACTGCCGTTAGAGTGTCAGAAACACTCAAAACCCAGGTCAACACCAGTGCCTGCTAGCCCACTTTGGTGAAAAATGACCAAACTGCCCCTTGGGCCTTTTCCGAGACTTTTCGATCAAAATGACCATTTTGCCCCTAGGCATCCGAACGCCCTAGGAACTACACCGGCTCTGGATATCAAACTGGTAACCTACTGAGAATGCTTTTTATAGTGTTCTCAACCTTTCTTTACCTTTCCGGATCCTTCCGAGTCAGTTCCGGCAAACCCGGTACAAAATGACCATTTTGCCCTTGGAGGGCCGGTCGCCTTTTCCAACCACACCGGTTCTGGGTATCAAACCGGTAACTTCCCGATAATGATTTTTATAGTGTTCCCAACCTTTCTTTATTTTTTCGGATCATTCCGAGTCAGTTTTGGTAAACCCGGTGCAAAATGACCATTTTGCCCCTGATGGGCCGGTTACCTTTTCCGACCACACCGGCTCTGGGAATCAAACCGGCAACCTTTGGGAACATGTTGAATACTGTTTTCAAATCTTGAGTCTTCTTCCGGGACAGTCCGAGTCCGTCCCAGCAGTTTTTCGGCCCGATTGACAGTTTTGCCCCTAAAGGCCCGGTCAATCCTTCCGACACATCCTATCCTCACTTTTCAAGTCAAATACCTTCGGGACACTATTTTAAGTGTTTCTGCTCTTTTTCGGCCTTCCGGATTGTTCCCGGCCTCTTCAAATCATTCTCGGACTTTCCGGAGTCACTCCTAGTGAAGCCAAGCTAAAAATTGCATGGTAGTCACTAGTACAGGCGCTCAAATATAGTCAAAGATACGTTGCTTGCCGACCTAAAACATTTCCTAAATGGCTGGCGCCAAGCCAAAAAATGGCCTGGCACCACTCCTAGTGGCGCCAATGTAATTTTTGGCCTAGCGCCACTGCAACAGGTGCCAGTGCATTCCTCTCTCTATAAATACAGAGCCTCTTCCAGCGTGAAAGAGGTTCGCAAACTCAGTCTAAAAACACCAATATTCGATATACAGAGCTCGAACACTCCAAAAAACCTAGCCTCCCTAGGTTTTTCAAACCCTAGCCACCATACACTAAACCCTAGCCTTCTATACACTCATACACACCCCCATACACTTATATACTAGCCTCCAACCCTCCTTGAAGACTTGAAGAGCTGCAATCTGAAGTTTGAAGATTGAAGACAACTCTTGAGGATTGAAGACGAAGATTAAGTCAAAGACCGAAGACAAGCAAGGCGCGCAAAATAAACAAGACATACAGTAGGCTTTCTCTTTAAATTTCTGCACTTCCCCCTCTCTCTTCTATCTCCTAACCCACTTGGGTTTTCTCTATTTTAATCCCCCATCTCTTTCCCCCCCTTTCCTTGCATGCTTGAAATAAGGGAACTCTCGATTCTTATGTAGGATTAGACTATCGGAGGGTCACCGTGTCGGGGGCTTTCCTTTAGGCTAACCAGAGACCATGTGGGTTCGGCCCCCTTGATTATGTGGTGAAGCCTTAACCTTGTATGTTCACGACCCCAAACTTGCATTGTGCATATCATGATCTTGCATCTTCCAAAAAAATCGTTTTCAAACTCGTTTTCGAAATTTGCATTAAACTTGTTTTCAAAATTGCATCAAAATCTCCTTTTCAAAACTTGTTTTCAAAATCACAATCCTAGGGTGATTCTAGCCTTTCCATGGCTAAGGTTGCTTTAGGAAAGTGTTACATTTAAACTGACTTTTATGGTCCATATTTTCAACCCTTGTTGTTTTCAAAACCACTTTCTTAAAGTGGTTCTAGCCTTCTTATGGTTAGAATCGCTTTAGGAAGGTGAGATGTTTTTATACTTTCCAAAAAACTCTATTTTCAAAAATCTCTTTTCCTAAAACCTCCTCTTTCAACATGCTTTCTAAAAACTCTTCTTTCCAAAGTTATTTTTCAAAAACTCCCTCCAAAAATCTATTTTCCAAAACTTCTCTTTTTAAACTCCTTTCCAAACCACTCTCTTCAAGGTCCACTTTCCAAAAACATTCCCTAGGTTTCCTTCTTAGAAAAACCTCTTCCTAAATCTCTTTCTTAAAAATCTCTTTCTAAAAAACTCCTCACTAGGATCTCTTTCCAAAAACTCTTTCTCCTCAAAATTCACTTTCTATAAACACTCCCTAAATTCACTTTCCTCAAAACTCTCTCCAACAATCTCTGTCCAAAAATCTTTTCAAAAAACTCTCTTTCCAAAATCTTCCCTCTACAAACTCCTCTCTAGGATTTCCTTCCAAAAACTTGTTTCCAAAAACACACTTTCTAAAAATCTCTTTCCTTAGAGCCCAAGTCAAGCCTTAGAGCTAACAATTAGGAAACCCTAATTTTCTTTCCAAAAACTTGGTTTGTAAACTTGCCTTAAAACCTAGGTTTCCAAAACCTCTTGTTTTCTACATCAAAACTATACATATTTCCAAAACCTATTTTCTACGTCAAAACTATACACTTCCAAATCTAGGGTTTCCAAAACTCTATCTTTCCAAATCCATGTCAAATCTAATCTTCCCTTTAGGAAACCAAACCCAATCTTCCCTTTAGGAAACTAGATCTCATCCTCCGTTTTTTGAAACAAAATCAAACCTTCTCTTTTAGGAACAAAATCCAATCCTTTCCTAATCCAAATCTTTCTTAATTCAACTCCTTCCTAACCTTCTACTTTCCTAAATCCTAAGCTTCCAAAACTTGAACGTAAAAATCTTTCTTAAATTTTAAAACTCAACTTTCAAATCTTTCCTAATTCAACTCTTTCCTAATTCTATTCTTTTCCAAATCTTAACTTTCCAAATCTAAGTTTTCAAATTTTTCTAAACCTCAAACCTTTCGTAATCTCAAGATTTTCTAAATCCTAAACTTTCTAAATTTCAAATCTTTCCAAATTCAAAGCTTTCTAAACTCAAAACTTTCTTACTTTCAAAACTTCCCTATTTCAAAACTTTCCTAATTCGAAAACCTTTCCTGTTTCGAAAACTTTCCTAAAATGAAAACTTTCCAAAAATGACACTTTCCTAATTTGAACATTTCCTAATTCGAACATTTCCTAAATCCAATCTTTCCAAATCTTCCAAGTCCAACATTCGAACCTATTCTTTTCTAAAAACTTTCCAAGTCAAGTCCAATATTTCTTTTCTAAGTTCCAAAACCAAGTTTTCCAAAATCAAATCTTTTCAAATCTTCCAATCAAAGTTCAATCTTTCAATCTTCCAATCATATCTTCTATTCTCAATCGGACTCTTGTCCGAACTATGACTAACTTGATTCCTCCAAAAGGATACGTAGGCAACTCTCATGGGTGCAGTCTCCACATTTTTCAAATTTCAAATTCCATAACATTTTTCAAATTTCTCCACATTTTCCAAATCTCAGATTCTACAATCTTTTCAAATCTCCAATCAATTTTCAAATTTCCAATTTCAAATTTCTATTTCCCAATCTCTCTATTTTCAAATTCCAAAACCTTCTTTCCAAATTCAAACTTCTATCTCTTTCTTTTCAAATAAAATAAAATCAAATTCTTCTTTTCAAATCTCTTTCCAAATCAAGTCTCCTTTCTTGCATTTTCATATCATGCATCATGTTAGTTTCTTTTCAAACATTCTTTTTCAAAGTGGATAGGATTGAACATTAGTTAGTTAAAGACTCTCATAGGTGAATCTAGGGTAGATTGACATGTAGGTACTGAAAGGGCAGGGCAGGGTGATGGCTTAGTGCGTCTTCCCTACATGTAACCAACCTCCGAACCTAGAGTCACTGTTTTCATAGACCAAAAACGGAGTTATTTTTCAAAAAAAGGGCTAAATGTTTTCCAAAGGTTGCCAAACAACCTGTTTTCTTAAAAACCCTCTCTTGAAGAGATCTTTTCAAAACTTTTTTCAAAAACCCTAAGTGTAGTCTTCGGATTATTCTTAGTTTTTAGGTGACCTAACTCACCTTAATCAAGTTAGGTGGCGACTCCAAATCTTTTTCCAAAAGCCCTTTATTCAAATCTATTTTCAATTTAAACCTAGTCGCACTCATTCTTCTAGGAGGGTGAGTTCTAACGAGAGAGTACAGCATTTTTCCCGCTTGTGTGTGTATTCCTTGAGTGCGAAAAATCTGGGCGCGACAACTTGATGCTTGAACCTTTGAAAGTTTTTAAACTTGATGGTATTTTTGAAAGACAACAGGACTTTTCCTATTTGAAATTGAGTTGAAATTTGAAAGTTTTAGCGGAAATTTTTTTTTCTTTTGGATATGAAAATTGATTTTGACTTTCGAAAGTAAGCAAGAGCTTTGATCTTTTGAGTTTGAAACTTTTTGTAGAAATAGTTCTGAAAGCTTCTGAAACTGACTTTGAAATTTAATAGTTTTTGTATACGAAACCTTGCAAGTTTTTGGATATTTGAAAACTGAATTTTTGGATTTGAAACAAAGCAAGAGCTTTTGTTTTGTTTTTTTTTTTTTTTACATTGATTTTGAGACAATTTGGTTAGAATTATACCTGGGCTTTACCTCGAAGATTTGGAGATGGTTGAGCTTGTGGAATCATCAAAGATTGTTCCGTGCTTGTAATTCTTACGTCTCGAAACTTGAAAGAGGGACATTTGTGCCCTCCTAGATTGAGATTTCTTGAGATTGGAATACTCGGTGTTTGCTTAATTGTCGAGTTTTGTTTTTCTGGGCAAAATAGGATTTTTGCTGACGTAGCTTCTGAGAGGTGGTTCAAGGTTCATATCCTGAAACTGAGTCTTCTTGAAGAGACGCTCCATCTAACAGAATGTTGCTTCTCTGGGGAGGTTCAAGTTTGATATCTGCTTTTAAAGAGGAAAGCTTGAAAACGTAATCTGCTTTTTTGGAGGAAGCTATAAAACCCAATCCCCTTTTTTAAAGAAAGCTCTAAAACTCAATTTGTTTTTTTGGGGGAAGCTTGAAAACCCAATCTGCTTTTTCGGAGGAAGCTCGAAACCTAATTTGCTTTTTCAGAGGAAGCTTGGAAACCCAATCTGCTTTTTTGGAGGAAGCTTTAAAACCCAATCTGCTTTTTCGGAGGAAGCTCGAAACCTAATTTGCTTTTTCAGAGGAAGCTTGGAAACCCAATCTGCTTTTTTGGAGGAAGCTTTAAAACCTAATCTGCTTTTTCGGAGGAAGCTTGAAACCCTATCGGCTTTTTTGGAGGAAGCTCGGAAACCCAGTCTGCTTTTCTAGAGGAAGCTTTAAAACCCAATCTGCTTTTTCGGAGGAAGCTCAAAATCCTATCTACTTTTTCGGAGGAAGCTCGAAAATCCCATCTGCTTTTTTGGGGGAAGCTCTGAAACCCAATCTGCTTTTTCGGGGGAAGACCTGAAACCTAATTTGCTTTTTCGGAGGAAGCTCATAAACCCAATCTGCTTCTTCGGGGGAAGCTCTGAAACCCAATCTGCTTTTTCGAAGGAAGCTCGAAAACCCAATCTGCTTTTTCAGGGGAAGCTTTGAAACCCAATATGCTTTTTCAGAGGAAGCTCGTAAACCCAATCTGCTTTTTCGAGGGAAGCTCTGAAACCCAATCTGCTTTTTTGGGCGAAGCTCTGAAACCTAAACTGCTTTTTCGGAGGAAGCTCAAAAGCCAATTTGCTTTTTCAGAGGAATCTCTGAAACCAAATCTGCTTTTTCAGAGGAAGCTCTAAAACCCAATCTGCTTTTTCAGGGGAAGCGCTGAAATCCAATCTGCTTTTTCGGGAGAAACTTTGAAACTCAAACTACTTTTTCGGAGGAAGCTTAGAAACCCGATCTGCTTTTTTGGAGGAAGCTCAGAAATCAAATCTTTGCTGATATAAGGGATTTGCTTACAGTTTTTTTGAGAAGACGACATTTGCTGCATTCTTGGATTGAGATTTTTTTAAGAGTAATGTTCCTTTGATGTGTTGATTTGTTGACTTTTGCCTCTGACTGTCATGGTGGACTTCTGGGTAAGTTGCTTCCTTGGGTTTTGAAATTTGGTTTTAGAAAGGGTAAAGCCTACTTTTGAAAGGTTTGAGGTATTTAGAAGGTCGAAGATCTATAGGTCAGTTTTCCTTGAGTAGATCAACTGGTTTGCAATTGAATGGGAGGTGTAGGGTGGGCCGTTGCCCCAGTTTTTACGATTTGAAGAGGTCGAGTCAGACTGACATTAATTGGGGTGGTCGAGGGTTGGTCGTTGCGCTATTCTCTATGGTTTTGAAAAAGGTTCATGGTTGATTGGGGAGGTTAAGGGCGACTTAGTGACCCATTCTCTATTTCTTGTTGTCTATGGATGACAATTTGGGTTTTCTAGGGTGTATGCCATTTCTTTTGTAGAGCGTTTGGATTCTGGACGACAGACCTTTTGAAATGTTGTGCTTCTGCTTCGAAACACCTTTTCTTTTGTAATCACCTGAATACTTGTTAGTGTATTTTGTTGGACATATTGTTTGGTATATACTGTACAAGTCCACCACAAGTTAAAATAAATGCACATCATACTTTTTGATGAATGTATAGAGATAAATTTTGAATGCATGTCATACTTTTTGATGAATGCATATACATGAATGGAATTGGATGCATGTCATACTTTTTGATTGAGTGCACATACAGGAATGGAATTGGATGCATGTCATACTTTTTGATGAATGTATGAATAGAATTGAACTACGCAAGAATTGCATGGATGCACAGGTTGTACATGTCATGAATGCACAAGTACTGCATGAATTAGGGAGGTCGAGGGTGGGACGTTGCCCCAGTCTTCATTGTTTGAAAAAGGTCAGATAAAGCTGTTAAAAAATTTCAAAGAAAGTTAGAACGATGTGTGTTATATAGATGGATGCGCAGCTTAGACAAGACTATGAATAAATGAATGTGCGAGTTTACACAGGGATAGAAATGAATGCATGTCATACTTTTTTATGAATGCACAGGCTTATGCATGAGTAGAATTGAATGCATGTTATACTTTTTGATGAATGCATAGGATTATACAAGAATGGAGTTGAATGCATATCATACTTTTAGATGAATGCACACGTTTATACATGGATGAAATTGAATGCATGTCATACTTTTTGATGAATGCACAAGTTATATATATGGATGAAGATGGATGCATAGGTTTATCCAGGGATGTATGCCCCAAGATTTGTGTTCATCTGTAGGAGCTATGTCTCAGAATTAGGCAGTCTTTTGAACTTCTGTTCTTCTTTTCGGAATTCCCCTTCCTAATTTTGCCCTTTTCTTGTCAGGATGTGATAGCACTTGCACCTTCTCAGAGATTCGATCCATTGACTTGTTTTCCCCCTCTCTCTTTTGTTGAAAAGGAAGATTTCTCTGAGTGGACCTCTCGAGCAACAGCTGACATCGTCGTTTGGCAAAGCAACCTGTAGTTTCCTTCCTCAATTAGAGAAGACTTTACTTGGGATCGTAATGTAGGCCAAGTTTAAGGGTTGTAAGAAATGAAGGGATACATAGGCCCAAATCTTTAAATTCAGCGGGGGTTGTATGAACCAAAACCACCTTTTGCAAGGAATGAATTTTGCCCCTGTATTTACCATTCTTTTTAGACATTGCTGTTTCTTGGTTCAAGCTTATTTAGACTAAGCAATTTTTCTTGATCTAAGAGGACTTTAATTTAGACCATAATGTGGGCCAGGTGATGGGGTATTTGAAAGCAAGGGTAAAGGCTCAAAACCTATTATATTTGCTAGGCTCCTGAAGACCCATGATCACCTTTGGCAAGTGGCTCCTACCTTTATCGTTCTTCTAGACTTTTCTCTTTATTGGGAAGCTCGCTTCTATTTTGTTCTTCTGTTATCGTCTTGGATGACTCTATCTCCTCTTGGAAGTCATCATTGCATTTGGAAATCATCGTTATTCATTTTTTTCTTATAGGAAATTTTCTCCTTTTTTTGTTTTGAAAAACTTGCTGTTATGATGGTTCTTACAGATGTCATATATACTGCATCATCTTGGAGATCATCATTCATTTATTGCGCGCTTTCTTGGAAATTGCCATTCATTCATCGCGCGCTCTATTGGAGATCATCATCTGTTCATTGTTCGTTCTCTTGGAGGGTACTGTTCGCTGCAGGTGCTCTTGGAAATCGTTACGCATTGATGATTTTGCCTTGACCCAGTGTGGGCGGCGATCATTAGGTCGGCTAAATGATGGGAATGCGACTGGCTCAAGTCATCTTTGCAAGGGTTATATTTAACTATATGGTAGAAGAAAAGAGGGCCTCTTTTCATTTCAAGTTGAATTGCTTAGTCTATAAAGCTCTTTCAAAATTTTAGCAACGCCTTGAAAATGGTAAATGTTAGTTCGCAGATTCATCCCTCAGACTGGTTTTGGAATCATGTTGGCATCCTTCACACTCCATTTTCCATGAGTGTCATCTGATTGCACAGGGATGGCTTTTTGAGGACTGGTAGAGTGGCAACATGGTGTCGAGATCATGGCTTTGCATAAATTATGAATTAGGCGGGATGCCGGAGGGATTCTATCTATTTGACTGTGCTCCTAGACCTGAAAAAAGAAAAACAAAAATGCAGTTAGCATGTTGAGTTGAAGGTTTTATGCAATGCATGTCCTATGGAGGTCTCTTCTTTGAGAGAATCTAGGCATGATGTTGAGTCCATTTTGGAGGCAGAATTTTACCCTTGTGTGCAATACAATACCTCTTCGGCATGGGCTGGTTGATACTTCTTTATTTAGGAAATCCCGCCTCCATGGACTGAGAGAGATTTAGACCTCTGTTGAGATATGATTCTATGCATGCCATGAATCCTTAGGGTTGGAGAAACCCTTGGGGATTTAGGTAGGTTTGATTAGCATGAGATTGGATCATCCCTTTCTCTCTACGGTTGATTGCATGCATGAGAATACAATGGCTAGAGTTTCTTGGCACTCTTGTCTTGGGATGGATGCTAATGCATGAGCCTAATAGTAATTATATGGACAGCATAATGGCAATGAATAAGCAGTTTAGAAGACCCCCTTTTCATTCTTGGTTCACCCTCTGACTCTCTTGACCTTTGTAGGCTAGGGAGAAGACAATGAGAATGTAAAAAGAAAAACAAAAAAGAGAAGTTAGTGCCTTTAGATTGAAGATTTTTATGTAATGCATGCCCTAGGGGTGCCCCTACTTTGAGAGGGGTACTAAGCATGATGTGTTGGCTCACTTTTGGAGATAGAGGGTTGCCCCTGCATGCAATACTATACCTGTGCGAGCCTGTTCATTCATTCATTCATATATTCATACATTCATTCGATGAAAGTAGAAAGGATAGTTTTATTACATTTGATTTTTTTTTTCTTTCTTTATACATGGAATTAAAAGTACATTTGAAGGGGGAGGGGAACATTTTCCTTAGGGCTTTCACCTATTCTATTTTTACAGTTGAAATCCTAAACTACTCTTAAGTCTTTGGATTCGCCTTCCTTGGTAGAGGTTGGTGAGAGATCTTGCTTCCAGATTGCCCCTTGTCTTCTTGGTATCCCTATCTCCATGAGCGAAGAGGGATTAGGGCCCCTCTTTATGAAATGACTTTGATGCACGCCATATATCCTTAGGGTGTCTTGATACCCTTAGAAGTTTTGGGTTGGCTTGATTTGAGCGAGAAGGTCATTGGGCCTTTCTCTAGAGGTTGATGAAAATGCAATGACTTGAGTTACTTTGGAAACTCTTGTCTTGACATGAATTCCGATGCATGAATAGTTATGATGCATGTACATGGAAATAGCAAGAGTTAAATAGCATAACAGCATGGATTAAACAAAAATATGTAAGGGAAAATAAAGCGGTCGCCCTTTCCTCCTTGATTTTTAAATTGACACGTGTGTCCTAAATCTGGCAGAGGTTCGGTTATGCATGGGGTGCTACATGAGCATGAGGTTGGGGGTTTACTAATGGTTCCTAAAAAGCTCGGTCCCCGAACCTTCAAACCTCCGGCGTCCACCCCCGAAAGGGTGAACTCCATCTTTGGTTGGTGGTTCGAGCGGGGGAACTATTAAGAGACCGTAGGCTAAGAAACTGACACAGTATCCACCCACAATCAATATATTGTTCCCCTTCTATCTAGAAGGGTAGTAACCAGGTAATATATGCAAGATGCAAATGCAAGTGAGCACACTAAGTGTGTGTGGAATTTTCGAAAATGGAGGAAAGGACTCAACAACACACATCACATCCTGTCCATTCATACATGGCAATAAATAAGACATGAAATAAAAATATGAACAAAGGTCCACCTACAAAAGACAAATGCAAAGAGTTAGTAACTTTTCGAAAAACTCAACGCATGGTAAAATGGGTGATTACTGTAAGAACATGAATGTAAGCAATGGATACAAATGATGACACTTATTTGAAAATTGTTTTGGAGAATAGAATTTGTTTTGGAAGCTTGAAAATTTTGAAGAGTGGATAAGACTGGACAAAGTAACCGGAGATTATGGGTGAGTGAAGGGCGAAAAGACATGTTAATGGCCTAACCCTCTAAGTCCCTAAAGCACGGAACTCTGTCACTAGAACTCGTCCTCCTAGAAGGACAAGTGCGACTAAGTTTGAAAATTGGTTTGACTAAGGGCTTTTTAGAAAAATAGGAGTAGCCACCTAACTTGATTAAGGTGAGTTAGGGCACCTAAAACTAAGTGTTAGTCCGAAGATTAAACTTAGGATTTTTTTTTTTTTTTTGGAAAAGGTTTTGAAAGCTCCCTCAAGAGAGGGTTTTTAAGAAAATAGGTTGTTTGGCAACCTTTGGAAAGATTTAAGCGCTTTTGGAAAATAACTCCATTTTGGTCATTTGAAAACAAAAATCTATGGTTCGGGGGTTGGTTACATGTAAGGAAGATATCTTAAGATCATCACCCTACCCCGCCCTTTTGGTACCTACATATCTAATCACCCTTTGTTCACTCACTAGAATAATCGGTTACCATTGTTCACTTAATATCCACTTTAGAATTTTGAAAACGAGGTTTAGTCATCACTTTTCAGATGAATGATGCATGATGCAAGTTTTTGGAAGAAGTTTGAAAATAATAAGGGTTTTGAAAGAGTTTGGAATAGGAACTTTGAGTTGATTAGAATTTTTGAAAAAGCAATTGGAGTTGGAATAAAAGTTGTGACCACACCATTTTAGGTTGCCTACGTATCTCATGTGATGAAATCAGGTCATTCGTAGTTCGGGCAAGAGCCTGACGGAAAATAGGTGCATTAGGGCCTTCGGAATGTTTGAAGACACTTTGGAGTCTTTGGAAAAGTTTAAGACACTTTGAGATTTTTTAAAAAAGTTTAAGACACTTTGAGGTCTTTGAAAAAGTTTAAGACACTTGGAGGTCTTTAGAAGTTGAAGACTCTTTGTGGTCTTAAAAGTTGAAGACTCTTTATGGTCTTGGAAGTTTTGACTTAAAATTGGATGGTAGAGTGTTTTGAAAATGTATTTGGATTAACTTGAGGGAGTTTTGGAAAAAATGATTTGGCATGACTCAAGAGAACTTGGAAGTGTTTTTGAAGTCTTGTTTTGAAAACCTTGGAAGCACGATTTTAAAATGTTTTGATGAATTAGTTTTTGAAAGTGGTTTTTAGAAATGGCTAAGGGTTTGGAATCCTAATATGGACAACCTTAGAGGTTGATCTTGATTTATCACTTGTCCTTGGAATCCCTAACCATAAGAGGGCTAGGGACACCTTAGATTTGTGACATTTTGAAAACACTTTTGGAAACACCTTGAAGATGGAGTGTAAGAACATTTGAAGAGTTTATGGAGTTGGTTTTTTTGAAATCAAGAGAGTAGGAGGTTTCGAAAAAAATGGGTTATGAGAATAGTTTAAAATTGAGTGATTGTTTAGAAAAGGGTTCAAGAGTTGGAACCTTGAAGTATACTAACATAGGTTGGGTTGGCCTAGGGTTAGGGGTGACCTAAGGTTAACTAACTTGGGTTAGGTTGACCTAGGGTTAAGATGACCTATGGTTAACTAAGGTTGGGTTAACCTAAGGTTAAGGTGACTTAGGGTTAACTAACTAGGGTAGGGTTAACCTAAGGTTAGGATGACTTAGGGTTAGGTTAACCTAAGGTTAAGATAACCTATGGTTAACTAACTAAGGTTGGGTTAACCTAAGGTTAAGGTGACCTAGGGTTAACTAACTAGGGTAGGGTTAACCTAAGGTTAGGATGACTTAGGGTTAGGTTAACCTAAGATGAGTGAACTAGGGTCAAGTTAACCTAGAGTTGGGCAACTAGGGTCAAATTAACCTAGAGTTGGACAACTAGGGTCAAGTTAACCTAGGGTTGAACAACTAGGGTCAAGTTAGCCTAGGGTTGGATTGGGAAATGGTTTTAAAAGTTGGTTTCATGCACTTTTAGAAAGGGTTTTGAAAAATAACTTATGTTATGCAAAGGACTTTGGTTCACAACCCTTTTGAAGATCATTTCCATGAAAATTTTGACTCTAGTCAAGAGTATAGTTTATATGGTTGGTGATTGGAGACCATTCCAAGGAAGGTTTCCTCATAGCCATTATAACCATAATCTTAACAAGAGTATAAGGGGTCCAAAAATTAACATGGTGATGACAACTTTTTAAGGCATCATTTTTAATACAAAGATGGAGGGAATGAGTTTTTGATAACTATTTTTGAAAAGAGTTTGAAAACCATTTTTGTAGGAGGCCATTCCATCAAGGGAGGGTTCCATGGGGCCATTCCAACCATTACACTTAAAAGAATGGAAACCTTGAAAATTGGAGAATTGGAAATCAACCTTTATGCAAGTTGAAATGTCATGATGCCAAGGTGAGAGTTAAGGGGTTAGTAGGGGATTTCCTAAGGCATGATTTCTAAAGTCTCATCCTAAACTTCAAGGAGCCAACTCTTTGAACAATTTTTGGAAAAAATATAGAGTTTGAAAATGACATAAAAATAAGAACAGTGTAAGCATTGTAGAACATGGCAATAAGCATAAAATAAAGTCAAGCATACAAAACATAATCAAAATAGTAATATGCAAGTAGTCATCACCACATACATGGCTTTTAGGCTACACCACATAAACAAGGGGCTCTTAAGCCATATTATCTCAAAGTAGGCTAGTAAGAGGTCTCCCTACATGGTGGCTCTCACTTGCTTTCCTCTAGGCATAATCTAAGAGCGCTCTTAGCTCAAGCATACGAGAATGGGGGGTTGTAGATGGGGGTTAAAATAGAGAATAGCCTAAGCAAGCTAGGAGGGAGAAAATAAGAGTTGGGGAAGACACAAATGTAAAAGAGATACCACCTTTTGCCTTCAACACACTTGTAGTCTTCCAAAGATGCTTTGATTAGAGCTTGAATGACTTCAAGAAGGCTTAGAGGGCTAGTGGGGAGTGTTTGATGGTGTATAAGGCTTTATATGTGAAGTATATAGGCTTGGGGAAGGTGGAATCTAACCTAACTGTTGGAGGGATAAAGTGTGTATAGAGATTCGCAGTTCTGGAATGACTTTAGCAGAGCTTCACATCAGAAATCAGAGTTGGAACATGCAAAGGGGTAGTCTGGTATTTATAGGTAATCTGGAACAAGCCTGGCGCATATAGGACATGCGCAGGTATTGTTCCATTGCCAGAATGACACGTGGCACCCTGTGTACTGGTTAAATCTCTGCTGTTGATTGAAAGTTGGGAAGGATCAAAATTTGAGCGCATGTAGCATACGCTCCATCATTGGGAAGGTTCGTCAAAACTTTGTCTCGATACTTGAGCCAATCAGGAAGGTTTCGGGGGAATCGGTTGTACCCCCGATGTTCTCCCAGGGTTTCTTGTGAACTTTCATGTTTTTAGAAAGTTTGAATTGTGTTCAGAATCGTGGGATATCGTCTCAGAAAGTGTGCATAAAATGACATCTTTGCGAAGTGTCTATGATATACTCTAGGGGTGTTCAAAAGTAGCTGTTTTCGTACCCTGTGATCGAGACCTTCGGGAAGTGATCCTTTCGATCGGACCATACCAATGGAAAGTAATCTGAAAATACTTTTGGGAATTTCCAAATTTACGCATTTCTCAAGTCGTTTGTCGGTGCGTTTTACTCGGGGAATTGGAGAAAAAGTAAACCCTTGGCGGAGCGTCTACAAGACGCTCTAGGGGTTGCTGAAAGTTATAGTTTTTGCACCGTACGATGGAGGGCTTCAGGAAGCGATCTATCCGATCGAGCCATATCGATGGAAAGATCTATGAATGAGCTTTCGAAAATTCTCTAATTTACGCATTTCTCAAGTCAGTTGACGGTGTGTTATAACTAGGGAATCGGGAGAAAAGACAATTTAGGCGGAGCGTCTACGAGACGCTCCAGGGAACTTTTATCGAGTCGTGAGTGTTTAATGTAGTAAGGTCCTCCTCGGGTTAAACAAGGGTGTATGGTGAAACCCTTTGCTCGAAATCCCAAGACCGGTGTTGTTTAGGGGCATGTTTGGATTGCTAGGGGCAAAATGGTCACTTTGCCCAGGATTGGCTGCAAATGGTTAGGAATGGTTTGGTGTGTTGTGTTAAGCGTGTAGAGTTGTTCAGGGATGGTTTTGGGAGAGTCTTTTACCGTTCGGCGGGGTTTGTGCAGTGCTGAGGTGTTCAAGGGCAAAACGGTCATTTTGACCGGAGTTAACCGGAATGAGACCGAAATCGGACCGAAAGGCGTGTGGAATACGCCTAACAGTTTAGTAACACTTTAGGAGAGAAAATTTACTATTTTTAGAGATTTTTAACTTTCTCAAAACATGCATAGAGGCTCCAGGGCCAGGTTTGGTCATTTTTCACCGAGTCGAGCTAGCGGGCGCCGGTGTTGACCTAGGTGTTGGTTCCCGAGACCACCCGATCTCGAAAAGCTACTTGCACGGTGTTGGTCTCTAAGAACGCCTGGTCTTAGAGAGCTACCTATAGGGTGGTGTTGGTTTCTGAGAACGCCTGGTCCTAGAAAGCTACCTATGAGGGTGGTGTTGGTCTTTGAGAACACCTGGTCTCAAAGAACTACCGAATGATGAACATTCTACATTGGTAGGCTAGTAGGCGCCAGAAGTGAACCGTCTAGAACTTGATGAGGTGTTGGTCCCTAAGATCGCCTGATCTCAGGAAGCTACCTGAATGCCTTTGGTTTCCGAGACTGCCCGATCTAGAAAGCTGCCTGGAGTGATGGTGCTTATGGCTCCAACAGGCCCTTGTGGGCTCGAGAAGCGACCAGTTGACTGGATTGGAGATTGAAAGGCTCATCTTTAGCTTACACGTGGTGTGGTGTTCGAAGACTACGTCCGGTCGGGTCAGAGATTGCCGAGCGGGCAAAAATGGGGTGCTTACACCTAATTATTTTCAAAATCACAACCCTTAAATGATTCTAATCTTTTCATAGCTGGAATCATTTTAGGAAAGTGAGATATTCCATAGACTTGCAAAAGTCTACATTTAAACCCTTCTAAAATAGTTTTTGCAAATCCACTTCTTAAAAAATTTTTTCAAAGATCTACTTTTTAAAAATTCCTTGTCTTGAGAGGTCAAATCAAAACCCTAAAATCCATAATTAGGAAACCCTTAAAATCATGACTTTCATTTCCAAAGCTCTTTTTCTACATAAAATCATAGATTTTCAAATTTGATCTTTCCAAAACTCAAAATTTTCAATTCCATGTCAAATCAAATCCTTCAATGTAGGAAATCAAATCAAATCCTCCAATTTTGGAAACAAAATCAAATCCTCTATTTTTTAAAACAAAATCCAATCGTATGTTTTAGGAAATAGAAAGCTTCATCTTTCCTAATTCCAATTTTTCATAACTTCGATCTTCCAAAGATTTAAAACTTTCCTTTTTCAAATTGGAATCCAACCTTCCCAAATTCAAATACTTTGCATAAACCCTAGATCTTAGGATTGCCTAAATCTCAAGTAATCTCAATCCTAAGTCATTTCTTTTCAAATTCAACTTTTCAAATCCTTCCAAATTCTAACTTTCCAAATTTCAAAATCAAATCTTTCTAAGTCTAAACTTTTTTTAATTCAAATATTTCCAAAATCAATATTTTTCTAAAAAGGAAAATTTCTTAAAATAAAACTTTCCTAATTCAAAACTTTCCTAATTCAAAACTTTTCAAAATCAAATCTTTCCAAACTCTAACTTTCTAAATTCTTTTAAATTAAATATTCAAGTTAAATCTTTTTTAATCCTTTTTGAACTAAATATTTCTAAATCAAACCAAATCTTTTCCAACCTTTCCAAGTCAAGCGTTTCTATATCAAATCAAACCGTTTTCAATCTTTTCTAAATCCTATCTTTCCTAAATCGAAACTTTCTAAAATCAAACTTTCTAGAATCAAACTTTTCAAGTTCAAATCAAGTCTTTCCTATTCGATTGCATTCTTCAAGCCTAAATTATCTAAACCCTAGGATACATAAGCACTAGTTCAACCCTGCCACTAAGTTATGAAACTTCAACCCTTTTCTAAATCTTAAGTCTAAATCAAGATGATTTTCAAACCTCAATTCAAGTCAAGATGACCTCAAAATTCAATTCAAACTTTCCAAAACAAGTTCAAGGTCTATTTCAAAATTCAATTTCAAGTTCAAGTTTTATTGCAAAGTTAACTTCAAAATCAATTTCAAATCAAAGTTCAATTTCAAATCTTCCAATCAAGGTTCAAATCAAATCTTTACAAATCAAACTTTTCAAAAACCTTAAATTGTCTATTTTCAATTGGATCCCAAGTCCGAATAACGACTGACCTGATTTCCAACAAAAAGATATTTAGGCAACCCTCATGGGTGCAGTCACAACCTTTCTTAAACTTTAAATCCCCTTTTCAATTTTATTTTCAAAATCAAATCATTTTCTTGCACTTGCATGTCATGCATCATATCAAACATTTTTCAAAATTCTTTTCAAAGTGGATAGTATTGGGCATTTGTTAATCTGAGATTCTAAATGAGTGAACCTATGGTAGAAAGACATGTAGGTTCCGAAAGGGCAAGACAGAGTGATAGCCCAGTGCATCTTTCTTATACGTAACCAACCGCTGGACCATAGATCACTATTTTTGATAGACCAAAATGGAGTCATTTTTCACAAAAGGCTTAAATCTTTCCAAAAGTTGCCAAACAACCTATTTTCTCCACATAAAAAAAATAAAAAGAAACCTTCTCTTGATGAAATTTTTAAAACCTTTTTTAAAAACCCTAAGTTTAGTTTTCGAACTTTTCTTAGTTTAGGTGACCTACATCACCTTAACAAAGTTAGGTGGCGAGTCCAAATCTTTTTCCAAAAACCATGATTCAAATCAATTTCTAATTCAAACCTAGTCACACTCACCCTTTTAGGATGATGAGTTCTAACGACAGAGTACCGTGCATTTTTTTCACCATTCTTGAGTGCAAAAAAACTGGGGCGCGACATTGTTCACACATGTTTTGAGCCTTATATCATTTCTTTCTCCCCACCTCAAACCTCATGCCAAGTTACAACTTGAACAAAGTCCTCGAGGATTTGATGTGTACATTGCTTGTTCATTCACTTCGTAGAGAATTTACTTATCAGTTTCTTATGTGATTTTAATAGTGAGTATTCTTTCAGGGAGTTATGCCAAGTCGTCTCTCACTTTTTAAATTCAAGTCATCTCTTTATGGTTGCTTCTTTCAATTTTACATTACATTTACTCTTTTACAAGGACAACTAGTGTGAGATGTCTATATTCTTTCTTTTTTAGAGAATATCCAATGAGGTTGCATCAAAGCTTAGAGGTTGTATATGTGTTTTTATGTTGTAATACTTTTTTATCATATAATAATCACATATACACAAAAGTCTCTCATATGTTGTTTTAAGACATTATCTTGCTTGTGTATTAACGAGTAGGATATACAAAATATGCTTATATTTTGATACATGTAATATTTTTTCTCATTATCCTCACTTGCAAGCCAAATTTTGATGTTTGTGAGTACCATCACTGGAAACCCTCATAAGACACCACTCGTTCACTATAAGGGTTTAAAGACTTGATGCATATGCTAAATGCACTCGTGACCCCTACAAAAGTGGAGCATATCTTTGTAAATATATTTATTGTTTTGCTAGGGACTAGCAAAAACTTAGTTAGGGGAGTGATTATACTCTAAATAGTCCAATCAAAGTTCTTAATTATAAGCTATTGTTAGTAATTATTTATGTATTATTTATTATTTTAGTGCAAATTAGTTTTCTTTTATGTTTTTAGTGTCATGTACAGATTTAAAACTAAAATCAAGTAAAATGAGACTAGCAGGCACACAAACATTTATTCGGGTGTGAAGTGGCACGACGGCTGAAAAGTATTGAAGTAGAAGAAATGGCTAGAAAGCATTGAATTGAAAAAAACATATAATAATAATAATAATAATGTAAGTGCCCAAGCCATTGTCTTCCACTATCATAAAAAAATATTAAGAAATAAATATTAAAAAAATAATAATAAAAAAAGAAAAGAAATGTAAGTGCCTAAGTCATTGTCTTCCACTATCAAATAATAATAACAATAACAATAATAAATTTTATTTTAAAAAAACTTCTTTTCATACCTATAAAAGGAGAGCTATGGGAGGAAGAATAAGGGGGGAGCTTCAGAAGAGAGCTAATTACACCATAAAAGTGTAATCATAGGCTTTTAATTCGCACTTTGTTAGACTTAGATTAGTGTTAATTGTCTTATTTTAGTTATATATAGTTTGATTATATTTTGTGTGTGTTTTGTAGATTATAGAAATTAATAAAGGCAAATAGAAGCAAAAAAATAATCAAAGCGGGTTCAAAACGAATAAACCGATAATGAGAAGTCCAAACTATCTTGGTATTATGGCCATAACTTTTTACTCTAATATTTAATTGAGCTGATTTTTACAACATTGGAAACAAGACTTCAAGATCTATAACTTTTCCTTTAATGTGCATTGGCTGCATCAACCTCTAAGGTAGTCAAAATCAAGTTGCAATGTTGCTGGCTCAAACAGTGAACAGTGACCGTCCGAACGGTGCGTCTGGACGGTGAATAGTGACCGTCCGGATGCTTTTTCGACTTTCAGATTGCACTTTTCGCGTCCAAAGTTAAGTTTTGGGGGAGTTTTTGAAGTTTTTGAGTTGGTAGGGTTAGTTTTAGGGAGAGGAGCGGCGGGAGCAGCTCTTCCAAGGTTTGTATTCCATCTTTTCTTCATTTTTAGCATAGATTTAGCATTGTAGGAGTAGTATTTAGTTAAGGTTTGTAATTTTTTTTTCATTTTCTTGTATTTTTCTTCATTTTCTTGCACTTTTCTTTATTTTTCTTGTAACCAAATACTTTTATTATTTAAGTAAATTTTATATTTAAATCTCTACATGCTTTTTTTATATTTTTATATGCTTTTATGATGGATTAAAGTAGCTAGCTTCTTAAATTGGGTTCAAATGTAAATGTCACTCAAGGAATCCAAGGGTTTTAATAGAGGTATCTTATAAATTTATTGGTTCATTTTTTTAGATTTTTAATTCTTAGTAATTGCATGTAGATGTCTTAGAATACTTAGATTATTGACTAAGTTTGGATATTTTAATCACCCAAATCGATGGTATTAATCTATGGCTCTTTACTAGATAATTAATCTACGATTGCTAGGAATTCATTCACATCAATTGATTGCTAGATGTCTTAAAACACCTAGGTTATTGACTATGTTTGGCTAATTCAATACTTAATCTACCAAATTGGTATTGACCCTAGTTAAATCAATGGTATTAACATTTAATTCTCCCATTGACCATGAATCTAATTTCAATTGCTTAAAAATTATTAGTTTTCAAAATTAAATCCTCCCAATCTAACATTATTGATTATTGTGTTTGATTTGAGTATAAACCTTATTGAAAGTCTTGGATAAATTGGATGATTGGATCAATTGAACCCAATTCCCTTTTACTTACTTTAAATCCATTTTTAATTTAATTTAATTTAATTGCCTAGTTGTTAATTACTTTATTTTCATTACAATAGTATAGTAATTCAAAACACTCATCAACAGCCAAAATATTTTCGGTCTCTTTTATTTTCTCTTTTAATTTTAGATTCAATTCTTCTTTAATTCCAATTCAATTTTGAGTTAGTTTAGTGTGATTTTAGTGTTAATAGCCTATATTAGGCTTGGTCCTTGAAGAAATACGATTTTAAACTTCCTGGATAAAACTACAACCATCAACCTTGCACTTGCGGATAAAATAGAGGACCTTTGAGGTCGAACCAAAAGCCAAAGAGGGAGGCTAGCGGAGAGGAAGTTCAAAACCAAGGAGCTCCATATTCAGTTATTTTATTTTCAAGTGTAGATTTTCAGCTAGTTTGCTAGTATTTTTTGGTTAACTTTCAATCTTTTCTTTATCGTAATTCTATTGTAATTAATCTTTTTATTTTTGAAATAATTTCCTTTCAAATTATGTCTTTTTATTATTATGAGTAGTTAGTTTTATTCTTGAAACCAATTGTGAAGATCACGTGACGGTATTGGGATGATCAATTAACGTTTGTTTTTCCATTCTAAATTTATTTGAAAACTTAGAGTTTTTGCACACGTTTGGTATATTGCATGCTTGGGCACGTACATGTATATTTTATGCACGTAATGATTTATATTTTGTAAACAAGTTTAAGTTTAGGAGTATGATTACACTCGAAAACTGTAATCTCTAAGCCCAAACTAGTAGTTGATTAGTTGAGTTTTATTTGTTAATTTAACATTTTAACTCCCAAAATGTACTACATTATTCTGTGCGTGTTTTGCAGGAATTAAAGGTTAAAATGGGGCAAATGGGCAAAAATCAGGAGGACTGATCAATTGGCCATTCGATCTTCATTGACCGTTGGATCGGCCACTCGATCGCAGTATGAACCGTTCGATCAGTAACGTCAGAAACGCCTATGTTCAAGCTTCTGCAACAAAAGTGACCAAAACTTCAAAGAGGGAGTTTTATCGATCAATCGTCCGTTCGATCGGCGACGTCGAAAATGATCGTCTGTTCGATCGGCGACGTCGAAAATGACTTCTACAGTGAAAATAAGTAAAACTTCAGAGAGGGTCTGTTTGTAATCAATCGGCCGTTCGATCGCCCTCTAACGTTCGATCAGTCGTTCAATCACATTTTGACTATCCGATCAGTCGATACAGATTTGCAGGTATAAAAAGCTATATGTGCAGGAATCGAGGGGGAGTTTAGAGAAGGTTTGAGGATTCCATATCTTGGAGGAGTTTTAGGGCATTTTTGGGGAGATTTTGTAAGCTTTAACTAGTTTTCATTGTTGTTTTGTCCTATTATTCATTATTCTCTTGTGTATTGTTGCTAATCATTCTCTTTGTATTCAAGTTTAAGTTTCCTTCATTTTCTTGGCACTTTTGCTCATTTTCTTGGCACTTTTGTTCACTTTCTTGGTAACCAAACTGTCGCGCCCCGGTTTTTGGGAATCCAAGGTCCTTTAGCTCGGAGACCTAAAGCACAGAACTTTGTCACTAGAACTCGTCCTCCTAGAAGGACAAGTGCGACTAGGTTTGAATTGAATATTGATTTAGTTAAGGGCTTTTTAGAAAAATAGGAATCGCCACCAACTTAATTAAGGTGAGTTAGGCCATCTAAAACTAAGTATAATCCAAAGATTAAACTTAGAGTTTTTCGAAAAGATTTTAAAAATTCCCTAAAGAGAGGGTTTTTAAGAAAATAGGTTGTTTGATAACCTTTGGAAATATTTAAGCCCTTTTTGAAAATAACTCCATTTTGGTCTTTCGAAAATAGAAATCTATGGTTCGGGGGTTGGTTACGTGTTGGGAAGATATCCTAAGATCATCACCCTACCACGCCCTTTCGGTACCTACACATCTAATTAACCTTTTGTTCACTCACTAGAATAACTGGTTACTATTATCCCTTAATATCCACTTTAGAGTTTTGAAAACGGGGTTTAGTCCTCACCTTTGGATGAATGATGCATCATGCAAGCTTTAAAAGAAGTTGGAAAAACACGGGAATTTTGAAGGAGTTTGAAATAAAAGCTTTAAATTGATTGAAACTTTAGAAAAGGGGATTGGAGTTGAAATAAAAGTTATGACCGCACCAGTTTAGGTTGCCTACGTATCTCATTTGGCGTGAATCAGGTCATTCATAGTTCGGGTAAGAGCCTGATAGAAAATAGACGCAATAGAACCTTTGAAGTGTTTGAAGACACTTGGTGATCTTTGGAAAAGTTTAAAGACACTTTGCAGTCTTTGAAAAAGTTTGAAGACACTTTGTGGTCTTTGAAAAAATTTGAAGACACTTTGTGGTATTTAGAAAAGTTTGAAGACACTTTGAGGTCTATGGAAAGGGAGAACTTGAGAGTTTTGATACGAAATTGGGTAGTGGAGTGTTTTGAAATAGAACTTTGGAACTCTTGAAAGTGGGTTCTGAAATGTAATTATAATAACTCAAGGGAGTTTTGGAAAGGCTTTGGGATAACTCAAGAGAGTTTTGAAAATGCCTTGAAGTCTTGTTTGGAAACCTTGGAGGTAAGATTTTGGAATGTTAAAAAGTTTTTGAAAATGGTTTTTGAAAGTACCTAGGGCTTTGGAATTCTAATATGGACAATCTTGGAGGTTGTTCTTGATATAACACCTTTCTTTAGAATCCCTAACCATGGAAAGAGTAGGGACACCTTAGGGTTGTCAGTTCTTGAGAACATTTTTTAAAATATTTTGAAGATAGAGTGTAGGAACATTTGAAGAGGTTATGGAGTTGATTTTTGAAATCTCAAGAGAGGAGGAGGTTTTGGAAAAATGGGTAATAAGGATAGTTTTAACTAGAGAGATCATTTAAAAAGGTGTCCATGGGTTGGAACCTTCAAATATACTAGCCTAGGTTGGGTTGACCAATGGTTAGGGGTGATCTAAGATTAACTAACTAGGGTTTGGTTAACCAAGGGTAAGATGACTTAGGGTTAACTAACTGGGGTTATGTTAACCTAAGGTGAGTGAACTAGGGTCAAGTTAACCTAGGGTTGGATAACTAGGGTCAAGTTAACCTAGAGTTTGGTAACTAGGGTCAAGTTAACCTAGGGTTTGGTAACTAGGGTCAAGTTAACCTAGGGTTAAATTGGAAAATGATTTTGAAAAGATGTTTAATGCACTTTTAGAAAGAGTTTTGAAAAACAAAACATGTTATGCAATGAACTTTAGTAGGGCATTTTTTTGAAGATTATTTCCATAAAAATTTTGATTCTAGCCAAGAGTATGGTTTATATGGTTGATGTTTGGAGACCATTCCAAGGAAGGTTTCCTTATGACCATTATCTTGATAAGAGCATGGAGTTCAAGAATCAACATAAAGATGACAACCTTTGAAATACCATTTTTAATGCAAAGATGGAGAGAAAGAATTTTCGAAAGCCATTTTTGAAAATGAGATTTTGAAAACCATTTTTTAAAGGAATTCATTCCAACAAGTTAGGGTTCCCATGGCCAATGTAAAAGGGAGACCACTCAAGAGAGGGTTCCATAGGGTCATTCCAACAACTAATCTTGAGAGAATGGAAACCTTAGAAATCAAGGAGTTTGAAAACCATTTGTGTGCAAAAGGTGAGAGAAAAGGGAACCATTCTAACAATTTAGGGCTCCTATGGCAAACGTAAAAGGGAGACCACTCAAGAGAGGGTTTCATAAGGCCATTCTAACCACTAAACTTGAGATAATAGAAACCTTAGGAATTAGAGAGTTTGAAAATCATTTTTGTGCAAGTGGGAATGCAATGATGCAAAAAGTGTGAGTCGAGGGTTAGTAGGGGATTTTCTAAGGCATGACTTCTACGGCTGATACTAAACTTTAAGGAGCCAACTCTTGGAATCATTTTTGAAAGAAATATAGAGCTTGGAAATGGCATGGAAATAAGAGTAATGTAATTATTGTAGAATACGGTGATAAGCATGAAAATGAAGCCAAGCATACAAGGCATGATCAAAATAGTAATATGCAATAGGTCATGAACACATACAAGGCTTTTAGGCTACACTACATAAACAAAGGACTCCTAGGCCATACTATTTTAAAGTAGGCTAGTGAGAGATCCCCCTACACGGTGGCTCTCACTTGCTTTCCTCTAGGCATGAACTAAGAGCCCTCTTGGCTCAAGCATGCAAGAAAGGGGGGTTGAAGATGGGGATTAAAATAGAGAATAGCCTAAGTAGGCTAGGAGGGAGAAGAGAAGAGTGGGGGAAGACAAAAATGTAAAAGGGATACCACCTTTTGCCATCAACACACTTGTAGTCTTCAATGAACGTCTTGATTAGAGCTTAAATGACTTCAAGAAGGTTTGAAGGGCTGGAAGGGAGTGTTTAATGGTGTATAAGGCTATGTAGGTGAAGTGTATAGGCTTGAGGGAGGTGGAATCTAGCCTAAGTGTTGGAGAGGTGGAAAGTGTATGGAGATTCGAGGTTCTGGAGTAGTTTCAGTAGAGCTTTACATCAATTTCGAAGAAGGAATATGCAAAGGGGAAGGTTGGTATTTATAGGCAAACTAAAACAGGCCTGGCGCATGAGCTACATGTGCCTGGCCAAAATTTGCCCTAGCGCATGTAGCACATACGTAAGTACTGTTCCATTGCCAGAATGACATGTGGCACCCAGTGTACTGGTTAAATCCTGACGATTGATCAAATTTTGGTCGATTTGATCAAAATATGGGCACATATAGCACACGTTCCGTCACTGGGAGTGTTCGTTTAAACTTTGCCTCGATAATGGAGCCAACCGAGAAGGTTTCAGGGGAGTCGGCTACACCCACGATGTTCTCCTAGGGTTCATCATGAACTTTCATGTTTTTGAAAAGTTTGAATTGTGTTCGGACGTGCTGGATATTGTCTCAGGATGCGAGCATAAAAGGACATCTTTGCGGACCGTCTGTGATACGCTCCAAGGGTGTTCGAAAGTAGTTATTTTTGTGTCGTGTGATCAAGGCCTTCGGGAAGCGATCTTTTCGATCGAACCGTACCGATGGAAAGTACTCTGGAAATACTTTCTGGAATTCAAAGATTTACTCATTTCTCAAGTCATTTGACAGTGCGTTGTGTAAGCACCCCATTTTTGCCCGCTCGCCAATCTTCGGCCCGACTGGGCTCATTTTCACACATCACACGCATATTCAGACTCCAACCCGACTTCTAAACTCCAATTTAGTCCACCGGTTGCTTCCCGGGCCTGTAAGGCCCACTTGAAGCTACATGACCATTTTGCTCCTAAGCATCCAAAAGCTCCGGGAACCACCCCGGCTCTGGGTATTGTCACGCCCCATAACCCGGCCTATACAGATTTAGGGTACATGACCGGCCAGTAGCAAGGCTACCCAAGGCCGTATTACATAAACTAGTTGATCACATGTGCACAATCATTTATAATGATGCATAATTACGGAAAATAGAACTTTTAATAACTTGAAAACATAATATGTGTCATACGTGGCAGAGCTGTGCCTAATCCCAAACATAACATACATAAGGACCAAATCAAGGTCCACAAAAGTTATAACAATATATCATTACAAAATATTGGGTCCAGCCCTCAAACATTATACAAACCATAGGCCCATGGGCCATAGCTCAAATCCACATATGGCCTCACTCTAGGGCCTCCCAGATTGGCTACCTGAAAATCATTTGAGAAAACGTAAGCTAATGCTTAGTGAATAATAATGATGCATGAACGAGAAAATATCATGGACTAGCAATTATATCCAACGTACAAGGATCGATAATCAGTTATGCATAAGGAAATGAGCTTTTGAACGTTTAAAGCATAGGCTTGGAACTCATAGGTAACGTAAACATCATTTGAAATGTTTCAACATTTCAAAACATAATATCATAAGAAGAGATGCAACATAACATTATTCTTGATATAGCATTTCATAACTTGTCGTAAAACATGTGAACATATCATGGTTCTCGGTTCAAAACATAAGTGTGCTACAACTCGACATATGAGCTAGGCTCCATAGTAACCATATAGGTCACCCTAAGGCTCTTTAGGCCAGGGACGTCTCCCAACATAGATAGTTTATTTCCCGTCCCCTATCGTAGGACTATCGGGCTAGATTAAGGTCTTGCCACGGGAAGACCCGAGTTGGCACCATACATTGGAAACTTAGCATCTCTTTTATTTAAACATTATAGTCCATGGTTTCCATTCATAACATAATATAGCTTGCATGCATTTGAAATATGACATTTGTAACTGAGCATAGCATTGATGCTTTGAGATGTATGGAAAACATTCATGATATAAAGGTGAGCTTAAAACATTTAGAAAATACTAGAGTTTTACTTATGGCATTTTGTTACTCATTTTTCTCCAATTGGACGAGTGACAAACAAGGTACTCCTACACAAATGCACGTACAAGCAAAGAAACATCAATATAAGACTCTAAGGCAAAGCAACAACACATAAGTCAAGACTAAGCACATAAACCCCTCGACTCTGACTCAACAACACCTCATTCTCACAACGGGAGAACGAGGCTCAACTATAGGACAAAGCCCCGATGTAAAATAAGAACATGAGGTTGAGATTTAAACATGAAAGCCGAAAAGTTAACTCCTTCATCGAGTTTCATCCCCCTATCAATGATGAGTTCACACCCAAGGCTAGTTGAATTTGAAAATAGGCTTAAAGGCCTTTATTTTGGTAGGTCATGAGCCAAAAACACATTTCGGGTGAAGAAGTTATGTTTCACGGAAGGTGGACTAAACTTTTGGAAAACAATGTTGTTGGCATAGATTTTGGGTCAACTTCAAACCCCTATATCTCTCAATATATAAGAAATTAGAAAACAAACTTTATATGGGTACAAAGGTCTATGAATCTAGTTTCTAATGCTTTAAACGGTGCATCAATTCGAGTTTTTTAGAAAACGTTATGCCCATTTTACTAAATAGTGTCCGAGCTGGCAAGGAGTTCGAACGCCCAATCGGGAGTTCGAACGCCCAAATGGGAGTTCGAACTCCAAGAAAAAAATCTGAAAAAAACCCTCTCTGAGGGTTCGAACTCCCCCCGAGGGAGTTCGAACGCTCAGGCTTATTTTCAATAGTTCGAACTCCATATTGGGAGTTCGAACGCCCTATTCTGGGCAGCCCCCGAATTTCAACCAAAACTCCTTCAAACACCACCAAACCTTTCCAATACTCTTAGGGCTCAAAGATTAACCCACAAGGATGATAATAACTAAAAATGGGAGAGAAAGAACAATTAAATCAAAGAGATCAAATGAAAGAATCAAAACCCTAACATTTTTCATATTTGGGGATTTTTCAAACCACCACTTCCAATCCTCCAATATTGAGCTACAAGCTCTCAATTTTAAGTAATTGGGACTCAAGGAGTCCCTCAAGACAAACCCAACTTATATATATGCATACATGCAAAGACTGAACACATCTACACATGGTAGATACATATACATATATAATTGTAGAGAGAGAGAAATAAAATCTTACCTTCTTCAAGCTTGGTGAGGTTTTCAATGGCTTCAATTCTCTTGCTTCAAGTCTTTCTTCCCTCAATCTTCCCTTCCTTCTTCCCTTTCTCTCTTTCTCCCTCTCTCAACCGAATGGTGGGTGTGTGTATATGTGTGTGTGTGTGTGTGTATTTTGTGTGTTATAAGAAGACACACATGGGAAATAATCCCATGTGTCTCACACCTCCAACATAAGTTACAACACAACCTCACATTGGTCATTTTTTACCCAAAAGAAGGAATAATTAACACTAATAATTACATGCACTACAAATTCTCATTAATATAATTAGATAGAGGTTTGGGATATCACAGGTATCAAATTGGTAACCTCCTAAGAATGCTTCTTATATTATTCCCGACATTTCTTTATCTTTCCGGATCATTCCGAGTCAATTTCGGTAAACCCAGTGTAAAATGACCGTTTTGCACCTAGTGGGTTGATCGCCTTTTCTGACCACACCGGCTCTGGGTATCAAACCGGTAATCTATGGGAACATTCTAAATAATGTTTCCAAATCTCAAGTCTTCTTTCGGGACATTCCGAGTCCATCCCGGCAGCTTTCCAACTCGATTGACCATTTTGCCCCTAATGGCTCGGTCAACCCTTCTAACAAACCCCGACATGCTTTTTTAAGTCCATTAGCCCCCGGGACCTTATTTTAAGGGTTCCTGCCCTTTTCCGACCTTCCGGGCCATTCCGAGTCCCTTAAATCCTTCCCAGACCTTCTAAAGTCATTCCTAATGAAGCCAGGCTAAAAATTGCATGGTAGTCACTAGTACAGGCGCCCAAATCTTCTGAAGATACATTGCTTGCCGACCTTAAAACTTTCCTAAGTGGCTGGCACTACTCATAGTGGCGCTAGAAGGAATTTTGGCCTAGCGTCACTGTAACAAGCGCCGGGTCATTCTTCTCTCTATAAATACAGAGCCTCCTCCAGCATGAAAGAGGTTTGCAAACTCAGTCTAAAAACCCTGTTTTTCGATATACAAAGCTCGTAACCTCCCTAAACCCTAGCTTCTTTAGGTTTTCCAAACCCTAGCCTCCATACACAAACCCTAGCCTCCTATACACTCACATATACTCTTATACACTCATACACTAGCTCCAAAGCATCCATTGAAGACTTGAAGTGCTACAAACTGAAGCTCTCGAAGATCAAGACCAGCCCTTAAAGACTGAAGTGAAGACCGAAGCCAAGCAAGAAAAGCAAAGCACGTAAAGCAAAGCAAAATAAACAAGACACAAGGTAGGCTTTCTCTTTAAGTTTAAGCATCTTCCCCCTTTCTTCTCTCTCCTAACCCAGTTGGGTTTTCTTCTATTTTAATCCCCCATTTGCATTGTGCATGTCATGATCTTGCATTCTTTCAAAATTTGTTTTTAAATTCGTTTTTAAAACTTGCATTAACATCATTTTCAAACTTGCATCAAAACCTTCTTTTTCAAAACTTGTTTTCAAAATCATAATCCTAGGATGATTCTAGCCTTTTCATGGTTAGGGTTGCTTTAGGAAAGTGTTACATTTAAAGTGACTAATATGGTCCATATTTTCAAAACATTTTTGTTTTCAAGACCACTATCTTAAAGTGGTTCTAACCTTCTTATGGTTAGAATCGCTTTAGGAAAGTGAGATATTTTATATTCTTTCTAAAAAATCTATTCTAAAAAATCTCCTCCTAAAAATCTCTTTTGCAACATGCTTTCCATAAACTCTCTTTAAATTCCTTTCCAAAATTGTTTTCAAAAACTCCCTCCAAAAATCTATCTTTCGAAACTTCTTTTCAAACTCCTTTCCAAAAAACTCTCTTCAAAATTCCTTTCCTAAAAACACTCCCTAGGTTTCTTTCTTAGAAAACTCTCTCCCTAAATCTCTTTCCTAAAAACTCTTTCCAACAATCTCCTTCCAAAATCCCTTTCCAAAAACTCTCTCTTTTCAACACACTTTCTAAAAACTCCTCTCTAGGATTTCTTTCCAAAAATTTCCCTTTCTAAAAACTCACTTTCTAAGATCTTCTTCCTTAGAGCCCAAGTCAAGTCCCAAAGCCCACAATTAAGAAACCCTAATTTCTTTTCCCAAAAAGATGATTTTCAATCTTGCCTTAAAACCTAGGTTTCCAAAATCTCGTTATTTACACCAAAATCATAAGTTTCCAAAACCTATTTTCTACATCAAAACTATAGTCTTCCAAATTTAGGGTTTCCAAAACTTCCCTTTCCAAATCCATGCCAAATCCAATCTCCCTTTAGGAAACCAAATCCAATCTCCCATTTAGAAAACTAGATCCTATCCTCCGTTTTTGGAAACAAAATCAAAACATATCTTTTAGAAACAAAATCCAATTGCTTGTTTTAGGAAATAGGAATCTCAATCCATCCTAGTCTAAACCTTTCCTAATTCAAATCTTTCCTAATCTCATACCTTCTTAAACCTTAGGTTTCCAAACTTTAAGCTTCCAAACTTTTCCTAATTCAACCCTTTCCTAGTTCCATCCCTTTTCCAAATCTTAACTTTCCAAATATAAATCTTCAAATCTTTCCAAATGTAAAACTTTCTAAACTCAAAACTTTTTTACTTTCAAAACTTCCCTATTTCAAAACATTCTAAATTCAAAACTTTTCAATTTCAATACTTTCTTAAAATGAAACTTTCCTATTTCGAAAACTTTCCTAATTCAAAACCTTTCCTAAAATGAACCTTTCTTAAGTCGAAACTTTTCTAAAATGAAACTTTCCTAAAACGGATTTTTTCTAAACTGAAACTTTTCTATTTTGAAACTTTCCTAATTCGAATCTTTTCTAAATTCCAATCTTTCCCTAATCTTCCAAGTCCAACATTCGAGTTAAATCTTTCTTAATCTCAAGTCCAAATTCTATCTTCCTAAGTCTAGGTTTCCTAAAACTCTATTTTTTCAAATTTAGTCCATGTTCTCTTCCAATGGTCAAATCCTTTTTCAGGTACAATTCTAGGTCTAAGTGCAATCCTTATTTTTTAATCTTCCAATTCGAATTCCAACTCAATTTCTCTTTCCAATCAAAATCTTCTATCTTCTATCGGACTCTTGTCCGAACTATGACTGACCTGATTCCTCAAAAAGGATACGTAGGCAACCCTCATAGGTGCGGTCACAACCTTTTTCAAATCTCCAATTCCATAATCTATTTCAAGTTTCCAATTCCAAAAATCTATTTTCAAATCTCTATTTCCCATTTTTAAAACTTTCCAATTTCAAATCTATCTTTTTCAAATTTCTTTTTACATCAAATCAATTTCTTTCCAAATCTATTTTCCAACTTTCTCTCTTGCATTTACACATCATGCAACATTCTTTCAAACATTATTTTTTAAAGTGGATAGGATTAGACATTTGTTAGTTGAAAACTCTCATAGACGAATCTAGGGTAAATAGACATGTAAGTACCGCAAGGGCAGGGTAGGGTGATGGCTTAGTGCGTCTTCCCTACACGTAACTAACCTTCAAACCTAGGATCACTGTTTTCGAAATACCAAAATGGAGTTTATTTTCAAAAAGGGCTTAAATGTTTTCTAAAGGTTGCCAAACAACCTGTTTTCTTAAAAACCCTCTCTTGAGATAGTATTTTCAAAATTGCTTTCAAAAACCCTAAGTGTGATCCTCAGATTGTGCTTAGTTTTTAGGTGACCTAACTCACCTTAATCAAGTTAGGTGGTGACTCTGAATGTTTTCTAAATGCCCTTTATTCAAATCTATTTTCAATTCAAACCTAGTTGAACTCATTCTTCTAAGAGGATGAGTTCTAATGAGAGAGTACAGTATTTTTTTCAATTGTGTGTGTATTTCTCAAGTGCGAAAAATCTGGGCACGACACATTACAATCAGGGAATCGAAGAAAAAATCAACCTTGGCGGAGCGTTTGTGAGACGCTCCAGGGGTTACTGAAAGTTATAGTTTTTGTGCCATACGATGAAGGGCTTCAGGGGGCAATCTATTCAATCAAACCGTATCGTTGGAAAGATCTATGAACGAGCTCTCAGAAATTTTCTGATTTATGCGTTTCTCTAGTCATTTGACGTTGCGTTTTAACCGGGGAATCTAGAGAAGAGACAATTTAGGCGGAGCGTCTGCGAGACGCTCTAGGGAACTTTTGTCGAGTCATTGGTGTTTAGTATCGTAAGGTCCTCTTCAGGTTAAACAGGGGTGTGTGGCGAGACCTCTATTCAAAATCTTAGGACCAGTGTTGTTTTGGGACGCGGGACGCGTTCGGGCCGTCAAGGGTAAAATGGTCATTTTGTCCAGGTTTGTTTGAAAACGGTCCGGAATGGTTCGGAGTGTTGTGTTAAACGTGCCAAGTCGTTCAGGGATGGTTTCAAAAGAGTCTTTCACCGTTCGGTGGGGCTTGTGCAATGCTAGGGCGTTCAGGGGCAAAACGGTCCTTTCGACTGGAGTTAGCCAGAACGGGACCGGAATCGGACTGGATGGTGTGTGGAGTACGCCTAACAGTTTAGTAACATTTTGGAAGGGTGGACTTACCATTTTGAGGGATTTTTAAACTTTTTCAAAGCGTGCCTAGAGACCCTAGGGGTAGGTTTGGTTATTAGGCTTCCATTAGGCCCAGCGTGCCCGAGAAGCGGTTGACTGACTGGATAGGGGTTTGAAAGTTAATTTAGGCTTGAATGTGCTTACGAAGTTTTGAAAAGGAGTTCGGTCAGGCCGGAGATTACCGAGCGGGCAAAAATAGGGTACTTACACAAACACTAGTTTTTCATTGCATAATGCTATATTTACATTCTTTTATGCTTTATCTCATGGATTCAAATAGCTAAACATATCTTGGATGTGATTATGAAAATTTACCAAGGATCTTCAAGGGTTCAATGGGGGTATATGAATTTCAAAGTTTTATTTCTATATTTCTATAGTTCTATTTGGTGGAGTGTTAGACTTATTTGAAAACTTAGATTTATAACCCATTTTGGTAGTATTTATGCACAACTCACTACTTGGTATAGATATTGCACATTTCTAAGGTTTGTTTCTATGGTTCTACTCATTGGTTTCATTTCTACACTCAACTAAATATGAACTCAATGTTTTATCGTCAAAATATTCCGAATCAAGAATCCATGGAGTGATTCTTGATTTGAGTTATAAAACTCTCTATTGAAACTCTTGTTGTAAATTGGTAGATTGAATCAATCATATCCAAGTTTTTCCTTAATTACACACAAACTAGATTTAATTGATTTTCTTAGATATTAATTACTTGCATTAGTTAGGAACAACCATCATCCCAAATCTACAAGTTTTCGGTCTCTTTACATCACAAAACCCCATTTGCAATTCATAGTTAATGTCTAGTGCTACTTGAGCGTTGATGCTATATTTGCACAATTCCCTTAGGAGAGAACGATACTGGATTACTGGTTTATACTTCATTGCGACCCCCATACTCTTGCGGGTAACTAACTCCAATTGTAGGACACTTTTGAGAGCGAACTAAGTTTTGGCGCTGTTGCCGGGGAATTCATAGGCATAAAGCTAAAGTTACATTGGACAGATGCGAATGATTGCAAATTGAAAAAAAAATCAATCAAGAAAATTGTGGATTTCATCCCCACCTACGAGGGAAACATCTATGGGCTTCGAGCCGAGGTACATTCTAATTTCCCTTAAAGTGTTTTGTTTTTCTAGGGTTGTTTTTATTTCTTCTTTTTCTTGTTCCTTTTGTTTGTTTTAGTATAATTGCATTACATCTTGTTAGGATTCCTTCCCTCTTCGGGAGTTATTTAGAGGAGATATGTTAGTATGCTTAAAGTGCAAATTTGTGGTACAATTTATGCATGTGGAGATTGGAGGAACAAGTTTGAATTGAGAACAAGCCGTTGTCCAGCCTAGGGAATTGTGTATGATGTGCTGAACGACCCTAACGGTCCAACTATATGTGTGCATTCATTCTTGCACGTCATTTTTCATTAGGGACATACACCATCATCTTGTGAGAATTGAGAGCATAGACACATCTTCACCAATATCTAGTGTACCATTGGTAGTCGACCTAGGTTTTATCCCTATGGAGAATCTTAATGAAGGAGGCTTACCAAATGTCTTTCACCCAAACCCCAATGTTCAACTTAATCCACCAATTCAACCTAACGTGAAAGGTAACGAGGAGTTTGAGAGAGAGAGTAGCCATGGTGATGTGGCGGTTCCCCCTCAACGAACTCTAAGGGATTACCTAAATCCACCAAGACAAGCACCAACATCATGTATCGTCTTCCCACCCCACCACAACACTTTAAACGTTAGGTCGGGAATGATGCAAATGTTACCTCCAATCCATGGAATGGATTCGGAACAACCTTATATTTTTCTTAAGGAATATGAGGATGCTTGTTCAATTGCAATGGACAACTCTTGTCCAAGGGAAGTATTCTTGTTGAAACTCTTCCCGTTTTGTTTGAAAGACGAGGCAAAACTTTGGTTTAATTCATTGTGGCCTATGTCTATTCTCTCTTGGGCAACTCTTCAAGAGGAATTTTTTAGTATTTTTTTTTCCAAAAATTGAATCAAAGCCATAAGGAGGAAAATCTCTCAATTTTCTCCTATGCTAGGGGAAACTTTCTTTCAATGTTGGGAGAGGTTCAAAGACCTCTTAAATTCTTGTTCTCACCACGGTTTTGCCGATTGGCATGTCATCAATACATTCTATTCTTCTTTGACATCCCAACTTAAGCAATTTGGTAAGTACATGTATGCGGGGATGTTCTTTGACAAACAACCCTATGAGGCATACGATTACTTTGACACTTGGCAAATAAGGCTAAAGATTGGGCACTTACTGGGACCCAAAATCCCAAGGGTCTCTCAATTCAACAAGGGGTAGAGGTATCAACTAAAGGAAGTTGATGATGTCAATGCTAGGGTAGCCACATTGGCAAGAAAGTTATAGACACTTGAAGTCAAAAAGGTTCAAGCGGTAGAGAGTGAAGGGATAAAAGAAACATGTTGTCTTGTGCGTGAACTTTATAGCATAACACATTTTCATGCCCAATCATTCCGAGTGTGAAGGAGGCTTTGCATGGCCAAGTTAATGCAATTGGCTAATACCAAAGAGGAGGGGGCAACCCCTATTCTAACACATATAACCCGAGATTAAGGGATCATTCCAATTTTAGGTGAAGGAATGAGGGGACTTCAAACTCTCAAAACTACCAAGAAGGGTATTAAAACCCTCAATCGTATCAATCACTTCCTCCACCACTCCAAATACTCCAACCCCAACATCAATCTTACCAGCAAGCACCCTTGACCCAATTTCAAACTCAACCAAAGTTGTACCAACCTCCCCATAGGAAACTAATAGACGATAATGTCTTTTAACTTGCAAACGACATAAGAGAGGTTAGTACAAGGGTTGACAAGTAAGAAAAGGTGCAAGATCAACACTTTAGAATGCTTGAGGACATACAAAAGTAACTGTCTGACTTGACACAAGCTTTAACTCACAAAGTGCTGGGGAGATTCCGGGCTCAACCTCAACCTAATCCGGCAGTTAGGTAAGAATGACCCTTAATCGAGTCATGAACAAGTACAAGCCATAACCACCCTTAGAAGTGGAAAAACCATTGACAAAACTATCCCACTTAGGGATGAGACTTCTAGAGTGTGTGTTGACAAGGAAGGAAAAGGGAAATAGAGAGAAGTCAATAGGAAAAAAAGAACCTAGAGAGGGGGAAAAAACCTTATCCAACTCCGTTGAGACTTTGAGTGAGAGCGATAGGGAGAAGAGGAGGGATATAGTGAAACATGCTCCCTTTCCATAAAGGTTGACCAAACCTAAGAATGAACTTCTCAATGCCAAAATTTCTGAAGTTTTCAAGCAAGTTAAGGTCAACATCCCTATTCTTGATGCAATCAAGCAAATACCCTCATATGCGAAGTTCTTAAAGAACTTATGTACTTTCAAGAGAAGGTTACATGTCAAGGAGACCGCTATGATGAATGAGAACTAAAGTGTTATTTTGCAATGCAAAATTGTGCCAAAATTCAAGGACCTTGGATGTCTTACCATTTCTTGTACCATAAGGAATACCAGGATAGATCGAGCCTTATTGGATCTAGGGTCTAATGTCAATCTTTTACCTTTCTCAGTGTATAAAGAACTTAGCCTAGGAGAATTGAGTCCTACCCGTGTGACTTTGCAATTAGCAAATCGTTCTATTAAGGTTCCAAGAGGTATCATTGAGGATGTTCTCATCCAAATTGATAACTTCTATTTTTCGGTTGATTTCATGGTCCTAGATACCCAACCCGTTGAGAGTTGCATAGCTCACAACCAAATTCTTGTAATTTTAGGACGCCCTTTTTTAGCTACTTCTAATACTATCATTCATTGTAGGAATGGGTTAGTAAAATTGTCGTTTTTCAACACCACCTTTGAGCTTAATATCTTTTCAGTTGCCAAACAAAAGGAAGAGTGTGAGGATATATGGGAGGTTGATATCATTGAGAGCATAGTTCAAGACCACTTTGATAATGAGTTCCTTGAGGACCCGTTAGAGAAATCGTTGTGAGGAGTGACCCCCAAGAATCATTTGATTGTGATTTAATGGCATTGAGTGAGGTCTCTCACTTAGAGGATGAGAGTGAGCAATGTATATAGGTGGGTCAATGGACCCCCTCTTTTGAACCTCTATAACCTAGTGCTGATAAACCAATCCCGTCAGAGGAAAAGCCTAACATTCCTATGAGGAAGCCTTTGCCTTTGAACTTGAAGTATGCATTTTTAGGAGATGGAGAGTCTTACCTGGTTATGATTTCCTCTAACTTATCTTTTAGTCAAGAGGAAGGGTTGATAACTTTGCTTAAGAACCATAGGAAAGCTCTAGGATGGGCCGATCTTCATGGGATTAGCCCTCTTGTGTGCACTCACCGAATCTTCTTAGAAGAAGAGGCTAAATCTATTCGCCAAATGCAAATGCGTTTGAATCCAAATATGAAAGAAGTGGTTAAGGGTGAGGTGTTAAAGTTGTTGGATGCGGGTATCATCTACCCCATCTTATATTCAAAATGGGTGGGTCCAACCCAAGTGGTGCCTAAGAAATCGGGTGTCACGGTAGTTAGGAATGACAAGGATGAGTTGGTGCCAACCCGTGTGCAAACCGAGTGGCGAATGTATATTGATTATCGTAGCCTTAATGCTTTGGCCCGTAAGGACCATTTTCCTTTAACATTCCTTGATCAAATCTTAGAGAGAGTGTCCGGAAGGGCCTTCTATGGTTTCCTAGATGGATACGCGAGGTATAATCAAATCAATATAGCCCTAGAGGTTCAAGCCAAGACAACATTCACTTGTCCCTTTGGCACATATGCTTACAAACGTATGCCCTTCATGTTATGTAATGCACAGGCAACCTTTCAAAGGTGCATGGTGAGCATATTTAGTGACATGGTTGAGCAAATTGTTGAAGTCTTCATGGATGATTTTTCCATCTATGGGGATACTTATGAGGGTTGTCTTGAGAACCTAGGAAAAGTCTTGAAGAGATGTGAGGAGAGTAACATTGTGCTTAACTCGGAGAAATGTCATTTCATGGTTACTAGTGGGATAGTTTTGGGCCATATTGTGTTGGCCTAAGGGCTAAAGTTGGATAAGGCAAAGATTGAATTAATTCAAAAATTGCCCGCCCCGACTTGTGTGAAAGATGTTAGATCATTTCTTAGGCATGCCAGTTTTTATCGGCGTTTTATTGAAGGCTTTAGTGCAATTTCTAAGCCTATGTGTCATCTCTTGTCCCAAGATGTCCCATTTAAATAGACATCACATTGTCAACAAGCTTTTGACAAGTTAAAAGGATTTTTGACATCCGCCCTAATCATTCGTGCACCCGATTGGTCTCTTCCATTTGAGCTCATGTGTGATACTAGTGACTATGCCGTGGGGGCCGTCCTAGGGCAAAGAGTTGATAAGAAGCTGTGTATCGTTTACTATGTTTCTAAGACTCTCAATGAGGCCCAAGTTAACTATGCCACTAATGAAAAGGAGCTTCTTGCGATGGTTTTTGGATTAGACAAATTTAAATCTTACTTGATTGGGTCGTTAGCCATCATTTACACCAACCATGTGGCTCTAAAGTATTTTCTCACTAAACCTGATGCAAAACCACATCTCATCCAGTGGATACTTTTGCTCCAAAAATTTTATATCAAAATGCGTGATAAGAAAATAGTTGAAAATGTGGTTGCAGACCACTTGCCTCAGCTTCCCTTTAATGGGTGAGCCATGGATTCAACCCCTATCAAGGAGCACTTTCCGGATGAGCATCTCATGCATGTGAATGCCATAGAGCAAGTTTCAACCCCTTAGTTTGCAAACATTGTGAACTATTTAGTGACCGGTGAGGTTCCATCCATATGGTCTTCTATTGATAAGCGCAAATTCTTCTAGAATGTGTGTATTTTTCTTGGGATGAACCTTATTTGTTTAAATATTGTCCAGACCAAATCATTCGTCGGTGTGTCCCAAATAATTAATTTCACCAAGTGAGTTTTGTCATTCACATGCTTGTGGAGGACATTTCTCTTTGAAGAAAACCACGACCAAGATTTTGCAATGTGGACTTTATTGGCCGACCATGTTCAAGGAAGTGCATGTTTTTTGTCTTACATATGATAGGTGCCAACGTTTAGGAACACTTTCTAAGTGACACATGATGCCTCTTCACCCCATCACCATTTTAGAAGTATTTGATTGTTGGGGGATTGATTTCATGGGATCATTTCCTAATTCGTGTGGATACCTTTTCATTCTAGTCGCAGTTGACTATGTCTTGAAATGGGTGAAAGCAATTACCACCCGAAGCAATTACCACCAAATGGTCTTGCGATTTTTGAAAGAAAACATATCTTCTAGGTATGGCATGCCCCGAGCTGTTATAAGTGATGGAGGTTCACGTTTTTGTAGCAAGCCCTTCACATCTTTAATGAGTAAGTATGGTATGGTCCATAAGGTTGGATTGCCGTATCATCCTCAAACGTAAGGGCAAGTAAAGTTGGCCAATAGGGAAATCAAGCATATTCTTGAGAAAACTGTCAACTAGAATAGGAAGGATTGGTCTCTTCGGTTAATCGATGTATTGTGGGCTTACCGCACGAGTTATAAAACCATTCTTGGTAAGTCACCCTATAGACTTTTGTACGGGAAGACCTGTCATCTTCCTGTCGGAATTGAGCATAAAGCTTATTGGGTGATTCGTCAATATAATGAGGATGTTGATGTCGCGGGTACGCACCGCAAACTCCAACTCAATGAACTAGATGAACTTGATATAATGCTTTTGAGAATGCCAAAATTGCTAAGGCCCAGATGAAACGTTTTTATTACCAAGTCTCATGAACGTGTTGTTAATATGCAAAGTCTCATGAATGGCTCGACATTTAAAGTGAATGGTCAATGGTTAAAGCCGTATTTTGAGTTGTTCCAAGGAGAACTGGATTGTCTGGATCTCATTGATCCACCATCCTTTGTTTGACATTTAGCAAGTCATGTTCTGTAGTTAGAAGTAGTTTTTCTCTTCTTCTTTTTATAGGTTTGTTTTTCTTTTCTTTTCTTTTTGTAGATTAGGTGTGTTCATTTGCATTCCCGACAATCCTACCCGCCCCGTTGTTCTTTTCTCGACCATTGTTCGCATGCCTTGAGGTCGTGGCATGATTTTAGGGGGGGGGGGGGGGGGGGGGGGGGGGGGGGGGGGGGGGGGCGGCACATTTGCATGTTGCTGTGGAAATTTTTGAATTTTTTACAGAACTTCAAAGAAGCTGCTTGACCGATCAATCAGTCCACCAAATTGATCGAACAGCCGATCAATCGCAATGTATGCAATCAAATGACTAATCAATCGATGACGTCATATGATCGATCGGGCCTGTGTGCATTTATTACTGCACTGATCGAAAGGAAGTGGTATCGATTGATCGGCAGTTCGATTAGCTATTCGATCGGTGGCGCTTCACTTCAATCGATCGGCGAGGCGATCGATTGGTTTAATAAATCGATTGATCGGTCAAAAGAGTTATCTATATAAACTGAATTTTTGCCATTCTTTTGCGTTCGATCGTGAGAGAAATAGAGTTTTTGAGAGCCTCTTCACACATCAATGCAGCGAGGCCCTACTAGCTCACTTTGGTGGACCCCGCTTAATCTTTTCACAATTTTCTGCGCTACGAGAGGTATTCCTTCCACCAATCTTCGTGCATTCCTCCATTTCTAGCTTTACTTTGCCTAGTTAGAGGTAGAGGGTCGGGACTAGGATTATGAAGGGTGAGACAGCTGGGGAGGGGACCTCCGAGGCTCGAACTTGGTTCCAGTAGCTTCAGCGAGAGTGAGCTAGGAGAGAGAGAGAGGGTAAGTATGATTCTACTCGTTTTTAAGGTAGAGAGTAGGAGCAGCAGTTTGGCCAGTTTTGGAGCACCCTTAAAGTGGTGGTGGAGAGGCATTGGCTCGTGGCTCAGTTCGATGTGGAGCCATACTTGTGGCTTGAGCCAATGACCTAGCGCCAGTAGTTAGGATTAGTTGGATTTAGAGGCCAATACTCAGCCACTCTTATGGCAGAGTTCATGGCCAACATAGTGTCAGACCCCACCACTGACGATAGATATATATTTCACTCCTGGGTTAGGGGTGTAGAGATTGTTATCACCCCAGATTCCTTTGCTGAGCAGTTTGGTCTACCGAGGGTTACAGACCCTTAGTTCTCATATGATAGGAAGCACTTGTCAGCTCATGAGGAGATGTGCACTGAGATTCTGACACCGAGATCGACCTGGGATTCTTCCCATGTCAAGATTAGACATATTGCCACTAGATAGCACCCGCTTTTCCTCTGGTCGTGCTATTCAATTTTTCCGTTGGGGGGGGACGGTGGAGTGTAGTAGGCTATGGGGGTAATTGATGTGGGCAATTGGGACTGGCAAGTCTATTGACTTGCCCTACTTCATGTATATGGCACTATGGGCAAGGACCCAGGTGATTACTTCACAGTCCAGCATCCCCTTTGGATGCTTTTTTACTATAAAGATCAGAGCAGCTGGGGTTAGTGCCACAGACATCGTCCTGTTATCCTTTAGATTGCTATTGCCTAGGTGACATAGAGGAGGGCGACAGGGCAGTTGACGAAGAAGGGGGGAGTAGCTAGTTCAGCTCAGTTGACTTCTCACCAGCTACCTTCTCAGACACAGGACAAGACTCAGCCAGGGGCGCAGCATGAGGATCAACCAGAGCAGACGGCGCAGCCCCAAACTCAGGAGCAGGAGGTGCCAACTTAGGATTAGGTAGGACCGAGCAGAGATGTCATAGAGACAATGCTTCAGCAGCAAAGTCAATTGATCCTACTCCATTCTCAGACTTTGACAGCCATCCAGGAGCAGCTAACTACTTAAAAGACAAAGCGCCAATAATGGCAGACCAACATAGTGACTAGATTATATTCAGGACACTACCATTGCTTCACTTTGTACTCAGCTAACAGATATCCAGCAGTAGCAGCAGACACAATCCACTCGACTCTAGGAGATTATCCAACATCTTGGATAGCCTCCCCAGGATGATGATGGGGACTTCTTTTCTAGATTTCAGGGACTTCAATAGGATTAGATGCATTGTGCACTTCACAACATTTCATGATGTATCTAAATCTTTTTTATTATAGTGGATGTATTTATTTTTTTGAACCGTGGTTATATCGATCTTTCTTATTCTGGCATGCCTTTTTCTATACATCTACTTTATTTTTATCCATCCCGGTTGTATGTTGGCATTTCAGTTGTAGGTACACTATTCTATTGATATTCATCTCACCTGTATTATTTCGACCGAGGTAATGGGTATTATATGGTATCAGTATCACTCTTCACTATAACTGAACACTCTAGCCATGTATGTTATATTTTTTTTATGTCATTTCTCTTTAGATATTCGTGGTAGATGTGTCAAGATTGTTACCAACAAGTATCACACCATCTTTTTAATTAAATTCGAGTTGATGATTGATTCACCTTAGATGTAATGCACCACAAGTTTTTGTCATAAAACCATTATAAGAGAGAGTTTATATTATTGTGCAGTAGTATGTTATATGATATTTTTATGTTTCTCTCTTATGCATGCATGTCCTTATAAGGTGGAGATTTTATACCTTTTGAGCTTTAAAGCCTATTTATCACCTTTTGAGAGTGATTTACATTTATTCAAGGTTATGTTATTGATCTTTATTTATTGAATAGCTACATTATGCTTGATTTTGATTTATATGTTGAGTATTATTTGAGTTATTGACACCTTATACACTATTAAAATTTTAATTTGATGTATTTTTTGGATTATAAAAGTATAAGTCATTTCATTCCATTGAACCATTCACATTTATATTTTCTTCTCGATTCATTGTCTAGTGTTGAAGAGTAAAGAAAAGAAAAGAAAGGGATGAAAAGGAGTTAAAAAAATAAAAATAAAAATAATCAAATGAAAAAGAAGTGAAGGAAGATGAAAAAGTTTGAAAGTTATTCAAAAGTTGAAAGTTTGAAAGTGAATGTTCATTGATCATTATGTATAATGCGCATGCATATGTTGAAACCTGTTACCGCTTTCTATCCTCTTACATGGCTCTTCTTTCATTCACTATCCATATGACCACAATATTTGAAAATACATGAATATTTAATTCAAAGGCGTATAAGTCATCAATGTCAATTCTCTAATTATGCTTAAACAATAAATTTTCTTTCATGAAGCTATGCCAAGTTGATACACTTACAATTAATCTATTTTTTATTTTGGAATTGCTCTACTTGCATGTCTTGTATATTTACTCTTAAAATGAGCTTTCCATTGAGATACCTCAGGTGTTCATATTCAAAGTTAAGTGTATATCTTGTGAAACTTGGATCGAATCATAAAGGACATAATTGTATGAGTTACGAGACATTAGAGTCATTGTCATTGGTAGTACACTTCAATGTATTCTATTTCTTCGATACTTTATGCCTTTACCTTGCAATGATTCAAGATCTAGGTGGATTGAGACCCGACTTGAATGAGATTAATACATGTTTTGTGTTTTCTTGATATTATATTGACATTACATGGATAGATGTTTGTGGGTGTACATCACTACAAACCCTCATGAGACACCACTCGTCGGCTAAGGGTAACCTAGAAGTTTGACGGCTTGATGCATTGGCTAAATGCATCTGTGATTCCTACGGAAGTGGAAACCTTTCTTTGTACTTATTTGTTTTTCTTTCCAGACTTTGATAAGGACTATCAAAGGCTAAGTTGAGGAGTGTTGATTACACTCAGAAACTATAATCTTTGTTGATTAGTCGAGTTTTATTTGTTAATTTAGCATTTTAACTCCCAAAATGTACTAAACTATTATGTGCGTGTTTTGCAGGATTCAAAGGTTAAAACGGGGCAAACGAGAAAAAATCAAGAGGACTGATCGATTGGCCATTCGATCTCCATTAAATGTTTAATCGACAGTTCGCTTGGCCGTTTGATCGCAATATGAACCGTTTGATCGGTGATATCAGAAATGCCTCTGCTCAAGCTGCTGCAACAAAAGCGACCAAAAATTCAAAGAGGGAGTTTTATCAATTGATCGTCCGTTTGATCGACGATGTCGAAAATGACTTCTGCAGCAAAAATGAGCAAAACTTCAAAGAGGGTCCGTTTGCAATCGATTGGTCGTTCGATTGGCCTCTGAAGTTCGATCGGCCGTTCAATCACATTTTGACCGTTCGATCGATCGATACAGATTTGCAAGTATAAAAAGCTATGTGTGAGGGAACCGAGGGGGAGTTCGAAGGAGGTTCGAGGATTCCAAATCATGGAAGAGTTTTAGGGCATTTTTTTGGGAGATTTTGTAAGGTTTAATTAGTTTTCATTGTTGTTTTGTCCTATTGTTCATTATTCTCTTGTGTATTGTTGTTAATCACTCTCTTTGTATTCAAGTTTAAGTTTTCTTCATTTTTTTTGGCACTTTCTTTCACTTTCTTGGTAACCAAACACTAGTTTTTCATTGCTTAATGCCATATTTACATTCTTTTATGCTTTATCTCATAGATTCAAGTAGCTAAACATATTTTGAATGTGATTGTAAAAATCTACCAAGGATCTTCAAAGATTTTAATAAGGGTATATGAATTTCAAAGCTTTATTTCTAGATTTCTATAGTTCGATTTGGTTGAGTGTTGGACTTATTTGAAAACTTAGATTCATAACCCGTTTTGATAATATTTATGCACAACTCACTACTTGGTATAGATATTACACATTTCTTGTCACGCCCCAAATCCACCCTATTCGGATTTAGGGTGCATGACTGACCAGTAGCTTGGCTACCCAAGGCCGCATTATATAACCCGGTTGTACACCCATGCATTTATTATTTAAAAGATACATAATTACGAAATTAAAACTTTATAATCATAAAGTAAAACATGTGTCATACATAGCAAAGCAGTGCCTAATCTCCAAAACATAAACATTCCATAAGATGGGCCTATCAACGGCCACAACAGTTATAACATTTTAATATTACAAAACATTAGGGTCTAACCCCTATATCAATACATAACATAAGGCGCGTGAGCCGCAGTCCAAATATCCATGTAATGGGCCTTCCTTAAGGCTTCCTAGTTTGGTCACCTAAAAACATTTTAGAAAACATAAGCTAATGCTTAATGAATAACAATAATGCATGAGCATAAAATACCATATACTACATTTATATTTAATGTACATGACAATAGAGTTACATTTATGCATAAGTGGCATGAATTTAAAAACGCATAAGTATAATCTTAAAGACCCATGAAGCATAGGCTTTTGTATTAAAACATTTCATCATTTCTAAAATATAATGTTGAAGAAGAAAGGCAGGTGTGTTATAGCATAAGCTATTAGAGCGTGACATAACTTGTCATGAGCATAACATACCATATCTTGTAGGTGTATATCTTGGCTCGACGTATAATATAAGACACATCAAATATTACCATTCTTAGTAACTTATAAAGCGTAGCCTTGGAGACGTACGTAGCATAAATATCACATTGGAATACTATAGCATTTCGAACATAGTATCATAGGAGTAAAACATACTATCATAAGTATACCATGGCATGATACTGTAAGGCATATCATAGTGTCTTGAAAGGAAGCGATACACCGTGACATTAACACTTGTGGGAACATGCGTGACTTGTTGTGAAGCATTCAAACAAGCCATATTTCTCATTCTAGAACATAAGTGTGTTATGTCTTTATATTTTGCCAACATATCCCTCACTTCACCCCATTTAAGAGGTCTTTCTGGTATTGGGCATCATAGTAACCACAAAGGTCACGCGTAAGGCTCTTTAGGCCAACATAGTAACCATGAAGGTCACACATAGGCTCTTTAGGCCAACATAATAACCATAAAGGTCATACATAGGCTCTTTAAGCCAACCATGAGAGTTAGGCTTAGTCATTAAGAGCTACGCTCAATTATTAGCAACATAGAGTGCTTTAAGCCAATCGTGAGAGTAGGGCTCAATCGTAAGACGAGGCTTAGTCATTAAGAGCTACGCTCAATCATTAGTACGTAGAGTGCTTTAGACCAATCATAAGAGCTAGGCTCAGTTATAGTAACCGCAAAGGTCACACATAGGCTTTTTAAGTCAATCATAAGAGTTATACTCAGTTATAGTAACCATAAAGGTCACATCTAGACTTTTAAACCAAGGGACGTCTCCCAACATGGCGATATATTATTTCGTGTCCCCTACCGTAGGACCATTGTTGCTAGTTTAGGGTCTTGCCACGAAAGACCTTACATGTCGATGGTCTATTTCACGTCCCCCATTCTAGGAATATCGGGCTAGATTAAAGTCTTGCCACGAAAAGACCTTAAGTTAGAGTCATACGTTAGGAATCTTACATCTACTTTTTGTGAATGTTCTAGTCCATGGGTTGTAATTTATATCCTAGGTAAGGTTTGTATGTAATTCAAAGCATAACATTTATACTTGAACGTAATCATTAAGGAATTGAAATAAATGGAAATAAATGCATGAAACGTAATTGAACTTGAAAGCATTTGGAGACTAATAGGTCTTACTCATGGCATATCGTTACTCACTTCTCTCTGATAGAATGGGTGTTAAACAAGGTATTTATACACAAATACACATAGAAGTATAAAAATATCAATATAAGACTTCAAGGCAAAGCAATAACATGTAAACCGAGACTAAGCATATAAGTTCCTTAACCCCGACTCATCAACACCTCACTCAACAACGGGAGAGCGAGGCTAAACTCTAGGACAAAGCCCAAGCGTAAAACGAGAACATAAGGTTAAGGTTTGAACATGAAAGCTAGGACGTCGACTCCTTCATTGTGTCCCAACCATCTCTCAAGGATGAGTTCACAATCTAGGTTAGTTCCATTTAAAAATAGGCTTAAAGGCCTTTAATTTGATAGGTCATAAGTCAAAAACACATTTTGGGTGAAGAAGTTGTGCCTCACGGAAGGTGGACCAAAATTTTGAAAAATAATGTTGTTGGCATATATTTTGGGTCAAATTTAAACTTTCATATCTCTCAATCTATAAGGAATTATAGCACAAACTTTATATGGATATAAATGTCTATGAGTCTACTTTCCAATGCTTCAAACGGTGCATCAATCTGAGTTTTCTAAAGAAAGTTATGCTCATTTTACTAAACAATGGCAAAGCTGAAAAAGCAAATACGGGATGTGTCGACACATGAAGTAAGGCGTTGACACATAAGCTGAAGAAGTGAGTCTAGGAGTTCTCTGGATGGATGTGTCGACACATGAGACAAAGGTGTCAACACATTACCTGAGAAAAATGAAAATCCACCTAAAAAAATCCTAAAATCTCACCCAAACTCCATCAAAACTCTCACAAACTCTTTCAATGCTGCTAGGGTCCAAAGATTGACCCAAAAAGACCACAATAACTCGAAATAGAACACTTTAAACAAGTAACTCAAAGAGATCTAGGGTTTTATGAACCAAAGCCCTAACTTGCATAAATTGGATATTTCAATTTCAAACTCTCAAATGTTATAATGGGGCTTACAATACTTGAGATTTAATCAATTTTGGGCTCAATGAAGTCACCTAGAACAACCCAACATCACCACCCACCAAGATAGATACATGCACATATACAATTTGTAGAAGGAAATGGTGTCTACCTTTCTTTAAGCTTGCCCAAGTCCTTCAATGGCTTTCCCTGGCTTGGGTGGAGACTCTCCAAGCTCCCTCCTCCTTCGATCTTCCCTTTCCTTTTTCTCTTCTCCTCTTCTCCCTCTCTTCTCTCTCTCAACCGATTGTGTGAGTGTGTGTGTGTGTGTGTGTGTGTGTGTGTGTGTGTGTATAAGGATGATACACATGGGAATAATCCTATGTGTCTCACTCCATGGGCTTAAGCTACAACATAAACTCTTATTGGTAATTTTTTACCCAAATGATGTAATAACTAACGTTAAACCATGCAAACACTACAAGTTCACATTAATTTAAATAAATAGAGGTTCAGGATATCACATTTCTAAGGTTTGTTTCTATAGTTCTACTCATTGGTTTCATCTCTGCACTCAACTAAATATAAACTCAGGGTTTTATGGTCAAAATATTCCGAATCAAGTATCTATGGAGTAATTCTTGATTTAAGTTATAAAACCCTCTATCGAAACTCTTTTTTAATTAGTGGATTAAATCAATTATATCCAAGCTTTTCCATAATTGCACATAAACTAGATTTAATTGATTCCTTAGATATTAATTGCTTTCTTTAGTTAAGAACAACCATCATCCAAAATCAACAAGTTTTCGGTCTCTTTTACTTCACAAAATCTCATTTGCAATTCATAGTTAATGTCTAGTGCTAGTTAACCGTTGATACTATATTTGCACAATTCCCTTGGAAGAGAACAATACCAGGTTACTGGTTTATACTTCATCGCAACCCCCATACTCTTGCGGGGTAACTAACTCTAATTGTAGGACACTTTTGGGAGCGAACCAGAGTATCATAATTAATATAGGAGTAGTGTAAAGCAAAGTTAATGTAAGTTTACTTATCACTTTTCAGAGACTTGTATAATTTATACGGATCCTCTGTCTGGTATGTTTTCATATTCAAACCTCTAGTAGGGTCCTAAAGTATCTTAATCTTAATATGGAATTAATTGCTTTTATATTCTTGGTAATTAAAATCTATATCATTTTGAAAACTTAGACTTTTAATTATGTTTGTAATACTTTCTACATTGACAAAGCAGCCGGTATACGCAAATCGATGATGAGGGTATTCGATAATAATTTAGTAAGTATCTAGCTAGAACCTTTAAAAACATGTACTTTTAATTATGCTTGTTATACTTATGCTCTGACAACACATTAATATGTCGATGGTGAGGGTTCATGATTTTAACGTAATATTCTAGTATTTAGTTATCATTAAATATTCTCATCTATTGGTTTATGAGGCTCAAGGGGGCCAAACGATTGACAGATGGTAAATCTATATTGATCAGTCCTAAGAAAGTCACGTGATCGGATCAATTGGATCCAAGACTGTTTGTAATCTGTTTCTTTTTATAGTCCAGTTTAACAACCATCAAATCTCTAAAAAATAAATATTTTTCTTTTGGATACTATTTCTGCAACTTTTGTCCAATTCTCGTCAGCAAGAGGAGAAATTTGAACCGGTTGATTTAGGTTCTAACTTAAGCTGTCTGTGATGCTTTTATGTCTAGCATGGCTTAGTTGGTATCTAACCCATTACCTGAGATGAATTATGGCACTTACCATCCACAATTATGGCATTTCACATAATTTAGAACTCTATTCCATGTGAGTCAACCATATGCTTACCGGGTTATTTTAACTGCTACTTTACTATACTTTTACTTGGGTATTAAATTCTCACAATTTGGGCATAGATAAGCAATTTTTAGCACCGTGATTGGGAAAGACAAGCATCAAGTGGGATAGAGTCATTGTTAGCAAGTAGAAAGGAGGGTTAGGCGTGGTCCCAATAAGGGTTATGAACATGGCTTTGCTATCAAAATGATGGTGGAAGTTTTCAAGAAACAGAAATGCTCTATGGAGGAAGGTTCTATGCCAAAAATATAATTGGAATGAATCAAGGATAACTTTGCTAGATTAAGTATTCAATTGTGATCAAGGACATCTTAATGTCTGGTGATGATCAACAATCTTTCAAAGTGCTCCTGGAATCTAACCTCATATTAAGGGTTGGAAGGGGTGGATCAATTTCTTTTTGGAATGAGCCATGGGTGGATGGTTCTAAGCTTAAAGTCAGATTTCCAAGACTATTCTTGTTATCTGACCAAAAGGAGGCTCTTATCTCATATATGAAGGAAATAGGAGGGCCCTAGAATCTAACTTTCAGAAGGTTTTTACTCTCTTAGGAAGCAAATAGTCTGGAGGAACTCTTCAGATCTATAAACAATGTGGCTTTAAATGATGATGGGAGTGATTCTCTATTTTGGCATGCAGATAAAGATGGGATCTTCTCTGTTAAATCTTTTTATTCCTTGTCTGAGGGAGAGGCTCCACAGAGCGACTCAAACCTGGTTTGGCTTGCGCCTTTAAAGGTCAAGATCTTCTATTGGCTGGCTTTACAGAAGAGAATCAAAACCAGAGTTTTTCGGCTGCAAAAAAAATTCTAAAACCTGGTGATAGTATCCTCTTTGTTTTGCCAAGAGTACCTTGAAGATTCTGATCACCTTCTTATTAAATGCAAATTTTCTTCGCTAGTTTGGAGTTCAATTCTAAACTGGTGGGGAGTGGAATGGGAATTCCCACAAAACCTGTTACAACATAGCAGTTGGTGGTTTGGTTTCAATCAGAGGAAGCTGGGAAAGCTAATATGGGAAGCTCTATTCTTTGCAACAGTATGGAATATTTGGTTAGTAAGGAATGATGTGATCTTTAGCAACAAGAAAATCAGGAGGGACATAGTGGAAGCCTCCATAGTGCAACTGATGTTCTAGGCTCAAGCAATGACAAAAGGGGGTTGTTTCAATAGTTATAGATTCTTTCATTGTATAGTTAGTATTAAATCTCTTGACCCTTCTTCCTTGAGGTAGGTTTGTTTTTGTGTTCTTAGATGGTTGAACTCTTTTCAACTCATGGGTTTGCTAGTTAGGACGCTCTGTAAAGCCTTTTAGGCTTGTAGGCTCCTCTCTATTTTTTTTAATCTTTCCTTGTATCAATGAAGTTTTTGCTGTTAACAAAAAAAAAAAAAAAAAAACTAGCTTATCAAAATGGCTTTCGTGCTGTTGAGGGTCTTTTGTTGATATATATGCAGCAAAGGCTTTATATCACCTTATCCGAGCTTTCTTTCTTTATGAATAACATTGAGAAAATTATTCGAAATTACTCATCGAGGTACCATAAACCAAAAATTATATGTGGTCAATAAAATTTTCCATAAATGAGAAAAATAAATAAATAAAGGAAGAAAATCATTTTTTTATTGATTACTTTTTGAAATGTATATTTGCTCGCTATGGTCGTATCAACTCCTATATATATATATATATATATATATTTCTTTTTCTTTAAACCTTTTATTTTTTACTTTGGCATATGATACTGGAAAGAGTCTATATAGGTCACCGCAATCAGAGTTGATCCTATAAAAATCCGCTACAGCACGAATATGTTTATTTTTCAAATGATTCATATCATCAAGTGTAACCACTTCAAATTTCACAAAATATGTTAAAAAAATTGAACTTAATGTTTTTCCAATGCTTATTTCAGCAGATTTCACAGACCTACCAGCTGCAATATGTTTTCTCTAATAAAATTTGTTGCATTAATTTCTCTTAATTATCACTTTAACGCTGTGTTTGAATCAAGAAATTGGTGACGGAAAAGGAAAAGGACAAGGAAAATGAAAAGATAAGATAAAAGAGAACAAAAATTGTCTTTTATTTTGTTCTTTTTTTTCTTACCTTTTTTATTTTCTTTTATTTTTTTCTTGATAAATTTGGGTTTCAAACAAACATAATAAGTGGTACATACAGATCGCTAAGCCCAACGTTTTACAAATAACAAACGAGTGAGGTGTGCTTGGGAGGCATAGGGATTGTTACGGCAGGAAATTAACACAACAAATTTCTTGCATAACAAAGGAGTAGTGATAGCCATCTTATCAAAGCTGGACAAGGTGAGTGTTAGCACATGATAAGTTTTGCGGAAGTATAACTACCGATCCTAAGCCAGATGGATGGCCAGTATTTTTGCCATTAGAAGTATTCATGTAGATTAAATGTCTGGAGATGGCATGGTGGAAAATATAATTTGAAAAATGCTGACATCAATCCACCGGTTGACACCGGTAAGGACTCACCAATTGTAAGTGAACCCCAGTTAAACTCTTGACTGATACTTGCACCCTTCATAAAAATTTTTGTTCTTATCAATAAACATGAGCAATTTCACAGAAACATGGAAAAGTGAATGCCTTACTGCACCACAAAGATAGTAAGACTGGCATCTTTAGGCCAGAACCCCACCTTTGGGCCACAACTGATACATGGTAACAAATTGCTGATAAAAATATCATGGGGTTCCTCTAATTTTCCCATAAATGAACTGAAGTGTGGGGGCTGTTAAACAGGACATCACATGGGAGTCACCTTCACTTACGTCACATCTCCCTCATAGATACAATAAAAAATCTAATAATGTAAGAGAGAGAGAGCGTCGCTGCTATGGTGAAGCAAGCTCAAGTTAGGTTTTAGATCCCTCTCAAAAGCTTAAAATTTAGTGTCCCAGTTGTTTAGAGGTGTTACATAGTGGCCCAAAATAAAAAATTAAATGATGTTTTAATAAGAGATTCAATTTCAAATAAAAGGTTCAATTTCAAATAAAAGTTCCATTCTTCACTTGTATACTAGTGGAGCCTACCAAAAAAAATTTTAATAGTCGCAGGTCCATAATTATATAGAGAGTCTCATTTCCGAACTTTGATTGAGCTCCTAAAATCTCAGGACTGGCCGGAGAGAGAGAGGTGTGTTAAGCGAGTAGTGAGAACTTTTCAACCATAGGTGAGGTAAGAAATAAATTCTAAAAAAAGCAAACTATAAGATCATTTTGATTTTCTCCGCTAGCTTAAATGCAACCTCACCAAGGTCCTATTCACGCCCATTAATAGTCACTTTCTAAAATAGCTTCTTATTATCTCCTTTTCCCTTTTCCCTTTTCCCTTTTCCCACACTTGCTAAAATGGATGGTTAATGGGTCTGAAAGTGAACATCAATACCTTCTTTATCCCTCTTCTATGCTCTTTAATAGAACTTACCTACAAAGACATACATAGTATTTTGTATCTGTACCCAAAACAAAACAATAATAGTTGAAGGGTCTATTCTCTATCTATCAATACCCACCTCTAGAGAAACCCACTTCAATTTTCTGCAAGCACTCTCTTGTGCAAAACATTACAAAGCATGGAGTGGATTCAACAAGAAGAGTCTTTTTAATATCCTCTACTATCTCCTTTTCATTTTCCTTCCAGGTTAGAAAGCAGAAAACCTAAACATACGCAACCTGCAACTATGATTCTTGTTTTGCTTCTTTTGGATATCTATAAATTTCTCGCTTTGTTTCAGCTCCCAAATCAGGCTTAAATCCAATAACCTTCGCTAAAAAAATCATCAAAGTGGTTTTGCTTATTTCAGCTTTCAAGCATGGCCGTCCCTAATCAAGAATCCGAAGGTTCCTCCCAAAGAAAAATAGGAAGAGGAAAGATCGAGATTAAGAGGATCGAAAACACGACTAATCGGCAAGTCACTTTCTGTAAGCGCCGTAATGGCCTACTCAAGAAGGCCTATGAACTGTCGGTGTTATGCGATGCCGAAGTCGCCCTCATCGTCTTCTCAACTCGTGGCCGGCTTTACGAATATGCCAACAACAGGTTTGGCCTTCATTTCAATATCTAATATCAAGATTTCATGCTTCAATTTTGTACTTTCAAGTCGCACTCCATGTAGTTTTGGTTCTTCATCTTTATCTTCTTGCTTTTAGTGAAGTTTTTAAAAATTTTCGTTTTTTTTTCTTTTATGTTTTTCACCTTTTATATATATTAGGTTGTTGTTTGTAATATAGATAAGCATATTGATGATTATATTACTAGATTTCAGTTTCTGTCACAGATTTTCTTTGATGGATTTTCGCATAAGAACATAATGATGCTCTGCAGTTAAGAATTAGTTCTCACCAACAAAGATTCACTCCTCTTTCTTGCTTCCTTTTGTTTTCTTTCTTTTATGAGCTTTACCATATAATCTTTCTTTTTTCTGCTTCTTCCCAGTTCTTTGCTTGATAGATTCTCAGATCTGATGCAAAAGATAGAAATAGAAGTAGTTCGACAGTAGTAATAACTAGTTGGGTACAACTATTAGGGTTAGGATGATGTCAAAGTCTTGGAAATCAGCTTCTTTATATCTCCATTGTTGCTGTCTTTGCTATTTCCTCTCTTTAACTTTTCCTCTCTCTGAATCTCTCTCTCTCTCTCTCTCTCTCTCTCCACATGTCATGCTCCAGTTATAAAAATAAAAAAAGCATGCTACAAAACTGTCATGCTCTCATTAGCCCATTCCATTCATCTGTTGACGCTACCTTGGTAATTTGTCAATTCAACAAAGCATATGAACAAAGAACTCATAAAATTGCAGGTTAGGGTTTTCAAAAAAAATGGGGTATGAGTAAAAACCCATTGGAGTTCTAATTTCAGACACTCAAAGTTAAATTAGGGTTGCTTTAACTAATGGATATCATCGATTTTTTCCCAGTGTTGGACGATTTTGCCCTTATCTGGAAACAACATAATAAGAGGGCGGCACTATAGATAGGGTTTGATGACTAAGCTGTATACATATGTATTTTTTTTTTTTTTTTTTGCTGCGTCGGAAATAAGTATACATATGTATGTATGTATGTATGTCTTAGCAACGAATCTTTGGTTACGTCAGAAATGATTTTTCAGTTCTTCATTTGCTGACAAAGAACGTCGGGTGTTGTGATTTCTTCACTGTGGGTTCTCTTTTATCATTTTATCCCACAGCACTCAAAATATTTTTTTTTCTCTCAAACGGTGAAAAATATACCCTTTTCTGATGTTGTAGAGTTCCGACTACTTAGATTTCTTTGACCTTCTCACCAGTGTTTTTTTATTTTATTCTTTGACCTTCCGAAGCTTAAAAATACATATAGAGATCTTACCGATATAAGAGAGGCATGATTTTTCTTTAAATGTTACTATCTTGTGCACTTGAGAGAGAGAGAGAGAGAGAGAGAGAGATCATAAAGACCAAAATTGCAAAAAGTTGGCAAGTATATATAAGTGTGTCACAGATTTACATGGAAAAGTGATGGAAAGGTTAATTTTTTGTAAACTCATGAAACGCGTAGATTTGTCTAATTTTGTTTCTGTTCCAAGCTTTTAATGAGTGGGAGAAAAAGAGATTAAGACACCTTATGAAATACTTACAAGGAGAGGTATAGGGGCTTAATGTTTGCCTAAAATGCTTATAAGACGTAGAGTCAAACGTTCTAGATTATTCCGTCAAACCGCGTAAAATCTCGAAGAGAACATATTCAGTGTCACACGAAACCAGGATTATTCATCTTAAGTTTAAGGAAAACCAGACAGAGAGAGACCGAAGGGTTAAAGGTGAGGTGATAGAGAGAGAGAGAGAGAGAGAGAGAGAAGGAAAACAAATATACGAACCTCTGAGAGCCAATGGGGGTTTGTCTACTTTTCTTGAGCTCTTTGGTGTGAATGGGGAAAGGCGAGGAACGATGGCCGCAATGGACAGACTACTCAGATACACTCCGCAGGCCCAGGCGCAGGTCCAGGCCCAGCAGAAAGAGTTTCGGACAAACAAGACGCAATAAATAAAATAATAAAGTAAATTATGCTCAGGAGCAATTTCGGGATTTTGAATGGACCGAGGTGGTTAATAGAAGTGTCCCAGAGATATTACACTTTGTGTATGTAGGCGTAGTGGCACGTGGCATGATCCTGAAACAGACATATTCGAGCCAATCATATTGTGGGATCTTGTGCCAGCGTGGCAGGAGACAACCAATCAGTGGTTCGACAGAATTAAGGTTGCAGCTCTACAGATACAGCAGTCAAAGTACGTCTTGTTTTCAACAGTGAGCAAACCGATCAAGTGAAAAAAGAAAGAAGCCTGATAGGCTGGCTGACATCCATGATTATAAAATTTTGATGTGTTTCCTTCATTTTTATAATATATATGATAATAATTTAAAAAATTAAATAAATAATACTGTGAATTATTGTTGGGTGCAGCAATTTTATGTATTTGGTGCCCAATAAACTGGAACCTTAGTAAAATTTTTGCGCAGATTTGTTTGTGAGGACATAATTTCCTATCATCTGAGAGTTTATACTAATGGTTTTTAGGATGACATATGTAAGTGAGATTTTTTAAGAAGGCTAGGCCGAACACTCAAGTTCACGTTGATGAATTCAAACTCTCTACAAAAAAAGAAAATTAGAATGAGTCGACTTTTATTGGGTCGATCATACTCCGATGATTAAGTTAGCAAACTTAATCAAGAGTAGAATGAATGAAAGTTGTGTATACTTTAAATCAGCTGTCCATATCTAGCTCTTGATGGCTTGAATATTTATAGTGTGATCGATGGAGTGTTTTGCCCTTGGCCTACCAGTAAGTCATCATGGCCTGTTGGATAAGCATCATCATTTGGTGTCGATTGACTGCATGCAGAGCCTGCCTTACCGTCGCTGAAGAATCCGGTTGATCGGATGTTAAGGTCAACGTCGCATGGGAAGCCACGGGAGCATTTAATGCGGGTCAACTCCGCATTTAATATTCTAAGACCGCTAGTGGTTTGGGCTCTCCTATCGCAGTTTGGGCCAAGGTCGGCATGAGGTCAGCGGCTTGGGCCGAGCTGCTCTTTAGTGCTGAATTTAGGCCGCTAAGCAGCCCAACTATAATTCGTGTAGATTAGGCCTCACCAAATGGGTCAGGTCATGTGCTATTCCTCCACAATTGCCCCCAACCTTTGCGTCGTTTTGAATTCCCAAACGGCCAAGGGCTATAATCGATAATCGTGGCATCTTTTCAAGTGTGTGACCGTTTCTACGATTACCTGGCCACGCGAACGGCGAGGATTTTAAAAGATCCATTGATGGGGTGCCATCGAATCGGTGACTGCCCCTGTGGTGGAAGCCGCTCCTGTTCAAAAGAGGCCAGAAACTTGGCAGCAAAAGAAAAGGGCACCTGAGGTTACGGCACCGCCCCCGGCACCTAAGAAACCAAGAGGGAAAGGGGTGGTGGAGGAAGTCGGCGAGGTTGTTACAGTCATGCCAGATATTTTGGGGCGCCCTATGACAAAGGCTAACTCAATGATTGACCAGGCCGAGGTTGCTTTTGGCGTCATGAAGAGTGTTCTTCTGAGAAAGGACGTTGCCAAGATGGGAGCGGTGAGCGACATCGGCATCTTCATGGGGGCATTCCATAACTCCCTGCTTGTAAGTCGGCATTGATTTTAAATTTGTCTAGAGATTTCACCCATACTTGTTTTAAAACAAACTTTTGCTTTTTGGAGTAGGGTTGCCAGAATTCTCTAGGGGCGATGACCCGCTACCAAAAACTCGTCGAGGAGCACCACAAACTCATAGAGGAACATGGGCGTTTAAAGATGGAGTGGATCAATGCGAACAAGGAACGGATCACCTTGAAGAAACTAGCCGAACAAGCTTCTGCCGAACTCAAGATGCTGCAGGCGAACTACGAGAAGAGAGACAACGAGGTGACTGACCTCCAAAAGAAATTTGATGTGCAGTCCATGGATCGGTACAAGGCAAAATCGTTATAATGATGAGGGGTGAAGAAAGGGGGCCAATCGTCTAGCCATTGAGATGACGGATCTAAGCCGTGTCATCTTTTGACAGGGCTGGAACGGCGCCCTTCATGTTGTTGGGGTGGACAAGTCCTCCGATATTTGGCACTTATGCCCGGATTACTTTGACACTACTGAAGACGGCGTTGTAGACCCAAAGAAGGTGATGGCCAACGTCGAGTATCAAAGACAACTCGCTTTGGAGGCTGCTGCCGAAAGGGAGAAGGCTGAGAAGGAGAAAGTTGCTGCCGAACCGTCCAAGGTTGCAGAAGAGACCGTAGATTGCTCGGCGAAGAAACCTATGCAGCTGGGGGAGAAGTCGGCAGAGTGAATGTAGCTTTTCCTTCTTTTGAACGTATTTTTGTAACCAACCCTGCTACTTTTGATGAAAAGCTTGTTTTGACTTTTATCTTGATACTACTCGCTCCTGGTAAATGTTAATCAGCTGTCCTGACTTTGCTTGATTGTTTGAAATTCATTTTTTCTTATGTTGTATGATTTTCTTCATCTGGCCGACCTGTCCAATAGGGACAAGTTTCCACATTTGGTTTTTGTAACCTTCTTTGGCCAACCTGTCTACCTGGGACAGGACCAAGTTTTTACATTTGGTTTTTGTGGCCTTCTTTGGCCGACCTGTCCAACTTGAACAGCACCAAGTTCTTATACTTGGTTTTTGCGGCCTTCTTTGGCCTACCTGTCCAACTTGGACAAGACTAAGTTTTTACACTTTGTTTTTATGGCCTTCTTTGGCCGACCTGTCCAACTTGGACAGGACCAAGTTTTTACACGTGGTTTTTATGGCCTTCTTTGGCCGACCTGTCCAACTTGGACAGGACCAAGTTCTTACACTTGGTTTTTGCGGCCTTCTTTGGCCGACCTATACAACTTGGCCAGGACCAAGTTTTTACACTTAGTTTTTGTAGAGTCCTATAATGCTCAGAGTAGATTTGTTGGAACAACTTCATTTTCCATTGATCTTATAAAAGCTTTACACATTTGTTGAGTTGTTACATCATATGGGACCCTGCACTACTGGCAGAACTTCTTCAGGTTGTTCGCATTCCAGGGTCGAGACAACTGTCTTCCCTCTTTCACAGTTTCTGACTGATACGCGCCAACACCGACCTGGGATGTCACCCTATAGGGGCCCTCCTAGTTGGGGCCGAGCTTGTCATCTGCTGGGTTCTTTGTTGCCCAAGCACTTTTCGTAAAACTAGGTAACCTAGAGCGAAGTTTCTCGAACGAACCCGTTTGTTCTAGGAGCGTCTTAACTGTCGCTGATATTCGGTAAGTCTGATCAGGGCAGCTTCTCTTTTTTCTTCGGCGTGATCCAGATCCTTTGCCAGAGTCTAGTCATTGAGCCCTGTGTTGAAGGTTGCCGAGCCCTACCTCCAAAGGTATGACTTCTTCCACCCCGTATGCCAGAGAGAACGGGGTTTGGCCAGTAGACATCCTTGGGGTTGTTCTATAGGACCACAGAACGCTGCGTAGCTCCTCCACCCACTTCCCTTTGGCCCCTTCCAACAGCTTTTTAATTCTGTTAAGCATAGTTTTGTTGGAAATCTCAGCCTGCCCATTGCATTGAGGATAGGTTGGTGTTGAATAATAGTTTCTGATCCCAAGCTCTTCACAGAATGATTTGAACATATTGCCATCGAATTGGGTGCCGTTATCTGAGACAATGGCACGAGGGACCCCGAACCTTGTCACTGTACTTTTCCATGCGAACCTTTTGGCATCGACCTCTCTGATGCTTGACAAAGGCTCTGCCTCCACCCATTTAGTGAAGTAGTCAGTTGCCACGATGAGAAACCTCTTATTACCCGGAGCTCGGGGCAAAGGCCCGACTATGTCTAGTCCCCACTGAGCGAAAGGCCACGCACTGGTAATGGTTGCGAGATCCTTAGCTGGCTGATGGATGATGGGAGAGTACCTCTGACACTTGTCAAACTTTAGGACGTACTAGGCTGTATCTTTTTACATGTAGGGCCACCAGTATCCTTGTGAGATAACTCGGTGTGCTACCGATCGTCCCCCAACGTGGCTTCCACATATTCCTTCATGGATTTCAAATAGGACGCCTTACACCTTATCTGGGTGGACACAGTGCAAGTATGGACCCGTGAAGGAACGTTTGTAAAGCTCATTGCTTGGTGACAGCAAATACCTGAGAGCTGTGTCTTTGATTCGCCTAGCTTTGTTCTTGTCCTCCAGCAGCTCGTCTTTGTCGAGGTAGGAGATAATTGGGTCCATCCAGGATGGTCCCAACTGTTCTATAGCTAGGGCTTGTTCTTCTTCCTGAAAGATGCTTGGCCTGGCCAGAGTTTCCACGTTGATTGTCCTTTTTGACCTCGACTTCAGGGCTGTTGCTAACGTCGCTAGAGCATCCGCATGAGAGTTATTGTCCCTGCTGATCTGACGAAGCTTGTAACTGTTGAATTTGCTGAGCAGTTCCTTGGCTTTAGCTAGGTACTGCGTCATTCTATCATTCTTTGCTGCATATTCTCTCGTAATCTAGTTAACAACAAGTAGGGAGTCCGAATAGATGACGATCTCAGGAATTTTGAGTTCAATGGCTCGACGCAGTCCGGCGAGCAAGGCCTCGTATTCAGATTCGTTGTTGGAAGCAGCGAACTTGAGCTTGATAGCTTTTTCGATGGTCAGACCGTCTGGTGTAATGAGCACTATGCCCGATCCTGCCCCCCGGTCATTGGAAGCTCAGTCGACGTAGAGTTGCCAATGATCAGTTTTTTCTCAAAGATCCAGCGGGAGGTCGTCGTGGGGTTGGGCAGGCACTAGTGCTTGGCCGGCTTCAGGTGGCAATTCAACAGAGAATTCAGCAACGAAATCTACAAGGACCTGCCCTTTCACTGCCGATCTTGGTTGGAACTTGATATCAAACTCCCCTAACTCCACAGCCCATTTTGCCAATCGTCCAGAGAAGTCGGCCCTCCTGAGAAGAGGTTTGAGCTGGTGGTTTGTGAGGACGTTGATGATGTGAGCTCTGAAGTAGTGCACCAACTTATGGGATGTTACTACCAGTGCGAGTGCCAATTTTTCTAGGGGTAAATATCTACTCTATACCCCGAGAAGTGTCTTGCTGACATCTAAATGGGCAACTGCTGCCGATCTTTCTGCCTAAATAGTACGGCGCTGATTGCATGCTCTGACACCACGAGGTAGAGGAAGAATTCCTCATGCTGGAGTGAGGTGGAAAGCAAGGGTGGTTGGGTCAAGTATTTCTTCATATCACTGAGGGTTAGGTCATATTCTGGAGTCCATTTGAATTGTTCTTGTTTTTTGAGAAGCTAGAAGAATAGTCGGCACCTGTCGAATGATTGGCTGATGAACCTGTTAAGTGCTGCTGTCATTCCAGTTACCTTTTGTACCTCCTTGGCATTCTTCGGGGCCTAAACGCTTTGGATTGTGCTGATTTGTCGCGGATCCACCTCAATGCCCCGTTGTGTAACCAAGAACCCCAAAAATTTACCCGAGCTAACTCCAAATACGCACTTTGAAGCGTTCAACCTCATTTTGTACTCCTTAAGAATGCGGAGTACCACTTTTAGATCTTCCAAATGAGAGTTGTTGAGTTTGCTTTTCACCACCATATCGTCGATGTAGACCTTTATAGTACTGCCGAGCTGCTTCTTGAACATCTTGGTGACCAACCGCTTGTACGTAGCCCCGATGTTCTTCAGACCAAAAGGCATAACTTTGTAGCAAAATATACTGCTTGGAGTGATGAAGGCCATCTTCTCTTGATCGTCAAGATGGAGGGGAATCTGGTGGTACCCCCGATAAGCATCCAAGAAACTCATCCTCCCAAAGCCAGTTGTTACATTCACAAGCTGGTTGATTTTGCGAAGGGGGAATGGGTCCTTGGGGCATGCTGTTTTAAGATCAGTGAAGTCCACACAGACCCTCCACTTACCGTCCTTCTTTTTCACCACCACTGTGTTTGAAAGCTAGCTCGGGTAGTTGATTTCCCGAATTGCCCCAGCTTCCAAAAGCTTCTCCGTTTCTTCAATAACGGCGTCCACATGCTGGGTTGCCGCCTTTCTCCCTTTTTAGACCACAGGTCGACACTTTGGGTTAGCATTTAGCCTATGGCAGACAACATTGGCATCAATTCCCGGCATATCATAAGGGATTCAGGCGAACACTTCCAGGTAACTTGTCAATAACTCAATCAGATAACATTCCTCCATTTTGGACAAAAAAGTGCCAATGACAAAGTATTTATCATACTACCAATCAATGTGTGTCTTCTTTAGGTCTTCCACGGCCTTGTTCTCGGGCGTTTGTCCCACATCATTGATAGTGGGGGTGTCTTCATGCAATTCCATCATCTGCACATTTTCAGCCTTCGTCTTCATTGTGCATGCCATCAAGAAATACTGTTTGGCAACCACTGGGTCTTCCTTTATTTCCCCCACTCCTCTGGGGATGGGGATGGGGAATCTGATAAGCTAATGGTAGGATGAGGGGATAGCTTTCATGAGGTGTAGCCAGGTTCGTCCCATGATAGCATTATAGGGGGAAGGCACGTTGACTACTAGGCATTCTGTCTGTAACGTAATTCCTCTAGCAATCACCGGAACCGTCACCTTTCCCATGGGCCAAATCAGGTTTGAGCTAAATCCGACCAATAGGTTGAGTGATGGCTGGAGGTCAGACTTCTTGAGCTCTAAATTCTTGAACAGGCTGTAATACATGACTTCGGACGAACTTCCTTGGTAAATGAGCAATCTTTTCACATTACAGTCCATCATTCTTAGTGTTACTACCTGTTGGCCCAAGTAAGCAACCCAAGAGGGGGGGTGAATTGGGTTTTATAGAATTTATACCAAACAATGCAACTAAAAATTGATTGAGTGATATAACAGTGACTAATCAAAGTATAACTCAAACAAACAATAGAATGCAATACAAGCAGTGAGCAGTCAAACTAATAACACAAGCAAACAAATAATAAGATGCAATGCAAGGAAGTAATATGAGCAAAGAGATTAAGAACACCAGATTTATAGAGGTTCGGCCAAACCTTGCCTACGTCCTCTCTTCCTCGATCCTCTTGAAGGTATTCCACTATGTAAACTCTCCTTACACAACTGCTAGTTTTTCTCCAAGTGCCTAGCTCACTCTTACAAGAGCTCTTCCCCAAGCTCTCAAAACCCAAGAGATTTTGTCCAAGTTTCTCTCAAACTTACGAGTGATTTTGTCCAAGCTTCACTCGAACTTACAAGAAATTTTGTCCAAGCTTCTCTCAAACTTACAAGTGTTTTTCCCAAGCTACACTCAAACTCACAAGTGTTTTTCTCAAGAACACTCAAACTTACAAGTTTACAAACTCACCCAATAATAGATGAAGGTTGTACAATGAATAACTCTCTCTCAAAGAGTGGATAAACAAATTTTCAGCTCACTCAAGAACCCCCCAAAAGAATAAAACCAGAGTATAAGATGTGGAAGATGAAATATTACTTTGTAGCACTTAATCTTGAGTTCTTCTCATGTTCTTCTTGTTCTTCATCTTCATATATGTGTTGGGGATCTTGTATATATAGCCTTGAGTTGATTATAGCCGTTGGAGATGGATGGGAGACCATTTGATACGAAAATGGCGGAGTATAACGTTCAAAAAACTAGTCGTTACCTTAAATGAGTCGACTCTTTTGCTGCAGGGGTCGACTCTTTTTGTGTTGCAGCAGATTTTTGAAGGTTCTGCCCAAATGAGTCGAATTTTTTGGTCTAGGGGTTGACTCTTTTGGTCTAAAACTGCACAATCAACTCTCTGTTGGAATGAGTCGACTCTTTTATGCTAGGGGTCGACTCTTTTGATGTTCCACCAGAATTTTCAGCCTCTATTTGAATGAGTCGACTCTTTTTAGGAAAATCCTTAACTTTTGCAATACTTCTTCAATCTTCTTCAATATCTTCAAGCTCTTTAAGGATCATCCAAATAAGGTTTCTAAGGCTTGAAAAGACTTCTTCAAGGCATGTTGACTTCAAGAACATCTTCAACTCTTTAAGATAAAATCAATACACTTTTGATTATATTTAGAGTTCTTCAATCAACATTACTTCTTCCATTGATCCAAGTCTTCTTCAAAATCTTCAAGAGAGCTTCCAAGACTTGAGATCTCTTTTCTTCAATTGATCTTTCATGCTTATTTGAACTTCTTCAATTTCTTTGCTTGATCTTTATCAACTTGATTTCTTCTAGGATTCTTTAATCAATATAACTTCTTCCATCAATTCAAGACTTCAACATAATCTTCAATGAAGCTTCCAACTCTTGTGATTTCTTATCAATACTTTCAAGACATCTTCAAAACTTCCAAAAAAAAAGCTTCCACGCCTTTAAGTGAGTCTCTTCTTCTTCCATTCTTGCAAGACATCTTCAAATCTTCAAGGTGAGCTTCCATGTCTTGGAAGAGTCATCTAAATGAGGTTGCAACTATGAGATTGCTGAATATATCAACTCATCATACTTCTTGTCTTCATTGTTTCATGACAAGCTTCTCACCACAAGTTCTTCAATATCTTCAATGTGACAAGTTCTCCACTGTTACTTGACAAGCTTCAACTTGTTGCTCCCCCTTTCTTTTATGTTTTATGCCTCAATGCATTTTCCAGATTTAGAGTAGAAAAATCAACCAATTTAGAAGTTCATAGCATGCATGATGATATAGTGGACTTGATATGGCCATGAGGATCGAGGGTCTTCATAGTGAAGTGTAAACCATATTTGTATGGTGCCAGCTCTTCGGTCTTCAATTCTACTTGAAATCTTTTGTTGTATTTGCACTTCAATTTGTACTTTAGTCTTCAAGAATTGATTCCATGTCAACTTGAATACTCTTCAAATAATCTTGCTTGAGTGCTTTGCTTCTTTGAATAACTTCTTGAATCATCATAAGATCTTCAGTCACTTGCATCCTTCTTTTGAATACTTGTTGAACTCCTTGAGTATCTTCAATCTCTTCAAGAATAAGATTACCTAAGTAATCTTCTTGTTGGATACTCAACCGATCAACTTAATTATTTTCTTGTTATCAAATGATTATAGTCTAATCTGCACACTCAAGTGAAATCATTAGATAACAACCACATGGTTTTGTTATCATCAAAATCAACATGGGGATCAACCTTGAGTCAACACTACCAAGGCATCATTATGTGGGGTTTACACCCCCACGAGGTCTTCGTTAGTGAAGGTAATGGAGGATGGGCCATCGCCGACCTTAACTTTCTTGCCCGACGGTTGTATCTACATTACTTCCCTCAAGTGTGCAGCCTTCTGTATCTCGACTCGGTATCTATGTGGGCCGGCGATTTCCGATTCGGCCGAACTGTACAGTACATTGATCACTCGGACCGGCCTTGCTTCAATCTCCTTTTGAGGTGCATCTTCCACTCGTGGTTGCTCGACTTCGTTTTTTGTATTATCCCGATCAATGAATTGGTCGAGATGGCCAACCTTGGCCAAATCTTCCAAATAGGTTTTGAGATGTCGACATTGCTCCGTCTTATGCCCCTTCTCGGGGTGGTAGGAACAGAACCTCTTCTGATCTCAGGTCGCTGGGTCCCCTCCTAACTTTGGTGGCCATTTGAAAAATGATTTGTCACAGATCTGGGGCAAGATTTTATAGATAGGGTCCTTAAAAACTGTGTAGACCCCCTCATTCACCTTTTTTTCCTGGTTGTTATCTTCTTATCGGGGTTTCTTGGCATCCTTCTTATTTGTTTTTTCGGCAACAATGCCGACCTTTGCTGTGGCATGTCTTCATCCAATTGTGCATAGCACTTGATTCTTAGCATCAACTCCTATATGTGAGGGCCTACTTTTTTATCAAGGGCTGCCGCAAACGATGCTCTCTGGGAAGGTCGATTTTGAACTGAGTCGCAGCTAGTTACTCGCTACACTCATCAATTTCGTTGTAAGCCTCCTAGTAGTGTTGTGCATACGCCCATAATCCTTCCCCTTTCTTCTTTCCGCAATATTAGTAAGAAATCAACCTCCTTCAGCTGAAGGCTATTTGCTATGAATCGAGCGGTGAACAGCTCGACAAGTTGCCTCCAGTTTGACACAGATTTAGATGGCAACTTGTCGAACCATCGTAAGGCCACGTCTCCCAGGCTGGAAGGGAAGATTCAGCACATCAACATTTGGTCACCGCACCATACCAGCATTAGCTGCTTGTAATGCCGAACATAGTTAACTGGGTCGGCCTTCCCATCGTATAGAGTGAACTTCGGTGGGGTGAATTTTTGAGAAATTGGGTGAGACTCAATCTCCTCTGTGAATGGTGAGGATGTGATTTGGTCTAAGGCCTTCTTGACCAGGTCGTGGGTTGTGCGCTCCTTAGTTTGTTGCTTCCTATCTTTCAGTTTTTCGTTGAACCATTTATCCCAGTCTTTTCTCTGCCGATCATCCTCTGCATGCTCATTATTTGGCGGGGTCTTACTCTTTCCCCTCCGTCGATCTTTTCCCCCGTTGTCATAACGTTCGGTACTAGAGGTGTAGCTCCCTCTTACTCGCAGCACCGGGTTGTCCTTGCTTCCAGCAATTCTTTCGTAGTTGGGGGACCTTTCTCTCTTACGCCCATCTCTTACGGAGATTGCTTCTCTCATGACCCGAACTTGAGAGGTGAGTTAGGCAATCTCTTCGCCGCACCACCGAATTTCCCTTTCTGCTGCATAGAGTGTGTCTTCACTTGGGATTCACCCACTGGAGGGCGATAGGCCAAGGTCCCGGTGGTGGTTTCTACGGAAGTTTCTGTCCCTGACATAGTTTGTATTGCTCCGCTGTTCATCTAGTGCTTCCTGGTGGCTTCAGCAAAGGTTCGTATTTCTGACCTCAGTGTTCTTTCTCGGTGCCGATCTAAGCCTTCGATCGTCAGACTCATGGTTTTCTAAGCCTTCCCACAGACGGCGCCAATTGTAAGTAGGATTTTTCGGGAAGGCTGAGCCAAACACTCAAGCCCATGTTGATGAATCCAAACTCTTTGCAAGAAAGGAAAGTTAGAATAGGTCAACCCTTGTTGGACCGATCACACTCCGATGATTAAGTTAGCAAACGTAATTAAGAGTAGAATAAATGAAAGTTGTATATACTTTGAGTCAGTTGTCCATATCTGGCTCTTGATGGATTGGATATTTATAGTATGATCAATGGAGTGTTTTGCCCTTAGCCTACTAGCAGGTCATCATGGTTTGTTGGATATGCATCATCATTTGGCGCTGACTGACCGCAAGCAAAGCCAGCCTTACCATCGCTGAAGAATCTGGTTGATCGGACGTTAAGGTCAACGTCGCATGGGGAGCTGCTGGCGCATTTAATGCGGGTCAATTTCGCATTTAATGTTCTGAGACCGCTATTGATTTGGGCTCTCTTGTTGCGATTTGGGCCAAAGTCAGTATGAGATCGGCGGCTTGGGCAAGGCCGCTGCTTTAGTGTTGAATTTGAGTCGCCAAGTAGTTAAATTCGTATAGATTGGACCTCACCAAAAGATTGAACTGTGTGTTATTCCCCCACAACATATATTATGCATAGGCTAAAATAAGATGGTAGGCAATGGGGTAGTGCTTAAGTTCTTTAGAGGATAAGGAATGGGGGCTTCCCAATGAATTTGAAGAAAAACAACAGTAAGTTGTTCTTGTACGATGATTTCATCGAATATCATTAATGGGTAAGAGTACCAGCAACAGTAATGCTAGTGAGTGTGTTTTAGGTTATTCAATATTATTTATATATACATATATTTATATATATATATAAATTTAATTTTGAGACATTAACAGTTTAAAAAAAAACTTTATACTCATAGATACATGTCATATTTTAGTGTCCGTTTATATATAAAAAAAAAATTTATACTATCGGTACATTAAAATTAAACTCTATATATATATATACTCTTACAATTGTAAAACTTTAAACTTTAAACTTTTTGTTTCTGGTCAGAAATTTTCATTTTACTTTCTAAGTGATTTTCTTCCACATCTTTCTTCACTCGACAACAATTTATGTGACCATCAGCAGCTTCACAAACAATAATAAAATAAAAAAAGAGTAGCAATAAATTGAGATATCTTGCCGCATTAGCCTCGTGGATGTCAAATAGAAAAAGAGAAAAAATAAAAGGAAAAGGTGAACTTTGCAGATAATATGAGGTGCTTCTTAATTTGTTCATTCTTCACTACATATAGTACTTGAGTTAGGATTGCTCCATAGTAAATGAGTGATAGGTTTGTCAAAGTATTTTCAAGTGCTTGGCAAGTAATAATAATAGTAATAATAGCAACAGCAACAGTGACAACACCAACAAAGGAAAGAAAGCGACAAGCAAAAAGGGAATTTGCCTATACACTTATGGATAAAAAAAATTTGACACTGGACAGTGATCACATCGACATTCTTAATTTGAAATAAAAAAAACCAGTCATTTAGTGCAAATCACCCTTATATCACAGAAGATTTTGGTGGGGAAAAAAATGATGATGAGATTTTCCTACTTGTACTGCAGTATTGATGGTGATAAGTCTTTCTTATTCTTGTTCATTGCATTGTGCTGCTTCCTAATTTATCATTTTACGGACAAGGTCTAAAGCTGTTCAGCTATGTAGCAGATGCCTATATATATATTTTTTCCCATTTAACATTTTTATTTTGAAACAACGTAAAATTTTCTAACAGCTTTTTTGTGCATATTGCATACAAATATACAATGAAAGAGGCCAAAATATGCAAAGCTAGCGAAAGCTCCAAAATATTTTACTTTGGAATAAACTCAATTGTTGGCTACTAACAACAAATAAACTTGGTAACCTCGTCAAAGTTTTAATAATAGCAACTACTGAAAATAAATAACAGAACAGAAAAAATAGATCTCAGGCTATCCCATTCTGTGTGAGACTTTCAATGTAGTTTTGCTTCTCTTCTCACGGTCTTTGGAATGGACCAAAGAAGCTGCTTTTAGGCATATATATTGGAAACAAAAAGTAATGATTTCCTTTTCCCTAATAAAACTTGACAAAATATAATCTTTAAACAAGCTTGACATGTTAAAATTGTGTTGCTTGAAACCACTTATGAATTTTTGAATGATTATATACGATATAAATGTACTATTGATTAATTCTAAGAATGTTAGAGGTATAGTTCTCTAAAAACTGGAACTGTTATTTACCGCATGTGACAGATTCAAATTCTACTCCCACCGTCCTTTGTTAGCACTTAGTTATGCTATGTATTTCTGGCTGTGACAGCCATTGTTATGTGCAATGGTCTCAGCTGCCTAACACCGCCACCCCCCCCCCCCAAAAAAAATAAATAAATAAATAATTGTATAAATAAATATATGGAACCACTTACACTATTTTGTAGTTGGACTTTGATTTCATTTTTCCTTTGATATAAATGTTTAACCAAAAAACTTGTGGTTTCAATGGTAAATCCTGATTCATGTAGATTCACTGTAGTTTCCATAACTCCAAATTAGGGGTCATGTGTTTGTATTTTAGGATCTAATCTCCAAATCAGTATTTTGTGGATTAGGATTACAATGATCTGAAGTTTTCTTTGTCAATGGCAATACTTTGAATTCTTAGACACAGGCAATCTTTTAAATGCCTTTCCTGTCATATGGTGGAGGAATTGCAAATTTTAGTCAAGAGATTTGATTTTGCTCCATCAATATCCCACCATACAATAAGAATATGGGTTTACATTTGGTTAATAGCTATGGATGATCTTTAGATGAAGTAGAGTTTAAGTGGATGGCTGGCTGGCTTTGACAAGCATTCTCAACCCTTTCAAGCCAAATAATGATCTTAGTATTGGTACTTACACTTCACCTATCCTATCAAAATAAAATAAAATATTGGCATTTACATTTCTTTACAAATGTGAAGTCAGAAAGTTAGGTTATTTTGTAGCAGATTTTGAGGCATTCTAATACATTGTTGATGATCATTAGTAAGTTATTGGAAGCTCTAAGTACATTCATTGGCGTGTCAAATGTCATTATATATCTATTTAGTTACGTTCAGTTACATTTGTCAATGCTAAACTTTTTTCAAGAGTTGTCACAAAATCTGCTTATAGTAAATGTTAATGTAGGTTCATTAATTAGCAAATATACTAATACTCTATTGTCTTAGAAAGATAACCTTATATATTTGTTGGTAGCATTCAAAACCTTCATCAACAAACCTTAGGAAACCACTTCCATTAGAAAATTGCTCCTTTTGAGCTCTTCTAAATAATACTTGGAAAGGTCATGTTAAAATTTTCTTTTTTAGATGCTTTTTTCAGGAGTTTAGCTGTTTTTTTTTTTTTTTTTTGAACAGCGAAGAAGGGTAGATTGCATTGAAAGAAATACAATTACAAAGATATGGGATAAAACTTGAGATTGCCAAGAGGCCTTGGCGTCAAGTTCACACCATGCAGAGAAGAATTGTTGATAAGAGGCCAACAAAAACCAATAAAATTTAGACCAAAAAACAAGCCCACCCAGAAGTTATGCTCCTTTTAGGAGTTTAACACCTTCTATGGAGTAAAAGAAATCATCAATAGTGAAGCCTGACCCCCTTGACTTTGCTTTGGTCCACCAAGCCACATGGGATTTGATACTTTCTACCATCTCCTGACAATCAAAATGAAAACTATTGAAAGTTACCTCATTCCTAGTGATCCATATAATCCAGATGACAGCTAGGAATAGAGATACCCAAATATGCTTACCCAGATTTGGATTCTTGATTGAGAACCACCAATAAGCATGTTGTTTTAAGGATCTTGGGCTTACCCAATTTAAACCCCACCAATCTACAATACTGCACCAAATCATCCAAGACCCCTTGCAGAGAAGAAAGAGATGGTCCACTGATTCAAAGTCTTGATGGCATATAACACACACAGGTGATTCTAGGGAAGGTAAAATTCCTCTCCTTGCCAACATATCTTTTGTTTTTACCTTGTCTTTCAAAGCCAACCAGCCGAAGAACTGAATTTTTGGAAGGGCAAGAGTTTTCCAAACTATCTTCTCAAAAGCAATCTAGAGGTCCTGTGAGTCCTCCATCAACCAGCGAAAGGATTTTACTGAAAAAATTCTATCTTTCCCAGCTGTCCAACTAACGTGATCCAACCTGCCTAAAGACAAACTAACATTCTTTAGATCATTTAACAGCTCATTCAGAGATTCCGATTCCCATCCCCTACGCTCCCTGCAAAAAACTAGATTCCAGGAACCTTTTGAGTCAATCATTTCTGAGACCAAAGCTTGTTTCTGGGAAGAGAGACCATATAGCCTTGGGAATGATGATTTAAGAGCCTTGCCCTGAGTCCATGCTTCATTCCAAAACTCTGTCAAATTACCAGATAACACATTGATCTTCAAATGAGAGAGAAGAAGCTTTTTAACTGGCTGAAGCTCCTCTGATGCCATCATAATGCCCTTCCAAATTGCAGAACAATGATCTAAAGAGAGATAAGGAGGGAGCCACCTCTTCTCACTGTAGTTGTATTTGGAGCATATGAATCTCCTCCATAGGGAGTTTCTATTTTCTACAAACCTCCACCACCATTTGGATAAGAGAGACAAATTTATAATCTTGATTGGCACAATCCCCAGCCCCCCTTTATCCTTACTGACTGAAATCTATTACCAGTTTACATAATGAATCTTCCTCTTTTCAGCACTATCACCCCACAAGAATCTTCGTGGATCTGTTCAATTGTTTTGCATACCTTTTCTGGAGCTTTATACAATGATAAATAATATGCTGGAAGATTAGCTAACGTAGACTTTAAAAGGGTGAGCCTTCCTCCAATGGACAGGTATTTTCTCTTCCATCCTACCAACCTTGCTCTGATCTTGTCAATAACCTCTTCCTAACACTTGAAAGATCTAGGATTTGCACCTATCTTGAGCCCAAGGTATCTCAATGGAAGATTTTGTCTTTTGCAGTTGAAAAGCTCTGTCACTTGATTCAAGAAGCCCCCATCCAACCCTATACCACTGATGACTGACTTGTGAAAATTTATTTTCAGACCTGATAAGAGCTCAAAACATCTGAGGATTCTTTTGATATTGACTAGTTGGCCCATGTCAGCTTTGCATCGAAGGATAGTGTCATCTGCAAATTGTAGGTGAGATATATGTAAGCCATTGCTCCCCACTAGTGTTCCATCAATTAGATTCAGATCCATTGCTCTCTGCAAAAGAATATTAAGGCCTTCCACTACTATGTTGAAGAGAAATGGGGACAAGGAATCCCCTTGCCTCAGGCCTCTTTCCATCTTGAACTCCTTTGTTGGTGCCCCATTTACCAAAATTGATACCCTGCTTGAGGAGATGCATTCAAGGATCCAAGTGCACCTTTTTTGGCCAAAGCCTATTTTTGACATCATATGCAGTAGAAAGGACCAATTTACTGAATCAAATGCTTTTTCAAAATCAATTTTGAGAACAATGCCTTGATTTCCTTTTTCTCTCCAATCATCAATGATCTCATTTACTATCAAAACCCCATCAAGAATCTGCCTCCCCTTTATAAAGGCAGATTGGTTTGGACTAATCACTTCCTCTATTACCCTTTTGAGTCTGGTTGCCAGAGTTTTTGAGAGCACTTTGTACATAGATGATATCAGGCTAATAGGCCTAAATTTGGAAAGAGAATCAGGGCAATCTTCCTTTGGAATTAACCTTACGAAAGATGCATTTAAACTTGTCACAAGTTTGCTGTTCTGGTAGAATTCTTCCATGAAATTGAGGATATCCTCTTTGATGACCCGCTAGAACTTTTTGAAAAAACTAAGCTTAAAGCCATCTGGTCCTGGGGCCTTGCTGCCCTCACAATTGCAAACTGCTTCCCATATTTCAGATTCTACAAACACAGATTCAAGAGCTTCACTGCTTGATGGTTTAAGCTTGAGCATGACTTCTCCCTCTAAGAAAGGTCTATGGATAGGTGGTTCAGCAAAAAGACTTGCAAAGTGGTTATGGATTTCATTTTTGATGCCTTCTGGATCAGACACTATCTAGCCTTTGCTCATCAGTTGACCAATGTGATTCTTCCTGAACCTTGCCTTCATTTTTGCATGGAAGAAAGCTGTGTTCGCATCCCCTTTTTGAAGCCATAAAATCCTTGACTTTTGCCTTACCATAGATTCCTCCATTGCATAATACTTCCAAAGCTTGAGTTTGGTGGATCTTCTTTTATGAATCAAAACCTGCACCTCTTCTTGGTTCTTTGAGTTTTGTTGCTCCACCTCAACATCCAGCGGGTGAAGGGTTTCTTCTAACTCATATGACTTTGACTTCCACTTCCCTTCCTTTGTGCTTTTCCATTGCTTGATTCTTGACTTCAGCACTAGTAGTTTTTTCAGGAGGACAAAACCTTTCCACCCTGTAATGTCTGTGTTTGCCCATGTATCTTTGACAAGCTTGGAGAAGGACTTCATATTATACCATGCTTCAAAGACCTTGAAGGGTTTTGGACCCCAATCCAGGATTTCATCGGTGAGGAGGATGGGACAATGGTCAGATAGTAATCTTTGAAGACCCCATTGAACCATGGTGAAAGTGGCACTCCATTCATTGTTGATTAGAAACCTGTTAAGTCTGCTCCATATCTCTTTTAGTTGAAGGTTGGACCATGTGAATTTCCTCCCTTCCATGGGGATGTCCATTAATCCAGATTCCCTTACAAACTCCTTAAAATCTCTCATGCCTTTTGAAACTTTAAGACAAGATGATCTCTCTCCTATCTTCAAAATTTCATTGAACTCTCCTGCGACACACCAGAGACCATCCCATGTGATTCTGTAGCTGATTAATTTATTCCAGAGCTGTTTTCTTTCCTCTTCAGTTGATGGGGCATACACATTAACAATTACACATTTAATTCCTTTACCAATCAGACCTTGCATCAGAATGAAATTTTTGTCTTCCACTTTGTTTTCCAAAGAGAAGAAATTAACATCCCACACTGACAATAACCCTCCTAATGCTCCCTCTGAGTTTGAAGCTACCCAGGAACCTTCATTGTTGCCCCATAAGTTGCTGACTTTTTTATCATTGCAATCAGGCCATTTTGTTTCCTGGAGCAATAACATGTCTACCTTCCTAACTTTTATTAGTTTTCTAACCATTCTTCTGTTTTGGATTTTTCCTAGACCCCTTACGTTCCATGTAATAATGTTCATTGGATAATAGAATGAGACGCCAACCTGACCAGAGAGAAACCAAACTCTTGATTACCTTTGCTCCTGCCTCCCTCCAGCTCCTTTGTGCTTGTTTGAGTGTGAGCTTTCAATGTCCTGCCATTCCAGCTGCATGATTTTTTATTTCACTTCTGAAACCTTGTTTCTGAAGTTGATTCCCAATAGGTTCCCCAAATTGATAGTGTCATCAGCTTCCTTGTTGCATTTTTCTTGGAGATTCTCCAAAATGATCTTGTTCCTATTCCTAAATCCTTTTGAGGAGATGGAAGAGAAAGCTGGAAAACTCTCAATGGACCTGGAGAACTTGTCCCCTTTACTGAGATAATTACCTTTGTTGAGGGCCATGATTGATTTGTATTTCTTTCTGGGAGTTGGTTTTCTTTTCATGCCAAGAGTGACCGTATGAGAGGTTCCTATGATAACGGGGCTGCAATGGTCGTTTGGGATTACTATAGGGTTGTCTGGATTTGCTTTAGGTGACCTTGACCCTTGTTGGTGAGGATAGAATTGCTCTGCCACTTCATCAACCATATTGCCTTCCTCCACATTTGTCTTTTTCCCTTCATAGGGAGCTCCTACGGTGTCTCCACCTTCATTTATGGTGATAGTGTGAGTCCTTCCTTCTTCCGGATTGGGTAGAGATTTTTCAAGCTCCACTTCCCCTGTCCCTTCCTTTGAAGCAAAAGAGTCTTCAACTTGACTAATGATGGCGAGTCCCCCCTGGAAATCCCCCGCTTCTTCATCTTCATTCCCATCAGAGAGAACCAACTGACTAGGATTTGCTGTTGATGACTCGTCCTCGGATGAATCAAAATCCTTAACATCCTTCACATTTAGCTTCGATTGATTATTTGAGACTGGAGAGGCCTCTGAAGATGAGTTTGACTCACAGATCTTTGGATATGCTCCCCATATGTTTAATTTCTGGTGACCTTCTTCTAATACGAGGATGTTGTACATAAAATTGTTTACCTTCAAGTTGCAAGAGCCTTGAACCAGACTTTCCTCTTCCGTTTCAATCAACATTCTGCCAAATTCCAAATCTTCTTTTGCCGAAGTTCTTTGATCAATACATATTACTTTACCCCATAGTGAGCCTATCTTCTTGAAGTTTTGGTCGGACCAGGCATTTAGGGGCACCCCTATCACTGTTATCCAGGTTCTTCTTGAGGTGGAAAATTCTCTGTGCAACCAGTTATGTATGACTGAGAACTAGTTATCCAGCCATGGCCTAGCGTTTTCCAGCATATCCTTCTTTGTTTCCTCATCTGAAAATTCAAGTAGAACCTTCCAACCCCCCAGAGGTTTGACTTTGATTGAGAAGACCCCTTCGCTCTTCATGGCCATTTCAAGACCTTGGATTTGGTTGAAATCATTTACCACGGCAATGGCGCAACACTGTAGCCATAGATTCTCGATGATGTCTGCTTCCACCAATAGCCTTTTTTTTTATTGATTTCAGTCCCATTCCCTTCCTGGGGAACTTCCATTTGTAGAGCCTCCTTGTAGGATCTCCCTTTCACTAAGTGTCCTTTTGAAATCCAATGAGCCTCTGATGGGGATTTCTTTGTTGTCTTCTCTGCTTTCGTTTGAGCCTTTTTTTTTTCAATAGCTTCCAGTCCATAAGCAGCTTTTCTAACCAAGAGCTTTTTATCCATAAGCCAGATACCAATTAACATGTTGATGGCTTTGTAAGCTTCCTGGTAGTACTAAAACCTAACAAAACCGAAGAGATTTGACTTCCCTTTTCTTTCTTTGTGAGACACAAAGGTATCCGCAACATCCCCATATTTGGTAAAAATCCTCCGTAACCATATGTTGTTCATGCTTGTTGGAAGGTTGTCCACAAAGACTGTGAAATAGCTTTTCCATCTATCCATATTCGGATGCTTCATCGCTCCTCCGATTTATCGACCAAAGGAAGGGGATGACAGAGCAAAACAGAGTAGTTAAATGCAAAAAACTGGCCCTTTTCTGCTCCAATCTGCTTCTAGCTGCTGCGAAACTGGTCCGATCTGCCTTCAGTAGATTCCTGTAGCTCCAATCTGTTTCGATCTGCTTAGCAGAGCAGTTAAATGCATAAAACTGGCCCTTTTCTGCTCCGATCTGCTTCCAGCTGCTGCGAAAACTGGTCTGATCTGCTGCTGTTAGGGGAAGTTGCTGGCATAGTCGATGAGAGGAATAAAGGAAACAAAATGAACAAGAACCTTTGGGTTTGGTGGGGTGTTCTGATGGTTTCACTTATGGTGGGAAGGCATTTGGGAGGGGGGGATGGTTTAGGGTTAGGGTTGGAGTGTGTGATGACAAGTATTCCTCAATATAATTCTCTATCATTAATTTGCTTACTATCCAACCCAAGAGTGATATGTTTGTCAAAAACTTTTTTTTTACTACACATTAAGCTGTTGTTACCACCCAACAATAGCATGGCAACAAATGTAGCATGCATGGTTTGTACACTACTTACATCCATGGTACACTACGTCTTCTCTTATTATTTTCTCACATTTTCTTTACAGTTAGCTAGCTCTATATGTGTATAGACGTACTGGCAGTGAACCCGTACTATTGTCATACAATAGATATAGAAACATAAGTCCATTATTTAAATCATTTTTTACAATTTTTTTGTTAAAGAATCATGTATTTAAAATATGATATTAACTGATTAAATATGTAAAAAAATATTTTCTCTATTCTGATAGTGATAAAGAGAAAAAAAATGTAGAAAGAACAATTTGCATAATGACTATTACAAGTCACACTTTTAATATATCTTTGTTTATTTAGAATAAATACATTAGTTATAAATTCCGACATCAATTTTATTGAGCAATATTCAGAATTCAAAAGAAAGAAACAGAAATTATTAAGGTTAAATTTAGAACACTATTATATATTCATTCAATTCATCTTATACTTGAGATTTTATATATATGTCTAATTTCTATTAAGAAATAGTCATTTAATCAATAACACCATGTTTTTATACTTTGTAAAACTATTTAATAAAAAGTTTGTATACTTTATTTGTATTGGATTTTCTAGTTCTTTTTGCTTTTTTTTTCCTCTCTCTTTTTTAGGGAATTATTCTATATAATTGAATAAATTCGTACAATGTTAAATGAATTAGAAAATCATTATTTGTTTCTAGCAATAAAACATCATTAACTTGTTTTTTCATATGTATGTCATCAATCATTTCTTTTCTGTTATCTACGGGATCTATATGTTGTGAGTTTATTTAAATGAACATGTACTTAAGCATAGATACAAAATCTTAAGCTTATTGCGACACACATCAACAAAATTATAACGGACATAATAAAAGCAATTCGTCTTCTTCATTAGTTATTTTTTTAAGTTTATTAACCTTCTTTAATGTCATCTCTATTAGGTTTGACTAAATATAATCCACAAAAAATACACAAATATATTGGACTATAAAAAAAGTTAAAATTCTTTGAAAAGAGTATTACGTAAGAAAATTTGAATAAGTTGTTAGATTTAGTTACTATATTGATTATAAAGAATTCATGATGAAATATTTATATTTGGATTTTATATATTTTTATCATAAATGACTTCTAAAGTTTCAATATCAAAAGAGTGATAATTTAAAAAATATTACTATATCAATTAAAGAACCAATGGCTTTATGACATGTTATTTTTGTATTTTTTTAAATTTAAAAATTTGAGAAAAATGGATCACAATTTTTCAAATTCAAAAGTATAGATTACACGCTCAAAGACCTAACATGGCGTTGCTATAATCTATACTTTTGAGCTTAAAAGTGTTAATCCACTTTTCTCAAATTTTTGAATTTTAAAAAATACAAAAATACAAATGTCATAAAGCCATTGGTGCTTTAATTAATATAGTAATGTTTTTTGAATTGTCATCCTTTTAATATGAAAACTTTAAAAGTCATTTATGATAAAAATATTTACATATATATAATCTAGATATAAAAATGTGGATTTTTTTTAGTTGGTAACTCTATCTAACAACCTATTCGAATTCCTATAAATAATGCTCTTTTGAAGACATTTGAACTTTTTAAAATTCCCATATATTTGTGATTTTTTTTTTTTTTTGTGGATTAGATTTACTCAAACCTAATAAAGATGACATTAAAGAAAGTTAATAAGCTTATAAATCAATAATCAATGGCGATGATGGACTGCTTCTACTTTGTCCATTATGATTTTTTTTATGTGTGTTGAAATATACTTAAGATCTTGTATGTATGTTTAATGAACCTACAATATATAGATCCTCGAGATAAAGGCAAAGAAATGATTGATAAGACATACATATAAAAAAAGGTTAATAATATTTCATTACTATGAACAAATAATAATTTTCTAACTCATTTAACATTTTAAGAATTTATTCAATTATATCAAATAAGTAACGAAAAAAGAGGGAAAAAACTAGAAAATCATATACAAATAAAATATACAAACTTTTTATTAAATAGGTTTACAGAAGTCATTCATGGATTTTCCAATTAAGGGATATGAGAACCAAGTCTACGCAATGCATTTGGGTGTAAAATGGTGTAAAATGTCTCGACCCCTCCCTTTTGGTATTGTAGGTAATCAAATGCATTTGGGTGTTTTGTATCAGGTTGATCTTTGTTCAACCTTTTCTGTTGTGGGTTGGTTTGCTCTAGGCAGCCTTTTAGACAGTATGAGCTATTCTTCCTCATTGTATTTCTTCCTCTCGATCTCTTTAATATACTTTCTTTGGATGTTCAAAAAAAAATAATAATAACCTTGAGAAAGATATATAGACTGCCTCCTATTATAGGTCTTCTCCACTGATAAGCAACAGGAATTTCCATGGAGAAAAATGCTAAGCCATTCTGGAGATCAAAGCAATTCTAAAGTTGTTAAACTCGCTAGCAATTTATTGGCACATGCACAATTTCTGTTCAATAAGTACCATAGAAATTGGCCACTGGGGAACATTAACAGCAGCTCTTGAAAAATTAAACTTTTATAGTTTATTTAGTCTTTAGCTAGCTTATATATTTTGTTTCCCGATTCAAAGTCATCATCTGATTTTTTAGACCTAATCAAGATGTAGGTTTGCTTGTTCCTTATCTGTGGCACTTGTAAAGATAGTCTGCAATGGAAAATGCTGATTACCACATTATAATTCTGAGGTTGATGCTTCAACATGTCAACACCAATATATATAAATAAAAAAAAATAGTAATTCATTTGCGTTTTCTTGTTGCAGTGTGAGATCGACAATTGAAAGGTACAAGAAAGCATGCGCTGATGTCTCGAATACAGGATCTGTTTCTGAAGCTAATACTCAAGTAAGTTGGTTTGTGAATTCATTATATAAATAATTTTGGTTGTTTAACATACAAGATGACTGTAGGGAACTAGGGATGATAAGAAGGTGAAATTGAGGTGTTTCATTCTGTTACTGTGAAACCTTTGGCAGAATAGAGCTTACATTTTATTGTTAATGATTTGTGGGGAATTGTAGCCTGTAATGTATATTAGACTTGCTTAGTTATTGGCATTTATATATTTCACTCCTCTAGCATATTGGTTCTACTATGTGTGGAATGATTACCTAGAAATTGTTTGCTATTGAATAGGTAATGCCCTTGCATTCAAAGTAATGCACCTTTGAATGTAAGGGCATTCATAGTTGCTTAATTAGAATGGCCTGGAGTCAAAGAACAGGTTGAAGCTCTGGAGTTACTTCAAGTAATTGCTATATTATTGTATGAAGCCAACTCAGGCTAAGAACATAGCTAAAATAAGAGATACCATTAGACTATAAATAAAGTTTGACAATTTGGACTGACCTTTTTATTATTATTATCACCTATCAGCTATCTGTTGGTCTTATGTTAATTGATTTCTTATAATATTACTATTAAATAGAGAAAGTTCTTCTTCCACAGTAACTGTACAAGACTAGAACATTTTTTAGATTTTCAAATCATTTCTAGAGAGTAGAGATAACTAATGGATGGAGGGAAATTCCTTAGAACGAGCACTTGAGCATTTTTGTAATCATGAATAATCTCTTCTTACAGATATACTATAGTCAGTTCAAAATATTTGAAAACTATTAATACATACTAAAATTACTAATGATAAAACACTGGAGAAGTCAAAATCACAAGAGTGTACAAAAAGAAAAAAAGAAAAACGTGCCATGCCAATGTCTGCTAGGATGCGAAGGGTGGGTGCCACCTGATCGTCATATTGAAAACTGTCCCAATATGAGTCTAGAGTCTTACGAGTGTTGCTTGGAAGACAAACTGAATGCAGGCAAAACCTTTAGCCAAGTTTATCCCTAGTTTGTCACTTCATCATTGAGTAATTCATCTACATCAAACATAGATCTTTGTCATGGACGATGATTCTGATATTAGGCTTTCGAGTGATTAAGTTGCCGCTACTGGTAATTCAGAGGCATTTATTCTCTCCTTGCTTCAGACGTTTTGCTGATCAACTACTTTTAGAAGACACCCAAATTATCTCATTTAATCAATTCTCTAGTTGTGGTATCTGGCTAGGTTAGGTTTGAGCTCAATGAGTATCTGATCATCTGCTGCTGAACAAGTTAAAATCGGTTGGGTCCCTTCCTATGTTTAGTCATACTATACAAGGTTGCCAAATTGTTCAGACTATGTTGAGGCCATACTTTTCTTTTATTTTTGAGTTGTTTATCCCTTTAATGTTTAAGGATCGTTCTAGGAGGAAATTAAATGTTCCATCATTGTTTTCCATGTTCCCCATGTATTAAGTTAAACATCCAACTTACCAAGTAAAGTCACTTGAAAGTCAAAGTAATGGTTTAGAATTAAACCCTTCTTTCGTCTCAATTGGAGGTGCTCTATACAAGAGACGGTTACTTTACATGCATAAATTGTAATCCTTGCCCATTGGAGGAGGGTTACGATGAGGGAGACTTCGGCATTGCATAACACAGATAATTCATAGGCCTTCTTGAATAGGCCGTTCCGGCAAATTAGTCGTGTTTTTCCACCCTCTTAATCTTGATAAAAAAATAAAAATAAAAATAAAAATAAAAATAAAAATCCATAGGTAATCATCGATCATTATGAAAATTACTGTTCTTCATCATTTCTAAAGGCTTGAAATGCAATACATTTTATTGTAAATACATCCGGTTCAAGAAGAACTTGATTTGTATAAAAGGTTTTTTATAAGGGAAGATTTAGTTATAAAGAATAGAGATTGTAAAGACGTGCTGATCAACTTAAGCACTTTAAGACTAACAGTTCTCTATCTATTTAACAATCCCTGGACAAGCCTGACATGCTTGGAGTTAAAGGTAACTTCTTTACAACAAAAAAAACTCTTGAGGCTTTTGGCTTCTCTTTTTCTGGATATGCATGAGACTTGTAACTCTCACTATTATTATAGTCAGCATGTTCTAAATTAAGATCTTGCAATCAAACCAAAACTGTGAAAACCTAACAAATTCACACATGGAAGACACTGTTAGTGTTGGGTAGAAAATAATTTATTCTATCAAGACACAATGAATTTTCCATACAAAATTTTGAACAATTACAGAGCACTCTCACTTTCTCTCATACTCTCTTCTTCTCATTAAGGTATATCTTACAATTACAACCTAATACTTATATTTATACTACTCAGATGAAGCATCAAAAAGATTGAAGATTCTTCCCCGTTGGTCATTAATGGTGGACCAGTGTAGCTAACACGGCATATACGGCTTTGACTCCCATCTATCTAAAACTTCTTGATCCATCTATAACCTTCCATAGTTGAATCTTCAAATGCTTCATCCCTAAGTTTTCATGGCTGCTCCGTCTCAATTCTGGAGGCTTCTCAAACTTGAGTAAAGTTTACACTTTCAACATCCCCCCTTAAACTTCATCATACCAAGCATGAACTTCATTCTGATTCTAATAAACACTTCATTCTTCAAAGGCTTCGTGAAAATATTTGCACCTTGATCATATGGCTTGACATTAAGTTGATAACTCCTCCATCTGTGTTATACAGCTAGTGAGGTCATCAATCTAATAGTTCCCATGAAAGCAATACGAGCAAATTCTTCTTCATAATCAATTTCAATTTTCTATTTGTAGCCTTTAGTAACAAGTCTTGCTTTGTACCTCTGAACTTCTCATTCTGCATTTTTCTTGATTTTGTATACCCATTTGACTCCGATGAGTTTCTTTCCTTTTAGAAGATCAATCAATTTCCTTGTGTTATTCTTTCCAATAGAATTTATTTCTTCATCCATTGCTTTCTTCCATTTTTTATCTGTTGCTGCTTCTTTAAAATAGATTGGCTTACTGTCAGCAAATAAACAGAATAATTCAAACATAACACCTTGTTTTTGTTCTTCAGTAACCTCATATAGTTCTCTAAGGCTTCTCGTTTTTCTAGGTCTTTCTTTAAAGGATGATGTTGATGATGCGGGTGATGCTCCTGCTGATGTAGGTGACCCTAGTAAGAGAGTCTGTGGATCTATTTCTTCTGTTTTTGGTTGTTGAACTTGCTAATTTCTTCATCTTCAAGAATCAAATTGATTTTCTCAATTTCTTTTGTATTGTCCCAGCTCTAAGCTTTATCTTCTTCAAAAATAACATCGCGACTCATGATTACTTCTTTTGTAACAGGGTTATATAACTTATACCCCATTGTCTTGTCTCCATATCAAATAAAAATATATTTTTGTCCTTTGTTATCTAGCTTGGTCCTTTTTGTCTCCGGAATCTGTACGTATTCTACACAGCCAAATACACATAGATGGTTGGCACTAGGCTTGTGTCTACTCTAAGCTTCTTCTGGTATTACATCTCGTACAACTTTAGTGGGACATGTATTCAACAGACATATTGTTGTTGATACTGCTTTAGCCCAAAAATCTTTAGGCAACTTCTTATCTTTGAGCATGCTTCTTGCTATGTCAAGAGTTAGTACTAATAAGCCCCCACTAAGGACTTTCACGAAAAATACAAAATAATGAAACAAGATGAAAATCATTAGCAGTGACGTGTGAAAAAAATGTACTGCAACATTCTTAAGCAGCTGTAACATTCAAGGAATTTCAAGATCTCTTGAAATTTAAAAGTAAGACGAGATGATAATGTAATTTGCAATTTTTAAGGTTAGTTTCAGTTATTGCTACAAGAAACGAGAACAATTGAAATTATATCCTAAACAATAACAAAGGAACACAAAAAATAAATCAATTCTCTGAATAAAAGCTAATGAAAGCAGAGCCCTTACATCTTATTTATAGGGGAACTCCAAATCCTAAAACTAATTTAACTGTAATGAATGTAAATTAAGAACATATGAAAAATTACCTCAAAAGTCAAATTTGAGTTACACCAAAATTTGGATGCTAGACACCTAAAGAAACTCTCCAATACAAACGGCAACAAAATTAAAAATTTCAAGACAAAATTATAAGAAATCTAAAAGTTTTCTAAATTTATAAAATTTCACTTTTGGAAACCTAAATAATAGAATTTTTAAAGTCTAAATTTGGATACTCGACACATAAAGAAACTCTCCAAAACAAACGGTAACAGGTTTGAAGTTTCTAGACAAAGTGATACGTAATCTAAAAGTTTCCTAAAACCACAAATTTCTACTTTTAGAAGCCTAAATAATAATATTTTCCACAAAGCAAGGTATGTGAGGGCGACCCAGATTTGTCACAATGCTCCAAAAAGCCAACCGCCACTTGTTCTGCGTTCAAATACTGAGAAAATATCTTGTAGTAGAATTTTGGAAGAATTCTGAGCTTTTTTATGTCAGTTCGCTGCTGCTCTTTTAATTTCTGTGTTTGTTCAAGTTAAATGTCAACAAACATATATGATGCTTCAATTTTAAGCAATGCCACCAACACAATTGCAACAGAAGTGCGTAATGGTTGGTGCTATGGTATTCAGACTCTCAAGTTAAAAATCAATAATATATTATGATTTCTGTTGTTGCACATTGTTTATTACTGCACTCTAACACTGGACTGTAATCTAAAACTTAGATTATCCAATACGTAAATTTCCAGACAAAGTTTCAGTAGCTTACCATAACTCATCTAAAAAGAGAGATTTTTTTTTTATTTTTTTATGTTCAATGCTCTATTTAATTACCTCCTTAAGAGTGAGCAGCTTGAGATGATCCTTATTACAGTTAAAGCATCATATCAGTAAGAATATGGTATTCACTGATTTGATTCGAATATGATCATGACCTTACATTTGAATTGGCTCAGTTCTACCAGCAGGAAGCCACCAAACTGCGGCGACAAATGAAGGACATACAGAATTCAAACAGGTAAATCCATGGGACACTATATTAAGTACATTGTGAAGTACCTTCCAGTATGAATGAGAGATTTGCATAAACAAAGTTACGTCATGCAGGCACATTGTGGGTGAAGCTCTCGGCTCTTTAACCTTTAAGGAACTCAAGAATTTGGAGGGCAGATTGGAGAAAGCCATTAGTAGAATCCGATCAAAAAAGGTATATCACATCCACATTCCACTCTTTTTTTAAAATGTGCATTTTCTTTGGAGTTATTTTAACTTCCATTTTATCATATTATTGTGAATTAATATGCTATACCTTGTAATCTGGCAGAATGAATTGTTGTTTGCAGAGATCGAGCACATGCAGAAAAGGGTAACTTAAATAACCCACTCCTTCATTCTCATCTATCATCATCACACTAATTTCATAGTCATTTATGCAATGCTCAATATATATATTTGGCATATGTGGATTGAAGCATTAAGAAATTCTGAACACCTAGGTTTTCTTTGGAAAAGGAGAGTGCAGTCCAACTATGTTGCATGCTTTAGTTTTAGTAGTAAATGAACCAAAAACAAGAATGATACTATCTGATTGTTTAGTTGATTCGGACATTTCAAAGGCATATTTTTTTTTTCAGAGCACCTGTTTGTTCGGCCCGGACTTTTAACCTGGTCTTATTCCAAGAACTTTTATTTATATTGCAAGTGCTATCCCTCATGGAAGAAGCAAATTACTGAAACTCTGGAAAGACTATTTTGAAATTCTATGCAATAAAATGTTAAATTTTGAATATCACCCTATGCAATAGCATGTTGAAATGACTACGTCCGTCAGGCTAAATCTGCTTAAAAGGCTCACAAATGCTTCTCCTTTGACAATTTGTTATTGAGATAAAACTAAATCCATCTCATTGGAACTATTATTTACTGACCGAATCACCATGTTCAAAATTTAAATGTTTAACCATCCTAAACTGGAGCTTTGAAGTTCGCTAACTGAAACTGGCCCCCCGCTAATATTTCCCATGAATAACTTAAATTAGTGAGTTTTATGATTGGAACTTATCTTATAAATCAAATTAGTTTATACCACGGGCAGCAAATTGATCACTCCCAAAAAGGGTGATACTTAACCGCAAGTGCACGGCCGCGATGTAATAATAATTTTTCGTAAGTACGAGATCGATCCCACAAGGAAGATAGTTTACATAAATAGGAAAACTTGCCATGGATCAAAAAATCTTAAGGAAAACACTCCAATAAACAAAAATCTGATTTTAGGTTGAGAAAAGATTTGTTATCTAATGGAAACTAGGAAATAAGAAGTCTCGAAATCAATCGTTCCAGCCAATTGCGTCTCTTAGAATCCCAAAGGAGGTAATTTAATAACTCAAATCCTTCGACTACGTCGTGAGTCTCGGATTTGAAAGATTTAGCTTTAAAACCAATAGTTCTTTCAATCTTCAACTTCTAGAATAGATCGGGTTATTATAATCAAGGACGCGTATCATCGATTCGTGCAACGCATATACTGAATCCAACTCATGCATAAACGTTACAACGCAACATATATACTAAGTGCGGTATTCACACATAAGCGTTACCAAACATAATAGGACGTCAAGATTTTCGAAAGTATCTAGAACAAAGAAGAAAAAGAAGAAGAAGAAGAAGAAGAAAAATCAAGAAGATATAGCAGTGAATTCAACCTTACTTCCATTGTTCATCCTCGATCCCCAATCAATCTTCACAATCGATTCCGAGTTAAGAAAGTTAGCCGCTCATGGCCATGGAAAACAATTGGCTATGTATTGAAAAATTTCTAGAATATAAAAACTATAAACGAACTAGGAATCTTGAATGAATTGCAAAAAGTATGGATTCTTGAACAAAATCTTGAATTAAAGCAATAAAACTTGAATTTAATGGAAGTATTTACAAGGATAATGAAAACACTAATTACTCCTATGAATCTAGACTAAAAAGTAATAAAAGCCCTCAAGAAATCGTCCTCATCCAGAAAATCGAAGGGATATATAAGAAGATCGCAAGCAGAGTCCTAACAGAAATAGGAATTTCGACCCAAAAATCCTTCTTAGAGTTCGAACTCTGTCAGGAGAGTTCGAACCCTCAGAGCAGTGTTTTACCCATTTTCCTTCTTAGAGTTTGAACCCTCAAGCCTATATATGCCTGCAACCTCTGAGAGTTCGAACCCTAAGGCCAAAAACCATTTTTCTTCAATTTTTGGTAGCCACCGTTCGAACTCTCATTTTCTCCTTGTTTCCACCGTTCGAACTCTTAGTATATTTTTCCACACTTTTTAGCTATCTTCCATTATCTTTTTGCGGCTTCAGTTCAAGGCTCTTGGAGTCCATTTCTCGAAATGCTCTTTAGACGTGAACTTGTATAACTTTGTAAAATCTTTCCAACGACATATCTTTCATTCCATTCCGAGCTGCGGATGATAAGTTGCACGTTTTCCAAGATAAATCCCAACAACAGCCCTCGATATGCGTGCTTGCACTCCGGATCGCTTTTATGACTCCAAATCCTCTTCTTTATCGACATTTATCTGCAATGAACTCAAAATACGACTTTCAGTACAATATACACTAAAGAGGGTATAATTAACTTAATCTAAAGCTAACTTAGGTCAGTTTAGTTGCATTGAACTGCACTTATGCAGTTCAATCACAAATCTGGCTGCATTCACAACAATTGGTAAAATATTTTGTACAATTTCGTAGTTTGTTAATATTGAAACAATGATTTTCTCATGATGATCGATGCAAAACCACATTAATGGCAAGAGATTGAGCTGCAAAATGCTAACATGTATCTACGGGCAAAGGTCTCTCTCTCTCTCTCTCTCTCTCTCTCTCTCTCTCTCTCTCTCTCTCTCTCTCTCTCTCTCTCTCTCTCTCTTTCTCTCATGTGGCACACATGTATTTACTTTATGTGACTAGATCTTAACATAGTGTTGGATTGTGCAGACAGCTGAGAATGAGAGAACACTACAGCAAATGAACTTGATGCCAGGATCCGAGTACTAGCCAATGGCTTCGCAGCCTTATGATGCTCGAAACTTCCTTCCTATAGATCTCTTACAACCTAATCATCACTTCTCCGGGCAAGACCAAACTGCTCTCCAACTTGGGTAAGATTCCTCCTTCTAACAATGGATGCCACCTCTGCCAACAGCCATGAAAACTGCACACATAT
>CM065386.1:34620000-34865000 GCA_033060915.1 Euryodendron excelsum
GTTGTTATAATCAAGGACGTGCATCATCGATTCGTACAGCGCATATACTGAATCCAACTCATGCATAAACGTTACAAGGCAGCGTATATACTAAGTGTGGTATTCACGCATAAGCGTTACCGAACATAATAGGACACCCAGGTTTTCGAAAGTATCTAAAACAAAGAAGAAAAAGAAGAAGAAAAAGAAGAAAAATCAAGAAGATATAGCAGTGAATTCAACCTTACTTCCATTGTTCATCCTCGATCCCCAATCAATCTTCACAGTCGATTCCGAGTTAAGAAAGTTAGCCACTCATGGCCATGGAAAACAATTAACTTTGTATTGAAAACTTTCTAGAATATAAAAACTATAAACGAACTAGGAATCTTGAATGAATTGCAAAAAGTATGGATTCTTGAACAAAATCTTGAATTAAAGCAATAAAACTTGAATTTAATGGAAGTATTTACAAGGATAATGAAAACCCTAATTACTCCTATGAATTTAGACTAAAAAGTAGTAAAAACCCTCAAGAAATCATCCTCCTCCTGCAAAAAATCGAAGGGATATATATAGAGGTCGCAAGCAGAGTCCTAGCAGGAATAAGAATTTCGACCCAAAAATCCTTCTTAAAGTTCGAACTCTGTCAGGAGAGTTCGAACCCTCAAAGCAGTATTTTACCCATTTTCCTTCTTAGAGTTCAAACTCTGTCAGGAGAGTTCGAACCCTCAAGCCTATATATGCCTCCAGCCTCTGAGAGTTCGAACCCTATTTTAGGAGTTCGAACCATAAGACCAAAAACCATTTTTCTTCAATTTTTGGTGGCCACCGTTCGAACTCTCATTTTCTCCTTGTTTCCACCGTTCGAACTCTTAGTATATTTTTCCACACGTTCTAGCTATCTTCCATTATCTTTTTGCGGCTTTAGTTCAAGGCTCTTGGAGTCCATTCCTCGAAATGCTCGTTAGACGTGAACTTGTATAACTTTACGAAATCTTTCCAACAGCGTATCTTTCATTCCATTCCGAGCTACGGATGATAAGTTAGACGTTTTCCAAGATAAATCCCAACAACGGCCCTCGATATGCGTGCTTGCACTCCGGATCGCTTTTATGACTCCAAATCCTCTTCTTTATCGACATTTACCTGCAATGAACTCAAAATACGACTCTCAATACAATATACACTAAAGAGGGTATAATTAACTAAATCTAAAGCTAACTTAGGTCAGTTTAGTTGCATTGAACTGCACTTATGCAGCTCAATCTCAAATCTGGCTGCATTCACAACAATTGGTAAAATATTTTGTACAATTTCGTATTTTGTTTATATTGAAACAATGATTTTCTCATGATGATCGATGCAAAACCACATTAATGGCAAGAGATTGAGCTACAGAATGCTAACATGTATCTGCGGGCAAAGGTCTCTCTCTCTCTCTCTCTCTCTCTCTCTCTCTCTCTCTCTCTCATGTGGCACACATGTATTTACTTTATATGACTAGATCTTAACATAGTGTCGGATTGTGCAAATAGCTGAGAATGAGAGAACACTACAGCAAATGAACTTGATGCCAGGATCCGAGTACCAGCCAATGGCTTCGCAGCCTTATGATGCTCGAAACTTCCTTCCTATAGATCTCCTACAACCTAATCATCACTTCTTTGGCCAAGACCAAACTGCTCTACAACTTGGGTAAGATTCCTCCTTCTAACAATGGATGCCACCTCTGCCAGCAGCCATGAAAACTGCACACATATCAAACATATTACTAAACTCTTTAAGAGGAGGATATTTGGGGCAATAAAACCATGAAAAAGGTGTTGATTATATCCAATTTCCCTTTTACAAGATTTGGATTTCCCTTCCCCCTAACCCCCCCCCCCTCGTAAACAAGAAGAATGTTGATCCGACTACTCCTTGGTTGCATACTAGTCCTCCCTACACTCCTACACAGATTATTTTTAACTATGTGTTGCTAGTTTAAATATTTAGATATTTGAATACTAATTTTTTTTTTCTCTCTAATGTTTTGGGTGCAGTTGATATTCAAGAGAGGCCTTTCTATCAAGTGTTCCGTATCTGCCCCCTGAGTTTCATCTGAAATCAGAACTATAGTTTTGTGAAACTGTGAGGACCAAGTATTCCAAGCCGACTAAAATGCAAGCATTAATTTGGTGTGTTTATTTGTGAATGTGCTTCTAAGTATGTTGTTAAAGGACAAGTCTTTGTCCGATGCATCAATTAAGTACTATACTACTTTAAAATTAAAATAAAAATAAAAAAATACAATACTTAAAATTTCTAATACTAGTGTCCTTGGTTCCACATGGATAGGCATATCTCTTGCAGCTACTGATTTTGTAGAAATATGAGTGTAGTTAATGAAGAAATGTTTGAAATGGAATAAAGGAGATGCGAAGATTATGTGGTTCGGCCATGAAGGCCTACATCCACGGGAGAAATTCAATAACACTATTTGTACTCACTCAAATGAATACATTGATACAATCATTGAACAATGGAAATAGAGATAAGTTTGTGTAGATATTTTTTTTATCTGTTCACTACTAGACAAAGGGATTTTTGCAACCAGAGTGGTTTTGACGGTCAATTTACCATCGCAAAAGGCCAGTTTTTACAATCATATTTTGGTTGGCGCAAATATCATCCCAAAAGTTATTTCTGTGACAGCATGTTCAACTGGTCACAAATAATAGGGCTTTTGCGACTACTTTTAGCAACGTCATGGGTTGTTTTGGTGGGCTGGATATCTTCTTCCATTTCCCCAACCTTCTTACCACCATCAGCCACCGTCGAACGTCTGAAGCAGCAGCACCACGACCCTTCGCCTCTGCTGCACCACCAGCAGCCTCCGCCAGTCCATTCCACCAACACTAGTTGGCTCTTTCTTTGCATTAGTTTTGAAATTCTTTTTATGTTTACATGTGAAAATTAAATCTCTAGATTTGTCATGTATTGTTTTGTCTATGTATGATTTGTTATGCATTTTGTTTATGTAGCTTTGTTATGTATTTTTTTGTTTGTGTTTATGTATTTTTCTTGATGAATATATATAGATATACACATATTTATATATGAATGTTGTTTAATTTTATGAATTTGTTAAATATTTTATGCACAAAAATTCTCTCTCACACTTCGATATGAATTTATTTTTTTATTGTTTAAATTTTTAATTTCTGATTTTTTTAATTTGTTGAATGTGAACATTATTTATTTTTATGCAACCCTAATTTTTTATGCTATGTCAATATTGTTGGATTAACCTTCATAAGGAGATTAATCTCATGTATTTACTTGCTTAAATCCGTTAATAATTGAATGTGTTACTGGCTTTCAAAGTGGCTAACATGACAATAGAAAACTAGAAGTTGAAAGGGCTTATCTCAAATTGGAATCTTGAGTGCAAGATGAAGTGAATATAAAGCCATGACTTGAATGTGGGTTTGGGCCCCAAGGGCACCTTAATTTTGTGGAAAAGTGAGGACCTACCCAACCTATGGGTTGACCCATAAAACACAAACGCGCCGCCGGGCCAGGCTCAATCGTGGGTTCGGTTCGGCCTTTATTTTTTTGGGTCAGGGTCAGATTTAAATTAAAAGAGTCATTAAGACGACATTCTTAAATGGTGATTTGAATAAAGAGATTTACATGGAACTACCAGAAGGGTTCATTGTTCCTGGCAAAGAGAATAAGATATGCAAACTTGTTAAGTCTTTGTATAAACTAAAACAAGCCCCTAAACAATGGCACTAGAAATTTGATAATGCTATACTGTCAAACGACTTCAAGATAAATGAATACGATAAGTGTGTCTATGTGAACACAACTTCTAATGGTTATGTCATTGTGTGTATTTATGTAGATGATATGATTATCATTGATAGCAATAATGAAATCATTAAAGCTACTAAGAAGATGTTGAACAGTAAGTTTAACATGAAGGATCTAGGTATTACAAATATAATACTTGGTATTAAGATCACTAAAATATCTCATGGATTTATGTTATCATAGACTCATTACATCGAGAAAATACTCGAAAAATTTAGTGAATCTGATAACAATCTAGCGAGAACACCCATAGATGGCAATCTACATCTACACAAGAACAACAGGGAAAGCATATCCCAATTAGAATACTCATGGATAATTGGCAGTTTAATATATCTCGTGAATTACACACGTTCGGATATTGCTTATAGGGCAAGCAGACTGAGTAGATATACAAGTAACTCAGGGTCAAACCATTGGAAAGCCATAGTTAGGATTCTCAGGTATCTGAGATTCACCTTGAATTATGGGTTGTATTATACAAGATATCCAGCTGTTGTAGAAGGCTACACAGATGCAAATTGGATATCTGACACTAAAGACTCTAAATCCGCAAGTGGATATGTCTTTACTCTTGGAGGTGCAACAATTTCATGGAGATTCTCAAAACAAACTTGCATAGCCAGGTCTACTATAGAATCTGAGTTTGTCGCTTGAGATAAAGCGGAAGAGGAAGCAAAGTGGCTTCGTAACTTTCTAGAGGATATTCCCGTATGGCCAAAACATGTCTCTGCTACTAGTATCCATTACGATAGTCAATGTGCAATAGCAAAAGTACAAAACCACATGTATAATGGGAAGTCACAACATACCCGTCGTCGACACAACACCGTGAGACAATTAGTTTCAAATGGAATTATATCCATCGATTATATCAAGTCTAAAGAGAATATTATGGATCCGCTTACGAAAAGCTTGACGAAAGATCAAGTAGAGAATTCATAGAGGGGGATGGCCCTTAAGCCTATGACTTAGAAAGTCACCATAATGGAAACCCAACCTAGCTGACTAGAAACCCAAGATCTAAGTTCAACGAGACAATCGAATTGTGTCTGACTTAGGACAAATCACTGAGGAACTCGTTCTGCTGTCCATTCTTATGATGAAATAATGATAACCTACAGCAATTAAACAGGATGAGCTTAGCTCTTAATGATTCTTATACCTTCGGAATTCCAAGTGGAGTGTAGCAGGATACTCTTAATAATAAATCACCTATATGAGTATGAAGGGGCCACTTCTATGAGAAAATCTAATGCTAATTCTCTATAATACTCATGAATCTACCAAGTATTGTTCAGGGCCAAAATTAACACAATCGAATGGATCACTAAATGACCAGAAAGGAACCATGTGAGTACTATTGTCGTGGTTTATACAAACGGCTGAACAGTTCAAGATATCATGTTTACTAGTTAGCCAAATAAATCCAATAGTATTTCATTAGGGAAGGTTCAAAGCCAAAAGCCACCTCTCCCGATACGGCAACTTTCTACCTATACTCTCTCTCTGTCGAGTTTGCATTTTCATTTGCATTTTCTTTATCAGTCAATCTCATTCATGTGAGGGATTGTTGAAAAAATAATAGTGTTTTACACTACTTTGAGCCTATTAAAATGTGGGACCCACACCTCCATTTAAGTGAGTCCATGATGCGTTGGATTAACCTCCGTGAGGAAATTAATCTCATGTATTTACTTGCTCAAATCCGTTAAGGATTGAATGAGTTATTGGCTTCCAAAGTGGCCAACATGACCATGGGAAACTAAAAGTTGAAAGGGCTTATCCAACATTAGAATCTTGAGTGGAAGATGATGTACATATAAAGCCATGACTTGAAGGTCGGATTGGGCACCAAAGGGTACCCCAATTTTATGGAAGGGGGAGGACCTACCCAACCCATGGGTTGACCCATAAAACAAACACATGTGCACGCAGCCACCCCCGCCCTAAACCGAACTAGGCCAGGCTCGAGCGTGGGTCGTGGGTTCGGTTCGGCCTTTATATTTTTGGGTCAGGGTCAGATTCAAATTAAATGAATTGAATTCAAAATTAAGTTTTGACTGTTGGAGCTGTCAGCATTCCGTTGACTTCAAACGGATATGTTCGTTTCAACAAAGGGGTGTGTCTCTCCGGTAAGGGGTTGTTTGGCTGCTGGAGCCTATTTGAACAAGTGCCATGAATAGGCACCTGGGCCCTATAAATAGGGTTGAATCCTGCATTCATAAATAATTTTTGAATGATTCCATAAAATTCCAAAATTGTATAGCGTTGATTTTTCTACTCTTCATTCATCTTCCTCCCATTTTCCAAGAGAGTTCAAAATCATCTGGTTATTCTACCAAGCATATTCTATTGAAGTGCTATTTAGAATTTGCTGAGATCGTTTCATCCTGAGAGACAGACACCCAGCTACCCATGAGCACCAACTATGGGGGGGAGGGAGGGGGGGCGAATTTGTCTTTAAGGAGAGAGTGTCACACACTCAACTCAATCTAAATTTCAGTTCTACGATCTTATGTTCATCTGCGAGTATTATAATTTAAGTATGATAACCGGGTAAGTTGTTCAAGTTTTGTATTTAATTATTCAGAATTGCTTCTAGTTGATTTCTAGTTCGCTTCTAATTGATTGTGTTGACTCATGGTTGATTCCCATGTTGATGTTGATGATAACCAAATCTTGTGTTATTTGACTAATACATTTACTTAGTGTGCAGATTAATAAAGTTTATAATTTAGAATTAAAGTTCAATCTTAAGTCTAATACTTGTCAAAGTAATTGTACAACAAGTTCAAGATCAAGCAATGAATTCCAAAAGCTATGTAATGAACCAAATAGAGGATTGACGTCTATTTCTACTTCAAACAAATGTTTTATATTCGAAGAGATTGAAGGTGTTCAAATGAAGCTTTCATCAAGTATGCATAGACTCATTGAAAACTGTCTTGTACTCAAGAATGATAGAAGACTTCATTAGAGTGTGCAAAAGTCAGTTGAAGATAATTTGATTATGAAGATGTTGAAAATCCTCAAGAGTAGACTTCATCAAATGTGTAAAAGGTCAAATTCAAGAAAGTGTGATTAGAAATTGCTTAAGAAGGAGATTCACATTGATTGCCTAATCTCTATATGGAATTCTGATTGTGCTTCAAAAATGCAATTATAAGGCCTTAACTAGTACTTTGTTAGTGTTAGTTTATAATTTTATATGTATTTTTAGTTATGTTTTAGTACTGACTAAGTTTATTATGTTTTGTATAGGTTTTGAGCATAAATGGGAGGATTTCGGATACATTTTGGACATAGGTTTTAAGAGGATGCTGCTAGAGTACAAGCTGCTAAAGCTGTAATACAAGCTGCTAAAGCATGTGGAGCTGAAACTTTGGAAGGTCATATCTCTCAAACCAAGAAGGCTATTAGGGCCCATAATTTATCGATTCCATACAACTTTTCGAGATCTACAACTTTCGTGACGGCACACTGGCCATCCGGGGACCCGTCCGGATGGGCAGTTGCCGCGTTGGTGAAACTACAAAATATTGACTAAGTCTAGAAGGCCGTCCGAACGTCGTTCGGACACCCCGCCGCGAGCCAGAAATTTTTTAGGGTTAGAATTGAGGTCTTTTTAAGCCCATAGGAGTTCTTTTTAAGAGATGGAGAGTTAGAAAACTTTATAGAGAATTAGGTAATCTTAGAATTAGAGTAGTTTTAGGAGTAGGAGTAGTTTTATTGATCTTTATATCTTTCAAGAACTCTAATTTTTGTATTCATTCAGTTTTTCTTCATATTCAAGATTTGATGTTCTTCCAATTGTCACAAGCTTTCAATATAATTTTCATGTGCTTTCTTATGGCTTTAAGTTGCTAAATCTTTTCTTGGCATGGATTGAAAAGGTAAGTAGGTTACAAGTAGATATTCAATATAGTTCTTTATTTTTCAAGATTTTAAGATATTAAACTAAGATTTATTTTATTGCCCATGAATATCTTCGAAAACAATATTCTTGATCATATCTAGCATGTATATATAGACTGATATGCAAGCAATGATACGTATACCTAGAATTTCTGATAAGGGTATTGATTATAATTGTTTACATATTCCTATTAGGAGTACTTTAGAAATCTACTGTTCTTGATTAAGCTTCAAACATACTTTGTAGATAGGTTTATAAACTGAGACAGGTATGAATGGGACCCTGGTATGAACACTAGTAAATAACTGAATATCAACTCCAAGAGGGTCATCAAATCTTGAGATTCTTTACTCACAGCTATCTTGGGGACATACTTGTTGGCCTATTAACTGGATCAATCTTGCCAAGATCTTTTGCTTATTGTTATCTATTCAAGCTTTCTTAGTATAAATATATTTTCATTGCCCAGAATAATCTCACAAACCAAATCTCAAATCAAAATTTTCTTTTACATTCTAGAGTTGTTCTTCTTGAGAGTTCTACTTTCCTAAAGTGATTTTTACTATATTCCATCCATATTCCCTGTGGTTCGATCTCTGACTTACCGAGATATTATTACTGCATCGCAATCGTACACTGGCGGATATAAATTGCACTATTCAGGAGCGATCAGTTTTTGGCGCCGTTGTTGGGGAATCTTGCAATTGGCATTGGTGTGACAATCTTTGGAGAAACCGATTCTGGGGAAATCAAGTGTATCAATCAATCTACCAAAAACAAGGCAACTCAACATTTGGCTTGCTTGGGTACACTCGTTCCATCCCTTTTTAATTTGCAAGCATATTTTTTTATTTATTTGTTTATTTTTTTATTTTTATTTTTAGTTTGATTTGTTTATGTATTATTTTTTTCTTTAGTTGGGAGATTTCTAGTAGAAATTGAGAGGAGTAATTAATTGTGAATTGGTGGTATAAATATGTGGAGATTGGAGGATAGTTTGAGTAACTTTGAGAACATGACAATGGGTGTGTATGATGACAATATGAGTAGGTACGATTATAAGGAGGCACAAGTCCCACCATACCAAACTATTGGGGATTATTTGAATGCATCTAGACAAACATACACTCCTTACTCAGAAACCTACCATCCAAGGTGGCAAAATCACTCACACTACAATTTGATAAATGAGCGTGTCTCACACTCTCAACAATATGACCAATCACATTACCCACAAGATTTGAATTATTATCAAACACCACACACGGGGTCACTAGAAGACACTCCATATGCGGAAACCTATGATTTGGAGTGGCAACATCCCAACCTTAGTTGGAGTAATGAGGGAACTTCAAGCCCTCAACAATACCAACCCCCACCTCTACCTTATGAATCACAAGCTTTTGATGTCTATCAATTTCAATAGGAGACACTAGATGATACCTTGTCACAATTCATGCAATCTAAAAGTAGGAATTGGAATTGTGTCCTTATAGATCATTACATGCCTTGATCACACATGTCTTGAACCATTTATCATTTCCTTTCCTGCCTTATACCTCTTGGCCAAAGTTACAACCGTCAAAAAGTCCTAGTTGATCTAAATAGTACATGTATGTGGATTCATTTTGAGTACAAGTTATATTTTGTCAATTACTTTGATTAGTGTTTAGCTTTGAATATTCTTTCATGAAACTATGCTAAGTCGAATACACTTACACCTTATTGGTTTTTGTTGTTGGATTGCTCTTTTGTGTTTCATTATATTCACTTTATTTTGATAAGCTTTCCATTGTGAGTTCCATGTGTGTTCATTTTATTGTGAATGTATGCCCGGAAAGGGTTGAAATTGAGACTTGAAGGATATAATTATTTTACTTAGTTATGGGTGAGCTCTAATGTGTTGATACGCCATACACACCCATTGACTCTCACTTATGTTATTTGACATTTATTCTAACTTCTGTATTGAGTAATGAAGGGGAAGATGGATGATATATCTCAAATTATCTTTTGCATAGAATTATCTGTTTTAATTATCTTTCTTGTAGTTCATATTTTGATGTTTGTGGGTAACATCACCAGAAATCCTCACGAGACATCACTCATCCACTAGGGGTAACCTAGGGGTTTAAAGACTTGATGCATAGGCTAAATGCATTCGTGACTCTTACAAAAGTAGAAATTATGCTTTTTTATTAGTAGTTTGCTAGGGACTAGCAAAAATCTAGTTGGGGGGGTGTGATTGTGCTTCAAAAATGCAATTATAAGGTCTTAACTAATGCTTTGTTAGTGTTAGTTTATGATTTTATATTTGTTTTTAGTTATGTTTTTGTACTGACTAAGTTTATTATGCTTGGTATAGGTTTTGAGCATAAATGGGAGGATTTCGGATACATTTTGGACATAGGTTTTAAGAGGATGCTGCTAGAGTACAAGCTGCTAAAGCACGTGGAGCTAAAACTTTGGAAGGCCATATCTCTCAAACCAAGAAGGCTATTAGGGCCCATAATATGTCGATTCCATACAACTTTTCGAGATCTACAACTTTCATGAAAGCACACTGGCCATCCGGGGACCCATCCGGATAGGCAGTGGCCGCATTGGTGAAACAACAAAAAATTAACTAAGTCTGGAAGGCCGTCCGAAGCCATCCAAAAGGCGCCCGGACACCCCGCCACAGGCCAGAAATTTTTTAGGGTTAGAATTGAGGTCTTTTTAATCCCATAGGAGCTCTTTTTAAGAGAGGGAGAGTCAGAAAACTTTATAGAGAGTTAGGAAACCTTAGAATTAGAGTAGTTTTAGGAGTAGGAGTAGTTTTATTGATCTTTATATCTTTCAAGAACTCTAATTTTTGTATTCATTCAGTTTTTCTTCATATTCAAGATTTGATGTTCTTCCAATTGTCACAAGCTTTCAATATAATTTTCATGTGCTTTCTTATTGCTTTAAGTTGCTAAATCTTTTCTTGGCATAGATTGAAAAGGTAAGTAGGTTACAAGTAGATATTCAATATAGTTCTTTATTTTTCAAGATTTTAAGATATTGAACCAAGATTTATTTTATTGCCCATGAATATCTTGAAAACAATATTCTTGATCATATCTAGCATGTATGTATAGACTAATATGCAAGCAATGATACGTATACCTAGAATTTCTGATAAGGGTATTGATTATAATTGTTTACATATTCCTATTAGGAGTACTTTAGAAATCAACTGTTCTTGGGACCCTAGGATGAACACTAGTAAATAACTGAATATCAACTCCAAGAGGGTAATCAAATCTTGAGATTCTTTACTCACAGCTATCTTGGGGACATACTTGTAGGCCTATTAACTGAATTAGTCCTGCCAAGACCTTTTACTTATTGTTATCTATTCAAGCTTTCTTAGTATACATTTATTTTCATTGCCCAGAATAATCTTACAAACCAAATCTCAAATCAAAATTTTCTTTTACATTCTAGAATTGTTTTTCTTGAGAGTTCTACTTTCCCAATGTGAGTTTTACTATATTCCATTCATATTCCCTGTGGTTCGACCTCGGACTTACCGTAATATTATTACTGCATCGCAACCGTACACTAGCGGATATAAATTGCACTATTAAGGAGCGATCAAATCCAAGTGAAGAATTCTTCTGAGATATAAAGAATCAATGAAGACAATGTGTATAAAGAAATTTCATCAAGTTTGCAAAAGTCTCATTGAAGTGATTTTAAAGAAGAAAAAAGAATTGATAGCAAAGAGAAGAAATCGACAATGAAGCATTGTGAAGCTCTACATAATAGAGAAAGCTTGACATTGAGAGAGAATGTTCTACAATGGAAGAGGAAGCTTGGCAAATAAAGAAGAAGAAGATCAAGGTTGATTGAATGAAGTCCTAACTGTTTGAAAGTCAAGAAAAGTTGAAAACCAAATGAATGATTCAATCAAAATTGAATAGAAGTAAACTCTGATGAGTTAAAGAATGTTGATTGATCATCATAATCCAAAGAGAAGACCCCTTGAAGATCTTATACTATTGTTGAGATAAACTGGATCATTGTAAGTCAGAAAACAGATTTCTGAGCAATGAGCGGACTCATGGAAATGAGGAGTCGCCTCATGGAGACAGACGCAAAAGGCTTGAAGACCAAAATGATAAATAAACCGACTCATGGATATGAAGAGTCGCCTCATGAATACAGAAGTAAAAGCTTGAAGACCAATAGGTGTAAAGAGCTGACTCATGGAAATGAGGAATCGCCTCATGAAGATAGAAGTAGAAAAGTTTGAAGATCAAATGAGTAAAGAGCCGACTCTTTGATATAAAGAATCGACTCATGAAACCTGAAGTAAGTTTTCCGTACAAAGAGCGGACTCATGAAATTGAAGAGTCGTCTCGTGACTACAGAAGCAAAATGACGTGAAGACAGAATGAACAAGGAGCCAACTCATTGATATGAAGAGCGGACTCATGGAGACAGTGGACAACATTTGGCAAATGTAGAACCAAAAGTGTCGACTCTACACGCCTGGAGTCGACCCCTGGAATATAACAGCTAGTTTTTCTAACGTTATAACTGATTGGACATGCATTCAATGAAGCCCAAAAACCTCTAAAGGATGAAATCAATACAGGGGTTTATGTACAAGCTTCCAACTACATTTATAACAAGGAAAAGAGACAAGAAACAAAGATTTAATTGACTGATCAACTGAAATTCCTGAACATTCCTCTTGTCTTTATTTTGTGAGCTTTAATTGTATAATCTACTCTTGTTAGAGGGTTTTTGAGTTACTTGTATACTTTTATATACTTGTAAGTGAGAGTTTGAGAGTTCTCTTGAGAAAGAAAAACTCTTGTAAGTTTGAGTGGAGCTTGGACAAAACCACTTGGTGGCTGAAGAACTTGGATAAAAGTTCTTGTATAGTGAGCTGAGCACTTGGTCAATCAGCAACCCATTTGTAATTGGAGATTACATAGTGGAAGGAGACTTCAAGGGGATCTTGGGGTGAGGACGTAGACCACAGTTTGTGGTTGAACCTCGGTAACTCTCTATGTTCTTTCTTATGCTCTGTTTTCTTTTTTTCTTCTGATTACATTGCATTACATATAGATTGATCACTGTTACATTAGTTAGATTAATTTTAATTAATCTTAATTATTATTAATCTTTGAAAAACCCAATTCACCCCCCTTTTGGGTTGCCTTTTGGGCCAACAATTGGTATCAGAGCTTGTATTCCTGATTTAAGGCTTAACATCCTAGGAATAGATCCATAGCAACCAATTTCGGAAGCTCTCTTGGTGAGAGTCAATCCACAAATAGACCACCTATGTTCAATTTCACCAATTACAATTATTGAAAAAATAGAATGAGAATCTATATCCAATCGGTTGATTATGAATTATGAAGACTCATTGTAAATAGTCCCAAAATACCTATAACTAGAGTGGATAGAACTGATATCCCTAAACCAGAATCTGAGTGGAATGAAGATGATTTGAAAATACTGCAATCTAATGTTAGAGTTATGAATATTTTATATTATACACTTGATCCCAATGAATTTAATCGTATTTCCACTTATGAATCGGCTAAGAAAATATGGGATAGATTAGAAGTCACATATGAAGGTACCAATCAAGTTAAAAAAATCTAAAATCAATATATTGGTACATAGCTATGAATTGTTCAAAATGAAACCTGAAAAATCCATCACCGAAATGTTCACAATGTTCACCGATATTATTAATGGCTTAAAATCTCTTGGAAAGGTGTATCCTAACAATGAGCAAGTGAGAAAGTTTCTAAGGTCTTTGACAAAGGCTTGGGAGGCTAAGGTCACAGCAATCCAAGAAGTAAAGGACCTCAACACCCTACCTCTTGAAGAACTCTTGGGCTCCTTAATGACTCATGAGCTCACACAAAAACAACATGCCCAAGAGGATGAAGAAAAGAAGAAAATGGTAGTTGCATTCAAATCCACCAGTCAAGATGATGATGAATCTGCAAGTGATGAGAATGAAGATGAAATTATTCTCATCACTCGAAAATTTAGGAGATTCATAAAGAAAAAATGGAGAGGTGGAAAGAAGTATGAAGCCAAAGGAAAACCAAGTAAGGAATCCAACATTACATGCTATAAATGCAAGAAGCCTTGACATATAAAGGCAGATTGTCCTCTGCTCAGAAATAGAGAAAAGAAATATCAAGGGAAGAAGGCCATGACAGCCACAACATGGAGTGATGATGAAGAGTCAAGCTCCGAAGAAGAAGTTGAACCACAAGAAGTGGCTAATCTATGTCTCATGGCACATGAGGATGATAGTGAGGTATCAGACTCTTCACAATTTACTTTTAATGAATTACAAGATGCATTTGATGATTTGCTTTGTGAATTCAGAAAAATGGGAATTAAAAATGGACTTCTTAAAAATATGGTTTCTACTTTTACTAATGAAAATGAAAATTTACAAAAGAAAAATGAAATTTTGAAAAATGAAATCTGTGTCTCGAAGGATAAGATTAAGAAAGATTCTTTTCAAAAAGACTTTTCAAAAGAAAATCATATTTTGCTTGATAAGATTAAAAACTTGGAAACAAGTCTTTATAGATGAGTAAATGGAAAAAAAAAAAAAAAAAAAACTAGATGCAATTTTGAAAAAACAAAAATGTTCATTAGACATAGCTAGACTTAGCTTTGATCCTTTTAAAAGAAAGAAATTTTCAAAATGCAAATTTGGTGCTTCAACTAGAAAACCACAAATATCATGCTTTTACTGTCATAAAAAGGACATATTGCTAGTAGATGCTATACATTACAAAATAAAATGTTCCTAAAAATGCATGGGTCCCTAGAGGACGATTGAGGACTAACCCTCAAGGACCCAAGATGATTTGGGTACCTAAGGTCAGATAAATTCTTTTACAGGTTTGCCTTCAAGCAAAATTCAAAAAAGACCATTGGTACTTGGACAGTGGATGCTCAAGACATATGACGGAAAATGAAGCACAATTCACTTCTCTCTCACCAAAGGATGAAGGTCTTGTCACATTTGGTGACAATAGCAAAGGAAAGATCATCGGTATAGGTAGTGTCGGTAAAAATTCTTCTACCTCTATCGAAAATGTATTACTTGTTAAAGGACTCAAACACAATCTTTTGAGCATTAGTCTACTTTGTGACAAAGGATACAAAGTTGTATTTGAATCTTCTAAATGTGAGGTATTTGATATTAATGATAACAAGACAATTCTCACTGGACATAGACATAGGAATATTTATGTTTTCAATCTTAATGATTTATCCTCTTACAAAGTAGAATGTCTTATTGCTATGAATAGTGATGAAAGTTGGTTGTGGCATAGAAGACTTGGTTACATTAGTATGAGCATACTTTCAAAGGTTTCTAAAAATGATTTGGTCAAAGGTCTTCCAAAAATAAAATTTGACAAAGATAAAGTTTGTGATGCTTGTCAATTAGGTAAGCAAACTTGAATTTCTTTCAAATCCTTAAATATGCTCACTACCTCTAGGCCACTACAACTATTGCATATGGACTTATTTGGACCAACTAGGACTGTGAGTCTTGGTGGAAAACAATATCCACTTGTTATTGTTAATGATTATTCTAGATTTACATGGACATTCTTCTTAGCTCATAAGAATGAAACAATTGTTTTCTTCACAAAATTTTGTAGAAATGTCTAAAATGAAAAAGGAATTTCAATCACTTTTCTTATAACTGATCATGGAGGGAAATTCGATTGTAAACCTTTTGAAACATTCTGTGATGAAAATGGTTTTGATCACAACTTCTCAACCCCTAGAACACCTCAACAAAATGGGGTTGTTGAGAGGAAAAATAGAGTTTTGGAAGAAATGGGTAGAACTATGCTTTGTGAAAATGGTTTACCTAAGTACTTTTGGGCTGAAGCTATTAGCACAGCTTGTTATGTTTTGAATCGAATTTTATTTAGAAAGTTTTTTAACAAAACCTCCTATGAACTTTGGAAAGACAAGAAACCAAATGTCTCATGCTTTAAAGCTTTTTGATGTAAATGCTTTATATTAAACAACAATAAAGACAACCTCGGCAAGTTTGATGCTAAATCTGATGAGGGTGTATTTCTTGGCTATTCAACACATGGCAAGGTTTATAGAGTCTTTAATAAGAGGACTCTAATAGTTGAAGAATCAGTCCATGTCACTTTTGATGAATTTAACCCTTCTTCGAAGAATGTTAAAAGTGATGATGCAGATGAGCTAGAGTCTGAAATGGAAAAGATGGACATCCAACCAAGCTTAAATGAGGAACCTCAAAAGGAAAGAGAAGCTCTTACCAAACAACAAGAAATCAATGAAGGTCTACCTAACAAGTGGAAGTTTGTGCATAACCATCCTACGAAACAAATCCTAGGTGATCCTTCATAAGGAGTAAGAACTCGATCCTCTATAAAAAAAAAAATATATATATATATATATATGTAATCATCTTGCATTCTTATCACAAATAGAGCCTAAATGTTTTAATGATGCTAAACATGATGAATTGTGGATAAATGCATTGCAAGAAGAATTAAATCAATTTGAAAGGAATAAAGTATGGCACCTTGTTCCTAGACCTAGTGATCATCCAATCATTGGAACTAAATGAGTATATAGAAATAAATTGGATGAGTCCGGAGTTGTGAGGAACAAGGCAAGACTTGTTGTTCAAGGTTATAGCCAAGAAGAAAGCATTGATTTTGATGAAACCTATGCTTCGGTAGCTAGATTAGAAGCCATTAGATTATTACTTGCATTTGCTTGTTTTAAAGATTTTAAATTGTATCAAATGGATGTTAAAAGCGCTTTTCTAAATGGTTTTATCACTGAATAAGTTTTTGTTAAACAACCTCCTGGTTATGAAGATCCAAAACTTCTTGACCATGTTTTCAAACTCACAAAAGTGTTGTATGGTTTGAAGCAAGCCCCAAGGGCTTGGTATGAAAGATTAAGTAAGTTCTTTTTTATTGAAAAAGGCTTTTCTAAAGGAAAAATAGATACCGCTTTTTTTATCAAAATAAAAAACAGTGATATGCTTGTAGTACAAATCTATGTAGATGATATTATATTCGGTGCTACTAACAAATCGCTTTGCGAGAAATTTGCTAAGTGTATGCAGAGAGAATTCGAGATGAGTATGATAGGAGAGCTCAACTACTTTCTCGGACTACAAATCAAGCAATCAAAAGAAGACATCTTCATCAACCAAGCCAAGTACATCAAGGACTTGATCAAAAAGTTTGGCATGAAAGATGCAAAGCCTATAAGTACTCCAATGAGTACTACAACAAAATTGGATAATGATGAGAAAGGTAAGTCAATAGTTACTAAACTTTATAGAAGCATGATAGGCTCTTTATTGTATCTAACTGCTAGTAGACCAGATGTAATGTTTAGTGTTTGTTTATGTGCTCACTTTTAATCCAATCCTAAAGAATCTCATGTGATTGCTGTAAAGAGGATATTTCGTTATCTCAAGCACACACCAAATCTTGGATTATGGTATCCAAGGAGTACTTGTTTCAATTTAAATGCTTACACTGACGCTGATTATGCGGGGAGTAGAGTTTATAGGAAGGGCCCGAGTGACTTTTACCAACTCCTAGGCAATATGATTGTATCTTGGTATAACAAGAAACAAAATTCAGTTGCTCTCTCCATAGCTGAGGCTGAATATGTAGCAGCTGGCAGTTGTTATGCTCAAGTGTTGTGGATCAAACAACAATTAGAAGATTATGGAATCTTGTTTAATCATATTCCTATTAAGTATGATAATACTAGTACTATAACTTGACTAAAAATCCATTTCAACACTCTCGCATAAAGCACATTGAAATTAGATATCACTTTATACGAGACCATGTACAAAAAGGTGATATTGAATTTGACTTTGTATGTACAAACTTGCAATTAGCTGATATCTTTACTAAACCATTGAGTGAAGATCATTTTTGTATGATTAGAAGAAAATTAGGGATGAGTGATCCTATATCTTAAATTGTGTTTAATTTGAATGAAATTTGTGTTTTGAATGTTTAAATGTGATTATCATTCATATGAAATACATTTCTTGAATTCATGATTTATTACATGATCATATTAAGACATCTTTTGGCACAAAAGTTGAAAAAGATCATTTCATGAATTTTTTACAAGTCACATGCCCAGTCTGGTCGCATGAGTCAACACTTCATTTCAAAGAGTAGGCTCATCATGACAGTGGACTCATATTATATTTTTAACAGGCATGTGTCGGCTCATTATATTCATGAGTCGCCTCATGCTTCGAGCCTATATACTTTGACCAAGCCCACTTTACAAACATTCAAAATTTTCCTCTCACTCATTCACTCTCACTTTTTTTCTCTCCCGCTCCTCTGTTCGCACCAAAACCCAATCGTCACTCACAAACTATCACATTTCATCATTTCAATCCTATTATAATCCCTAATCAACCACTTTCCATTCTCTCTCAACCCTTCTTTCTCCTACAATGGCTCCCAAAATCTCTAAACTGAAAAAGATGTCCAAAGCCCTAGTCGTAGTAACAGAACCTACTTCGAAAGGGTTAAAGAGAAAATTAAAAGGGGAGTCTAGCAAAGACAGAGGGAAGCACAAGAAGAGTAAGATTGGAGAAACTTCATCCTCAGCAGTCCTGGAATGGAATGAACTATATTTCAGTGAGGGCAAAGCCCAAGAAAGGTACAATTTGAGTTTTTCTTTGAGAAAAGTGTTCAATGGAAGATGGGTAGATTACAAATTCTTTGATCTTCATAAGTTCGAATTTGGTACAAATTTTGGAAACCTAGGGTGGAAATTTATGACAACACTCAAGGATGATATTTACCCTGATTCAGTTGCTCATTTCTATTCTAATGCTGAAAGGGAATATGGAGAAGTGTCTATCAAAAGTTATGTTAAAGTAATTATCATCAATTTAGATAGAGAAGTGATTAGACACATTCTTGAAATCAGGATTGGTGGAGAAGTTTATAGAGATAATATCTCTAAAAAAGACCAATTAAAAGCCCTATATGGAAGGGATATGGATGAAAATGTACAACCCCTTGCCGTTGATTTGTCTCTTGAATTGAGGCTAGTTCATCATTTTACCTATACCATATTCACTCCCAAAACTGAAAAGTATAATTATGTTTCGGAAAAGAAATTATTTTTCCTGTGGGCATATATAACTGATTCAAGGATTGACTTGCCTCTGTTTATTTTGGATCATATATACAAGGCTACCATCTCTAAAATCACTTTGCCATATGGAATTTTCTTGACAAAAGTTTTCAAGCATTTTGGTATTGATCTGAAGAATGAGAAGAAAAGAATCCCCAAAGCCATTAGTAATGAATACAATGAGAGAACACTCAAAAGAATGGGGTACATGCTAAAGAAAAACAAATGGACTCTAAAGAAAATTGAAGGAGAAAGTACTTCAAAAGGAAAGGCTCCATTTGGGAGCACCTCTAGGTAGAGAAGCACAAGAAGAATTTTGAGTTCTGAATTACAAGAGAGTACAGGGGACTTGAGTACTTTTATGACTCAAGTTATGGAATCTCTAAACAAATTGAATAACAAGGCAGATATTACAACTACAAGGACAATAATTATTGAAAGAAAAATTAGAGAACTCAAAAAGGAAGTACAAATGTTTAGGAATGCCAAAGGAAAAATGATAGAAGAAGAAGAAGAGGAAGAAGAAGAAGTTAATGAAGAAGACAATGAGGAGGCAGCACAAGAAGGGGAAGAAACTAGGGAAGAGGACTCTTCAGCCACTGAATCTGAAGCTCACTAGACTCTCATTTCCTCATCCTATCTATCCTTACCTCTATCACTTCTCCTCACCTCATATTTCCTCTTACCTCATCATTCTGTTTTCCTCATGGCCCTGTTATAACTTCTCTTTTGTTTTGACTGATTGTTTTGTTTTGATTCTGGCATAATTTTTTGGACATGATAACTGTATAAATTTTATAATCTCAACTTTTGTAATCTCAATGTTAAATGAATGCAATATGCTCTTGTTCTGGTACCCAATTGCACCTCTTTGATAACTTGCTTGTTTGATTGCTTTCCTGTTTATACAATTTATCTTGTTTTAATATTTTTTTGCTATTGTACCTATCTGTAATCTTCATTCTATTTCTCTTTTTGATGGATTAACAAAAAGGAGGAGAAGATTTGGAGCAAAATTAGACAAAACAGATTGAGTTCAATTTAAACCAATAGCTTGAATTTGGGAAAAAAATTGTACTATGTGTGATTGTTGGCAAAATAAATTGCACATAACTTAGAATAAGAGAAAATTTGATAAGTATAGGGGAGAAGATTTTGTTCAAGATTAAACTAGTATTGAGGAGACGAATTGAACAATGTGTGTTTGTTCAAATTATTTGCATTTTTTTTTAATAAAAAATGAATTAGACAAGATACAGAATTTATTCGATTGATGAATGGAAATAAAATAAATTGCTTATTACCTGACAAATATCAAGCATGTTCTCAAGGGGAGTATCATGAATTATTTCCCTCAAAATATTTTTGAATTACCTGACAAAAACTCCTTGAAAATTGTTTTTGAAAATTTTTTTTGTTCTCTAAGCATCATTTGCTTAATCACAAAACAAAGGGGGAGCTCTCTACTGGTATGATACTTAATTCTATTCAATTCATTTAATCTTATATGAACTTATTTTGCAAAGGTTTTGTCATTATCAAAAAGGGAGAGATTGTTGACTAAATGTTGATTCTCATGTTGATTTTGATGATAACCAAACCTTGTGTTATTTTACTAATACATTTACTTAGTTTGCAGATTAATAAAGTTTATAATTTAGACTTAAAGTTCAACCTAAGTCTAATACTTGTCAAAGTAAATGTACAACAAGTTCAAGATCAAGCAATGAATTCCAAGAGCTATGCAATGAACCAAACAGAGGATTGACATCTATTTCTACTTCAAACAAATGTTTTATATTCGAAGAGATTGAAGGTGTTCAAATGAAGCTTTCATCAAGTATGCATAGACTCATTGAAGACTGTCTTGTACTCAAGAATCATAGAAGACTTCATCAGAATGTGCAAAAGTCAGTTGAAAATAATTTGATTATGAAGATGTTGAAAATGCTCAAGAGTAGACTTCATCAAATGTGCAAAAGGTCAAATTCAAGAAAGTGTGATTGGAAATTGCTTAAGAAAGAGATTCACATTGATTGCCTAATCTCCATATGGAATCCAAGTGAAGAATTATTTTGAGGCATAAAGAATCAATGAAGACAATGTGTATGAAGAAATTTCATCAAGTTTGCAAAAGTCTCATTGAAGTGATTCTAAAAAAGAAAGAAGAATTGCTAGCAAAGAGAAGAAATTGGCAATGAAGCATTGTGAAGCTCTACATAATAGAGAAAGCTTGACATTGAAAGAGAATGTTCTACAATGAAAGAGGAAGCTTGGCAAACGAAGAAGAAGAAGATCAAGGTTGATTGAATGAAGTCCTGACTGTTTGAAAGTCAAGAAGAGCTGAAAACCAAATGAATGATTAAATCCAAATTGAATAGAAGTTAACTCTGATGAGTTAAAGAATGTTGATTGATCATCATACCCCAAAGAGAAGACCCCTTGAAAATCTTATACTATTGCTGAGATGAACTGAATCATTGTAAGTCAGAAAGCAGATTTCTGGGTAATGAGCGGACTCATGAAAATGAGGAGTCGCCTCATGGAGACAGACGCAAAAGGCTTGAAGACTAAAATGATAAATGAGCCGACTCATGGATATGAAGAGTCGTCTCATGAATACAGAAGCAAAACTTAAAGACCAAAATGTGCAAAGAGTCGACTCACGGAAATGAGGAGTCGCCTCATGAAGACAGAAGTAGAAAAACTTGAAGATCAAATGAGCAAAGAGCCGACTTTTTGATATAAAGAATCGACTTATGAAACCTAAAGTAAGTTTTATATACAAAGAGCGGACTCATGAAATTAAAGAGTCGCCTCGTGACTATAGAAGCAAAATGACGTGAATACAAAATGAACAAGGAGCCGACTCATTGATATGAAGACCGAACTCATGGAGACGATGGAGAACATCTGGTAAATGCAGAACCAGAAGTGTCAACTCTATAAGCCTGGAGTTGACCCCTGGGATATAACGGCTAGTTTTTATAATGTTATAATGGACTGAACGTGCATTAAATGAAGCCCAACAACCTCTAACGGATAAAATCAATACAGGGGTTTATATACAAGTTTTCAGCTACATTTATAATAAGGAAGAGAGACAAGAAACAAGATTCAATTGACTGATCAACTGAAATTCCTGAACATTCCTCTTGTCTTTATTTTGTGAGCTTTGATTGTATAATCTACTCTTGTTAGAGGGTTTTTGAGTTATTTGTATACTTTTATACACTTGTAAGTGGGAGTTTGAGAGTTCTCTTGAGAAAAAAAAAATTTGTAAATTTGAATGGAGCTTGGACAAAACCACTTGGTGGCTGAAGAACTTGGATAGAAGTTCTTATAAAGTGAGTTGAGTACTTGGTCAATCAGCAACCCATTTGTAATTGGAGATTACATAGTGGAAGGAGACTTTAAGGAGATCTTGGAGTGAGGACGTAGACCACGGTTTGTGGTTGAACCTCGGTAACTCTCTATGTTCTTTCTTATGCTCTGTTTTCTTTTCTTCTTCTGATTACATTGCATTACATATAGATTGATCACTGTTGCATTGGTTAGATTAATTTTAATTACTCTTAGCTGTTATTAAACTTTGAAAAACCCAATTCACCTCCCCTCTTGGGTTGCCTTTTGGGCCAACAAATTACTAGTTTTGTACCAGTTGCTCTAATTAGATAGAACACTTTTTATACACTCAATTTAATAGGAAGTATTGTTTCCAGCAAATATGAAATTTAGTATGTGTGGCTATTAATACCTTATGCAACCCTAATTTTTTTATGCTATGTCAATATGGAATTTAGTATGTGTGGATATTAATACCCATATTATCACAATGCTCATTCTTTCACATGATATGCATATTGAAATTTGCAATTAGATAAAGATAAATAAAAGAGACGGAAAGGAAATAATTTTTATTGAAAAAAAAAAGAATTTGCAAGATTGTTATTGAAAAAAATTTGCAAAAAGGAGAAAAAAAAAAAAAGAAACAAATATTAGCTTAGAATATGAAAAGGAAAATGTTGAAAAAAAAAACCAAATTTCCATAGGATAAGAAAAGGAAAATATTGAAAAAAAAAAAAAAGAGGGAAAAAAACGTGTACAGGATCTGTATTAAATGCTGAATGGATGAGAGAATGTATGGGGTTGGTGGAGAATAAAGGTTATTTTGTCTTTTTTTTGTAGAAAATAATATCCCTATAAATTGAAAATAAAGGATTTTATTTAACGAAAATATTTATTTTGAGATTTAAGGGCATTTGTCAAGATACCAAAGTTGAAATATGCTAATAATTGAGGGGATCAAAGCTTGAAAAGGGTATTTAGGAGGTAAAGAATTATTTTAGTTGTTTGAGGGAAAAAAAGAAAATAGGAATGACTTTCATAGGGATGCATGCATATATATATATTGAAGGATATACAGTAAGCTTCATAATTTTTTCTCCAGTTATTCGTATATTTGCTATTGAAGGATATACAGTGAGCTTAATAATTTTTTCTTTAATTTTTTATTACAAGTTTTAAATACAAAAACATTCATGTGTTTTCTTATATCCAATCAGTATACATAATTAATAATTTTTCCTCTAATTATTCGTATAATTTCTATTGCTAGACGTAGCCGGGACGCTTAATGTACTGATGATTGAATATTTTCACTCCTCCGGTGAAAAAAAAAATTCGAAAGTTTGGCTTCCCCACTGCAACTATGATTCATTCAACTAAACCGCCTCACCATATCCTATCCAAGTATATATATTCCCTCACAAAACATAAAATAACGCAATTAAAGAGAAAAGGAGATAGCAATGAGTAATATCTAATTTGGAAATAAAAATAGTTGATTGGGGCTGTTATAAAAAGCAAGTTGCGTTATTGTATTTTTTTCTCTACATGAACTGTACTATATGCATGCATCAAATGCGCTTTAAAAGCATGAACCATGCACGGAACCTTCCCACGAATTGGTGGGATCCAGCTACACGGAACATAATTATGATTTTCAGAATATTTGCTTCCATGCATCATATAAGAAAATGATGGGTAAAAGTTCACTATAGTTTCTAATATAATTACATTTCTTACAGATTTTCTCAGCAGTAGAAAAAATGTGACCGAAGCTTCGGCCTTGACGTAAGTGTGATGAAAACTCCCGTAGATGGTTGTGGTGCTGAGGAGCAATATTCTATAACAGATATATGTAGCCGCCTACCTGCATATCTATTTTATATACCAAAAAATATAAAAGAGGTAATTTTACGTTATTCTTTGAAGTTTGAATAAAAATTAGATGACCCCCTATGATTCAAAAGTAAATACATAACCACATTATGGTTTAGATTATTTGCAAAATAAATGAAACCGTGACAGATTTGATAAAATAACAAAAATACTCTTGCAAATGACAAAACTTTTTATTTTCACAAAAAAAGACAAAATTGACTTTTTATGTTCTATTTTGGAGAGATAAATTGATATAAATACTCTTGTGACAGAATTGCGGTTAAGTTTGATGATTTTCATTTATTTTACAGATAAATTCAAAATACAGAGTGATTATGTGTTCATTTTAAAACCACATAAGAGTCATGTGATTTTTGCTCAAATCATAAAGGTAAAGTGCAACTACCCCAAAATAAAAAATAAAAAAAGGGATATTTATTACATTATTATGTTGTTCTCACTTTTAAATCATATAGAAGTCATATGATTTTTAGTCAAATAATAAAAAATAAAGTGTAATTACCTCAAAATAAAAAGAAAAGGGATATTAATGTATTACATAGTTAGGTTCTTCCCACACCAACGGTCCAACAGCATACCCTTCCATTAAGGCCCATTCTTCTGAAGTCCATGTAGAGGCCCATCTCACATACTGAATGAAACAAATAATCCATAGCCCTTGACTATTTCCAATGAGTCCACCACTAGCAGTCATCTGACCCAAAAAAAGAAAGGCAATAGCAGCCATATCTGGATGGCCAATTGACCCATAGCTTTCACCTATTGCTGGGGATGGGAGCTGAATATTTCACTGTCATAGGTTGCGGCCTCATCTGTTGAACTTCTTTCGGTAATTACACTTTATCCCTGTGACTTAAGCAAAAATTATAGGATTCCCTTAGTTTAGAAATGAGCACATAATCACTATTTAATTTAGACTTAACTAAAAAATAACTGGATATCGTTAGAATTAAGTGTGATTGTGACATGAGCATTTTCTTCACGTCATCTCTCCAAAATAGACCATTTAAAAAATAATTTTACCTTTTTATGTCAAAATAAACTTTGAGTTTTACAGGAGCATTCTTGTCATTTTACATAATCTATCACGGTCTCATCCACTTTAAACATAAGTCCAAACCAAAGAAAGCTTATGTGTTCATTTTTAAACAACAAAAAGTCATATAATTTATGCTCAAACTACCGTGGGTGAAGTGTAATTACCATACCCTTGGGCTAGTAATACATCATTCACGTTCATTAGAATGGCTGCAATCATAATTTTGTTCCTCTAAAACCAGATATCATAGCTAGACCTCCCCTGAAAAACATGGCCCAATTGACCTCCAAAACCACAAGCAATACCAACCAGTATAATTTATCCAAGTGATTAGACTTATTGTGATAGTACTACAGCCCCAGAACAACAACCTCTATAACTTAATCTCAAAAGCAAGTGGCTCCTGCTTTCCCCACTTCCGCAAATTGAACTGCCTTCTTGGCCTCCAAGCAAATGGCAAATTGGGTTGCAGTGGCTCTTCAAGTCACCACTCCACTCCTGTCACTGTACCATGAATTCAGCTCCATGCACACCCGATAAGTTGTCCATGCTTCTAGTTTTATTGTAGCATACAGATTCAACCTTCAACTTTATGTGTAAGGTAGATACTCTCAAGCCTTAAGATGCCAACCCATTTTTTCCTATGGCCTAAGAATTGCCGAAGGATGCTAAAAACGTTTAAGTTGTGACTAACTTCATCTTTATGTCAATTGTTCTCTCCATACAATTTAATGATCTTTTGCCAACAAAGTGTTTAATTCACTATATAAAGGCAAGCATTCATGCGGGGAGGCCTCCATCGAGCATCAGCTAGAAAACTCGCTTTTCTCATAGCAGTAGAATCTTAACCTGTTTTGCACAATCTAACTTCTCTCTTTGTAAATTTTAATCACACAATGACAAGTTGTGAAAGCCATCAAGGAAATGTATGTCCAAAGAAATCATATATAACATTTGAACTATTGATAAAAAATAAAAATAAAAAAAGTGATAATAGAAATTCTGAACAGAATAACTTTACAATAACGTACATGCACTTTTATGTACATTTTTACGCCCATATAACTATCGAAGGTTAATATATGGACTCTATTGTGTATGGAGTGCTATCTTATCTATTATCTATATATGGACAAGGAATAACAATCTCATACTGTACAGAGCTAAGAGTGAGCCAGTGACTGAAGGCAAAAACTTCTTCCCTCTGGCTCACACTATACCTCTGGTTGGACCCCAAAACGAATATGTGAAGAGTGAGAGGACTTTGTCCTGTTCACCCCTTAATTCTACATTTCCTAATAAATTCGTTTGAGAAATTTAGATGTTTATTCCATAAGCTTCGTACCTCAGGGAACCCAATCTCAAGCCACGGCTTTGCAGGCCCACTGAAATGTATGACAGTGGCGGCTTCCAATATCTGCGGGGCAACTGGGGGATACCAATAACCTAATCCAGACAAATGCCACGAAGGGTCAATGGGATGCACATAACCCTCGAATGCAATCAAGGCTGGTGGAAGTGCTCCAGGATGCCATAATGCCATTCCAGAATTTAGGCTCTGTGAAATAACACAAGTATTTGTCAATGATAGATTATAGATTTTGATATCAGACAATAGAAGTATTGAAGTGCAAGAAACAAACACCCCCCAAAACCAACCAAAATAGAAAAAGAAACATTAACTGAGTTTTTCAATATTGTACAGAAATGCCTTTGAAAGGCTAGTCTTAATGTAGAATCCCACAATCAATATTTTACGAGGGATATTCCTCTTCTTATATACTTAGATCACTGCAGAATATACTCACAAGTTTAAGCCATCGATGGTACGTTGTAGTGATGTTGGTCTTCCTCCATGTCTGAAGATCAAAGACATTCATCCCATACAACCATCCACAACGATCATAGTCCAAGTTAGATGCTATGACAGGGTTAGTAAAATTGAAGTAGTCCTTGTATTTTCTTCCAGGACAACACTCGCGTCCGCACCATGAGTCAACAACTGCACCAACCACTTTCCCATTGAGATCGAATTCCCAGAGAGATGATAAGTCATGTTGTACTACAACATCATCGTCCAAGAACACAATCTTGTTCAGATCCGGAAACAGCTGTGGCCATGAAAATCAGATAATAAATAAATCTTCACCACATATTCACATTCAACATTATCTTCATCAATGAACTACGGAAAATTGAGTAAAAACCTCAGGGATATAAATTCGGAGATGATTCAAAAGAGACAGACAGCTTGGGCTCAGAACCTCTAAATTTCTTTGGTTTTCCCCCTCATATTTAAAATCATCTTCTTTTAAATTGTTATAGTTATGGTTCCATATCAGGCGATGAATCTCTAGCATCTCCCTAACTCCAACATTCACTTCATGAGACCAATCATACTGATGCAATCCCTTGACCTCCACAACTGCTGAATTAATGGAACTGGCTGCGAACCATGCATGCATAGGGGTGTAAGTTTTCTTGTCGGTGACTACATGAAACACTAATTTCTCGGGGTTGGCTGAGTTTTTTACAGTAGAGGAGATAACAACAGAGGCAGCAAGGACATTGTCAGTTAGGAGAGCAACATGATGGAAAGAAGAGTCAGTGAGGCGATAAACAAATTCAGGTGGAGGTAGGCGCGATCGTGCCATGGCATTTACGGCATACTCTTCAGCCAGCTTCAAGCAAAGGCAATGAAGGCTCTTGGGGACACCATGTGAAGCTAAATGCCAATAAATGGACTCACGCCGCCTAGCTGATTGGATATTGCGCTCCATCTTCAACATCTGCATAAACCAAAGAAGGTTTCTCTGATTGTTATTTCAGGATCAGCACTTGGATGTCAGAACAGCGATAGTACTCTCTCATATAATCAATGGTTTGTGATAGTGAGCTTAACACTGTAAATGTTAACATTTCCAGTCCAGTGGTGTTGATTCATTTTCATAATCCAACATAGAAGTACCATTCTATTTGCATTGATGGGCTAGTTTAGCTTGCATTATCTTTCCAACCCGTAATAGCAACGACCCTCCAAACTAGAACAATGAAAGCATCACCCCACCCCCTGGCCCAAGAAAAAAATGTTAACATACTTGTAAAAAAAGATTCAATAGCCATTCTCAGGGGTCTTCTTTTTTTATCACTGAACCAATTGATTTACACTTACTTTTTCTTTCTCTGTCCTTTTTTTTTTTAATTGGTGCACACACATGTAAGGTTTTTCTATAAAGGACTCACGCGGGGGCGGGGTAGGGGGGTTTGTGCCCTATGACAAATTTTGATAATAAATGATAGAGTATATATTGTAATTTTAAAAACTTGAATCTAAAAAATAAAAAAAGACTAAAAGGTATTATAATTTATAATACTTTTATGATTTTATTTTGGTTTTGAGTTTATAATTTATAATTCTTTTATGCATAAAATTTCTGATTTTATTTTTGCTATAAATTTCTGCATAAAATTTTTGCTTTTATGTTTTATTTTTGCTATCTCTTTGTATAAAATTTCTAAATTTCTTCAGCTTGTTAGAATGGCATCTATATAAACTTTTTTATTTTTGATGATTTCTGATTCGATTTTATCTTGGTTTAATATTTTGCTAAATGATATCTTAGTTAACTTTATGAATTATGATCTTTATCATTTTTTAGGGAATGAAATGTTGATAATTAAGTTATGGAAGACATTGTTCTTTAATTTTAATTAGTGTTATCTTATATTTTTATAATAAATTATATAAAATCATATATTTTTGCCGTATCCCCTTGGTGTCATGTCTTGCATTTTTTTAAAATCGCTGTTTGCATATCCGTGTTGTGTCGTGTCCGTATTAGTGCTTCTTGGTGTGCTTTTACGTAATTTCTCTTATAGCCCCTCTTTCCTTTTTTTTTAATAGAAAACATTTTTGCTATTGTTGTACTGATATATTTTGGTTTAAGAATGTTGGTCAACTTTTTAGTTATCTGAGGGAGAACTCATATTTTGTGTTCGTGTCCACGAAATGTCCAAAATTAGACACGTGTGTCCACGAAGTATCTAAAATCAGACACGTGTGTCCAAACCGTGTCCACGGAGTATCCGAAGAAAAAAAAATTAAACATGTCTAACAGCGTGTCGGACACGTGTCCAACGCAAGTCCATGTCCTAGAGGTGTCCAACACGCATACGGGGATTTCGGCGGAGTGTCCGTGCTTCCTAGAAAGCACACTTGCGACTATCATACTGTCAATGAAAATTAGTATGGATGATCTACAATCAGTCATTACTCTTGTAGAGTATATACTGCTGAAAAAAAAAAGATGGTGTTTGAATATGTAATAAAGCTATTCTCACACATATGATGGCAAAATGTAGAAGAAAGGCATATATTTTCTTTTAATTAACTTCATTCTTTTTGGTGTGAGCATAGGGGAGAGGATTGCTCATAAATGACTAGAAAATGTAATAAAGCTATTACATTTAAAAATAAAATTAAAAAGATAAAACTTTTAATGCACCATAGAAATCTGGTGGCTTAGGTTTTTCATGAATTCCTATCATATCATACCTATGTTTCTATTTGTAAACCATGAGCTTCCATTGGAATGATGAATGAGAGAATATGTCTAAAAGTCAAATCCTGGTTTTAGCATTTTAGGAAGTTATATAAATTTAAGGAATGCACAGACCTAGCTTTACAGGGAGAAGGAGACAAACACAACATTGTGTATACTATGTTTTTTTATCATCCGTTGTGGTATCACATGCCATAATTTTGTGTAAGTTATGGAATGCTACATCTTCTATAAATGAAAAATTTTAAAAGAATATGTTCACCTAATGGTGTAGTTTGTTTTATTAGTATTGTGGTTTGTTATGAGCTAACAATTTACCTAGTGAAAAAGTTCCTGTTCAATTAGCATTCATGAATACAAAATACTACTCAGCCAAATTATATTCAGAACCATGGAAAGGAGAGGATAACGTATTTGTGCCAGGTATTAAGGATTTAAGGGAAAAAAGAAAAAAAAGGAAAAGCAATTTCCTTCAAAATTTTTCATAAATATTTTCTAAATGGCCTTTTCTAAATTCTGTGTTCATATTTCTTTTTAACTTCATTCAACCACTCAGACTAAAATTCTAATTTGCAAACTACTTGGTACTGGTAGACAAATTTTAGGGCCATAATTTTACACGACCATGCTTGACACTAGACGGCTTTCAGACATGTGGCCCTGCACATAGAAAAGATACAACCTTAACAAGGACTAGAGAGTGAAGACATTCATGAGAAAGAAGAATGAGTAACTTCCAAACCTAAAGACCAATAAACATGAAAAGTAAATTGGGAGTTTATAATGACTGAAGAACCATTCCCTCCCATATAAGTAACCTACCCATCCATGCAACATAAAAATTATGGAAATTCAACTCCTAAGTAACTCAAGGGCAATTATTGACAGGGTGACTGTCAGGAGGAGCATTACAAACTAATGCTAAGTGCACGAATAAAATGAAGTATAGTCATATAACTAGTTTTTGCAATTGAGGGGAAGGTGCCGTGGCACAGAATTCTCTACAAAATAGGTGTAAATTTTTACATCAATACCAATTATTTAATTACAGTAATGACTAGATAAAGATTTCACTTAGATATTTAAATAAATTGTACTTCTAAAATACTAACCAAATAATGTTTGCCACTATTGTGAAGGCATATTTCCGCTCATGTTAAAACAATATACTTGCAGTACTATGATAACAAAATACCCGTGTCTAACAGGGGTTACACAGCATCAACAGCAAATCACATTTGGATCACATCCATTTGCCCACAAACTAAGGGTATCTAAACCTGAAAAGTGGCTAAGAAATAGGAACCCACTAGTGAATGGTGACTGAAAAAAAGTATAAATGAGGGCTAATAGAGACAAGAACAGACTGTAGTAATAGTAGTAGCAGCGGTAAGGTGTTTGTACCATAGCCTTGGTCTTGAAAGCGAAGGCCTTGATGTCTGGTTTGTTTGACGTCACATCCTTCACAAGGTCCTGGAATGACGCTGATGAACTCTCTATCCCTATCCCTCCCTCGTCATCAGCATTTGCCTCCACCAATGCCCTCATCAGCTCTTCTCTGAGCTTCTTTATGGTACACACCATCCCACAGTAAGAGACCAAAAAAAACAAAAAATCAATTATAATCAGCATATCACACATCAGATGACTAGGGGTTATTCACACCATTCAATTGTTCAAAGCTGTGTTGACGCAGGATGACGTTAAAAAAGCCAAAAGCAAAGTTCCAAGATTCTCTATCTTTACCACCACAAGTTGCGATGCCACTATCAACATGCACCCAAAAGGGGCTACCAGTTTGGAGAATATTATATCCAAGAGGGATTTGGATTTGGACTGCTTCCACACACATGATGTAGATTTAGTCATAACAGTTTTTGGCAATAGCATCATAGCTGCTGTTTTATTCAATTATTTTTATTATTTTTCCCTTGCAATAAATCAAGATCAAGTGGACTGGAAATTTGGAATACTATGGTAGCAGAACAGCTAGCCATGTGGTGACGAAAGGGACTAGTGGAAATGGATTATCAAACAATTCCCCAAAATGCGGTCACCCATGGATTCTACTGTAATCCCAGTTGTCCAATTATAGGTCCAAAATAATAAAATAAAGAAATTTATCCCCATTTCTTTTGGTTGGATGAAAATGCGATCACAAATTCTTGAGTTTCTTTTCCATTAATTTTAAACTAGTAGAGGTAAAACTCTTCTACAATCAAACTACTACTGGACCAGGACTCCAATTAGTTGTGATTTCAAAGACATCATACCTACACAATGATATTTTGTTTTTTTGACGGATTCTTTTCCTAAACTCATAATTCCACCACTAGTTACACTTTAAATAAAAGGAAAATGCTATTCTTACAAAAAATTAGAACAGAAAGTTCCACCAAAATGATGTGGTAGTTGTTATGATGGCTGTTTTGTTCTGAAGTGAAAGGCTCATATTCAAAACACATCATTTTGTATAAAAGTTGTGTATGAATTTTCTGTTTTTATAGCATTACTTTAAATAAAATATTAAGCAAAGAAAAGAAAACAAGAGTAATTATCATTTTAATAATTTGTCCATCAAACTAGCTAAAATTTGGAGAAAGTACCAACAAGAAGGGGGAAAAAGGAAGAATATGGGCAGAAATTTTAATAAGGCAATTGGAATCACCAACCAAATATGTAACTAAATCAAAATATTGAGTCAAAATTCTGATTTTGAACAACACGATAGGAGAATATAAAAAAAGGCCCATAGATTTGAACATTAAAAACAGAGGCATGACAGACTTACATGCAAGGTTTCTCTATCACCTAAACACCCTTGGAATTCATTTCCACCCAAAATAGGTTTGGTAGCAATCAAGCATGATTTTCAGAAGTTGCAAGGAAAATGGTAGAGAAAGAAGAAAATACTTCAATGTAGGAATGGATATGAAAATTATGAGAAGGCATATAAACACAAATTAGGTACAACAAGGTAACTAAAACTAAGGAGTTCACTGTTCACCCGCAAAAGAAATCTGACTTTGAAATTCCAATATCGAATAAAAGTGCCAAAACAAAAAAGAGAAGTAGAAATGATCTAAAATTAAATAAGATATTTATAAAAAAAATATTAAAAACTTCTCAAAAAAGATAATATAAAGTATTACAATATTTTTATGATCAAGTGAAATATTAATACGACATAATACCTACAAAAATTATTGAAAAAGCCCAAAGCATTTCTTGAAAAAATAAGATTTGGCTTTACGGACGTCAAGAGATTTAAGAAAAATGCAGAAATCAAGAGTTGAAAAACAGAAAGCATACTTTCTAAAACAAAAGAAATTCACAAGTATAAAAACCATCAAATGTGCCACTACCCATATTAGAAGAGTAATATTCGGTTGCTTTTCAACCATGATGTCAGACTTATGTCCTCTCATTTTTATTTTTATTTTTGTTTTTTCTGGGTCAAACAGCAAAGAAAAAACTACAATATTGAAAATTTGCCATCAAAAAGGAATTATGTACATATTTGGAAGCTACAACCACTGTGCACATGGCAACCAGGTAGCTCATCCCTTTCAAAGTAAGATTTCACTTGACAGTTTTACTTTTGCTATTCTTAGGTAAGTTGCTGGTCTTGATTAGCTTATTTATCAGTTTATGATTTATTTTAATAGCTTTTTAAGTTAAAACTAATGAAAAATTCGTAAATTTAAGCTATAACTAATTTAGCTATTCCATGCAAGCTAGGCATAAAAGATTGTCACGGAACTTAACTGTAGCATGGGTAATTTTGTCAATTGAAATTGTAGACACTCACCTGAGATGAGTCACTCCCGCCGAAAAACCTCCGTCCCATACACTCTGCAACAGCATAAAAACAAAACATATTACAATTTTATTCGTATAAATCAGAAAGTTACATATTTACCTTCTATGACAAATTAAATAGCAAACAAATATAGAAATTTCTTCAAACTTTAGCCAAAAATAACAAAAAGAAGTAAAAATTGAAAAACAGTAAATACCGAGAGAAGAAGAGCAAATGGTGGCCGATTCGAGAACAACGAAAGCAATTCGAATGAAGAGAAAGGGCAAAATGATCCCAAGCATCAGCACAGCCGGCAACACCATCCGGTGGGACAACCGTCGGCCCGCCGGCGTTCCCTTCGCCTTCATCACCTCCCAAAAACCACCACCAGTTCCGCCGCCACTGACGGCGCTCGATATCGTCACTCTCTTAGTTCCAGTGGCCGATACGTAAAACTTCATATCTCCCTCTCTCGCTCTAATCGGATCGTTTTTGTGACCGCAATATGGATTTGGAGCTCCGATTTCCGCTTCTTCTTCTTGAAGAAAAGTCTCATCTGAGCTACGAGATCTGCTCATGTACACCTTATCCACTTCCGCTTTCCGTACATTTGATCTATTTAGAGAGAAAGAGAGTGCTTGATTGACTGGTGATTTGGATTGAATGGCGTCGAATCAGTAGTCAATGAATGTCACTTCGAAGACGATCGATATATCTCGGAGTCTCTCAAACTGCATTAAATTAGAATCAGTGAACCAGTAACAAAGAATTAACAACGACAAAAATATCTGTTCCTTGCGTAGATCAAAGCATTAAATTCGCATTTACCTTTGAGAGTGAGAGTCACGAGCCCAATAGCTTGGAGGCGGACTGAAAATTGAATTTCATATACATACATACATACATACATATATATATATACGTGAGTGCGGTGATTAAGGAAGTAGAAGTTGAGATGGATTCGTCACTGTACTTGTGTTTTTCAGGAATAAACTACTGCTTTTCGTAGTTGTAATTATTTTTGAGAGAGAAAATGGGAAGTCACAACTGATGCCGCGTTCTGAGAAAAAAATGCCAAAGCACACAAATGGGTACACAATAAGAATAATGGGAAAAGTGGAATTATTACAATTACGGAATCAAATTGCGGGTTTTTTTTTTTTTTTTTGTATTTTTATGCATTGATATCAATGGATTAGGCCCCCTCTTCAATTTTGGTGAGATCCAGGGATCTCCGGTCAAAGATTAATTGATGTGAAAAAAAAAATTCATATGTTTAAATTAAATTCAAAATAAATTAGAATATAGTTTGACCTAATGCAAAGTTGTTAAAACTAAAAGTGGAAGCAAGAAATAATATAAGAAACGGAAGCGTAAAACATGACTTAAAAAATAATAAAAAATATGAAATCCTATGTAATAGAAAATAGAAGTACTAATACTATAAAATATTTAGATACTTTTATTAAGCTTTGAGAGTGAAAAATGCTAAAATTATGATAAATGAGTTTCAATTGAGTTTTCACGATATTTTTTTATTTCTAACAAATTTTTTTAAATTATGTTAAAGTTTAGAAAATGTCTTGAAATAGTTTCATAAAAGTTTTCTCTAAAATTTTATATAAAATTTTGCCTTCATGTTGAAAGTGAGTTTTCGAGAAAGTAAAATTTTCGTAATAACTATGGTCTAATGTATCAAAATCTTTATATTTATATATCATTAATTTGGATTGAAAAATGATATACATAAATCAATTTCTAATTTACTTTTTTACCCACAAAATACAACATTAATAAGTCTAACATAAATTTATTATTGTGAATCTCACTGTATTACATCTTGTGAATGAGAAAATAAATTAAAAATTTTGTTTATGCACAATATAACTCATTTGAAATTTGATTTTGAAGTTGTCGGGACGTCGGTAGGTAACTAAAGTACACCCAAAACGCGCAAAAGGGTTACCTAATAAACCAAATCGTTCTATTGGAAATAGATTATCGCGCACAAGGGGAAATATAGGGTGAGATTAACCTCATATAAGCTCCTCAATAACTCTCCTCTTGAGTGGGGTTACCTAGACAACAAAATAAAACTAGCTTATCGTGCTCGTTTGTAGGCGTAATAAGAACAGCTTGATGATGCATGTCTTGAGTCCCAGTGGAGTGCTAGCATCGACCAGTGATTATCTGACAAACGCAAGAAATTATTTAATACTTTTGGACGTCACATGTCCTTTGTTCTATTGTTTAAATGGAGATAGGTCTTTCACTTTTTTAAATGGAGTATTTAACTTTCTTAATAGATAAAACTCCATGAGTAATGAAGTAAGGATAACGTAATATTTTAAAATCATTGAATAATCTTTCAACATATGCAAGAGATGTTAAGATTTTTTTAATTTTCATTTGGTACATTTTCGTTTGTTAAAAAATTTATTAGTGCTCATGAAATATTACGTGGCCGTGACGGTGCTCCCCCCTCTCATATTGGCTACCAGTACAAGGTGCTCCGCGGCACTCGATAATTACTCCCATTAGTGTACTAAAACTTAGAAATAGCGACAGCTTAAAAGAGCTAAACGACGGTAATGCTTTCAAATTATAGAGAGGTGAGTGGCTTTATTTTTGCCCGCCCTTGGTTATTGATACGAATTTCCATCTCTGGACCGTGCTCTTCCTACTTTATCACCGACGCATGGCGACACACACTCTGTCTCTCTCTCTCTCTCTCTCTCTCAACTTCACTGCTGTATACAGGAGCTTTGGACCATGGAGTAGACATTCAACGTGGAAACAGCGACTACTAATAAAGAGACTACCTACCAACCAGGCTTGGCCACGTTACAAAATGTGAAATTGACCAAAAGCTTCGTGAACAGTTTATCATTCAATGAATCATACTAAGAGCATGCTTGCACCTAAGAATCATGGTTTTCTTAACCGATCCGGCTATCAAATCGGTTAACGGTTCAACGATTCTATTTGTAAATTAAATATATTTTATTTATATATATATTATTTTAAATATAATTTATCCTGTAAAGTAAATTACAAATAATTAGATAGAGTAATGGTAAATGTTGTTTAATTCTATCCTTACTTTCTAAGTTTAACTCTTAGAAGTCACAGATATATTAAATTTTTTAAATAGACTAAAAAAGTCAAAATGAGTCAACGATTTTTTAAAAAAATTAGTCGGTTTTTTTAATTCAACTCGGTTCACATAAATTTCTGATAAATTAGTTGAACCGTTAATTTAGGATCTAATTTTCAATTAAACCGGTTCAACTGATAAGTTCAGTTTTGTTTTGATAACTATGCCATGAACACTTGATCATTTCGAGTAATTGGTCATTTATGTTATGTTTGAATTTCGGATTTATTAAGAAAAAAGAGAATGACAAGAAAAAAGAAAGTGAAAAGAAAAAAAAATGATGAATTTTAAATTTTTACTTATTTTTTTTATATTCTTTTAAACTTTGTTTTCTCTCACAACCAAACTTAAGATGTAATTTTATTTACTTTACTTTTTCTTTTAACTCAACAAATTTGGGATTCAAAGACAGCGTTAACAAAATCATAATCATGCTGAAGAAACTCCATTTCCTGTAACAAGTCACACACACTCTTCCAAATCGTTAGGACAAAAAAAAAGAAAGTAATATTATATTACCAAAAAATGTATATAGACTTTTTATACTAAAAGATATGATTAAATGAGAGTTTTTCACTTTAAAACATAACATCACTAATATAGCTTTTAATTACAAAATTATTATTACAATATCATCCTATTTTCTATATAAATTTTTTAAAAAAATAACATTTTCCAAAGAAAATACTCTCAACACACTTCTAATGTGGACACTAGGGGTGAACCACTGATTTGTTGCGCTCATGCTCTACATGAGAAATCCGATTTGATCCCTTCCCTGGTCTTTTGTACCCAACCATGACTTCGCTATACAAGCCTAAGCTATACCTGATTCGTGTTGTCAATAGTCCTATATGAGATTAAGGAAAAAATTAACTGAAGACTTGGACATCATGTAGATAAAAAAAAAAAAAAAAAAAGAACTTCGAATTTATTTGAATCTATGCACTGAGTGTGAGAAATTTTAATCACGAATACCTGTGGTGGAAGTGATCACTAGGAGTGTGTGGTCTACAATTAATTAAGAGCACAATCACGAGTGGGGAAAGTTATCACACTTGAGAATGATACATGAATGCCAAATAATAGAGATTTGAGTATTTGTGAATTTATGTAGAATTTACTATAAAACTATAGTGGCCGTCACATCATGAAATGGACAGAAGGAGTAATTTTTGTTTTTTTTCAAAATGTTACCTTTTTGAAAGGTTGTTCCCCAAATGTAAAAAAATTCAAACTTTATTTTCAAAATACCTCAACAAGCATTTTGAAAGTGCATTTTTAAAGAAAACGTAATTTAAAAGTGTGTCTTTATTTTGTTGCATTTAAAAGTGTCTTTCTTTTGTTGCCTGACAAAAATAATAAAAGCACAATTCAAAATTGCGTATTCTATTGAAAGGACAGTTTTGAACTATGTTTTTATGTAAGACTTCTTTTTTTGAAAAATATTTTCTCATCTGAAAAATGTTTTCGTGTAAAAAAAATTCTTTCTTTGTTTAATTTGTAGTGTGTAAAGTTAAGAAGCAAGGAACTCAATTTTTCTCTCATTTTTTTTCAATTCATTTCTCCTTTTCTTTTCACGTTCCTTCAATTTAACTATATTTTATGTACGGCATTTCAACAAAAACGTGCTTCTTAACAAATGTTTTCAAAGTCATATTTTTATTAATTTTCTCTAGCGACAACTCATTTCACCAACATATTTTTATTTATTTATTATCTCAGTGATTTGATTATATGCAACTATTATTTTGGTTAATGTTAGGAAAAAAAATTTTGAAGTTCAAGCTTAAGGTGTATTTCATACTCATGGAGTGGAAGGAGAATGAAAATAAAAGGAAAAATAAATTGAAGAAAATGAGAGCAAAATTGAATTCCCTGCTTAATAACTTTACAAACTACAAATTAAACAAGGAAAATAAACTTTTTTACATGAAAACATTTTTTAGATGAGAAAACATCTTTAAAAAAAAAAATCTTATATAAACGCAATCCAAAACTGTGCTTTATATAAAAACGCAATTCAAAAATGTGTTTTTAATATAAAACGTAGTTTTGAACTATGTTTTATTATGCTTGTTAGGCAGCAAAAGGAAAGCGCACTTTCAAATTGTGTTTTTCTTAAAAACGCACTTTCAAAGTGCTTTTTGAGATATTTTGGAAATAAGGTTAGGGTTTTTTGCATTTGGGAAATAACCTTTAAAAAAAAAGCATTTTGAAAAAAAAAATAGTAATTTCTCTACAAACAAAGAGTATTGACAGGCACCTGCTTTTTTTTGGCTACCTGCACATGAAGAAAGAGCAGCACCTAAATTTTTTCCTCTTCGTAACACAATCCTAAGGTAGAAAGACAAAACTAAAAAAAAAAAAATTGGTACTACTTAAATAGGCTTATTTAATAATTTCTACTATCATGGTAAAATGAAATCTTGGCTTCATTGGGTTGGGGTGGCAATAGGCCTGTGAACCCGATAGACTCGCTCATAAATTATAGGGCTTGAAAATTTTTTTAAGCTCAATTAGTTTAATAGAGGGTTTGAAAATTGTTTTTTAAGCTTGACCCAAAATATATATAAAATAATATTTTTTTATATTTTAATATTATATATATGTATATGTAATTAAATTTTATGCTATTTAATATTATTTATAATAAAAAAAATATATTAAAAATTTTTTATGTTAAATGAATAAGCTTAAACGGACTTGTAAAATATAATTTTTTTAATTGAACAAGCTTAAAATTTGATTTTAAGCTCAATAAAATTTTTTATTTGCGTAGGCTTGGCCATCTTGGCCATCGAATGTCTACCCCAATCATAGGGTCATGCCTTGTCTGACTTCATGTACGTTAATGTGTACTAATGTGCCTATCCCACCATCTCTTAAACTAAGAGCTTATAATGCACATGATGAACTTTTTGCAATCACTTCGAGAAAGTTTTGATAATGCTAGAATGTTGTACAATAGGAAAATCAATCTTCCTCATTTGCATATTTTGGGTAATTTGTTTTGCCTTTTGGTTTGAATGGAGAGATATGCTCATAGAACTTTCGGAATTTTTATGAATTCATTCTTCTTATGTGGTCCTTAATTAAGCCAAATACTTTGTAAATTTATTTATTTATTTATTATTATTTAAATTTTGAGGGGGGGGTGACAAAATATTGTTGCCTTGTGTACTGAGCATTTTATTAAAATGTGTACTAATCACTTAATTATCTTCAAGATTAAATAATAGTATCAATTACTGTAACTAAAATATAAACATTGTAACGTGGGACTCGTCAAATGCATAAAAATAAAATAAAAAAATCATAACAAAAGTAATACTTAAAATTTCAAGTACTACCTCTCTACTTAAACTTTTCTCATTATTAGCTCCCTCTTTAGTCGTGTCAAAAAATTCAAGGCAAGCATAATCTAATCACCCTAGTTAGTAAATACTTACACTATTCATATATAATATCCATACATACATATAAATTTAAAAAAAACTTTTGTTTTCAGTCCAGATCTGAAACCTAATTACAAATACTCGTTTTTTTTAAGTTGAACCGTATAATACACGTATTAAACGTTTTACGTATTATACTTTTAAAAAAACTTAATTAAAAATTAGATATGATATAATTGTGGCATATTATTAATCATATACTTGATATATAATTATAATAGTACTTGGAATATATAATATTTTTTAATGCTTGAAATATTTAAATTATTAAACTTACTTTTGTATAACTTCTTATTAACACTCCAAATATTAAATTAATAAATTAAAACATTCTTATATCAATTATTGAAATAATAAAATAATACAATAAAATTTATTATCTACCACTTAATTTAGGTGTTTGTTAATAACATTATTTAAAAAAATAACTTATGTGAGACAAAAATACTACCTATTAACATATATAATAAGAAATTATTTATAAATGTTATCGTAATTTTTTTTTTGACTTTTTAACTAATATTCGTATAATACCCTGATAATAATAAATTCGTACTTTTATCGTTATCGTATTTTTACTCCAAATTTTGTTACCGTATTTTTTTTAAAAAAAATCGTATTAAACCTATACTTTTAATGTATTACTTACTTAATATAAATTTGTACTTTTAACGTATTATGTACCGTTCTTTTGTTGTTCTCGTATTAGTACACTTTTGTTTTCCTCGTATTTACTAACTGTGCTAATCACATCTAAATGTCCAATATGAAAAATAAAAAGGTTAATTACGCACATTCCTTGAACTATGATTTAGTATCACTACACCCTTTAAACTTTAAAATGTAACAAGTTAACCACTTGAACTATCACTTTGTATAAATCGACCATTTTTGTTAGCAATATATTAGTAATTAGTTAAGAAAATAGACGAAAATGCAACCTGCACATATTCACTAAAATTAATTTTATACCTAAAGTACATTATCTATTGTAATAATTGTTTTATAACTGAAATACCTTTTATGTTACTTTTATATTTACATGCCATCTCAAGACATTTTAGTCAATAGGCAATTATTGTAACAAGAAATATCAATTTAGGTATAAAATTATACTTTTGTTAATATCTACTAGTCGAATAACAATTTTTCATCTATTTTCTTAACAAATTGCTAACAAGAGAGGTTAATTAATATAAATTGATAATTTTTTGAACTAATTTATTACGTTTTAAAGTTTAGAGACATGATAATATTGAATCATAGTTTAGAGGGTATATTTGTAATCAACTCAAAATAAAATAGAATAATGGCTTAAATGGCAACCAAAAGTCAAGACTTACATTTATGGAGGTAAAGGGACACGTGGCTCAACCAAGAGATGGAACTCACATGATCTCTCAGGATCTATGGTGTAAATAAAAACGGGCCCGAAGTCATGAAAGCATAAAGATGGTGCATGTGGGGGCCAAAATTGACCCATGCAGAAAGATACCCATTCGCCCATTTGTCCACCTCATAATTAAGTGGTAACATGCAATTCGGGACCCATGAGTAACAAAAATTCGTTTGGTAGGCCTTTCTAGCCTTGTTTTTTTTTTTTAGCTTATAAATAAAAAAGTTAGTTTTTTTTATTTTTTTTATTTATTTTTAATTTATAAAAACAAAAAAATATAAAAATTTTAAATTTTTTTTTTATAAACTAAATAAGTAAAAAAAAATTATAAAAAAAAAACTGTACAAAACGGGCCAAAAGTCACAACCCCAAATGGTCTTTGATTTAGCGGGACATTTCACCTGTACCTACTTTCTACTTGGGAACCCTTGGAGAGTGATATACGGCTAATGTTGTAGGACCCATACCAAAAACAAAAAAATTCACAGTTACAACTCTTTTGATTAACACACGTCTGTATCTCGGTACTTTATCTTTCCAAAATGGTACTAGTGTGCCCTGATTGTGCTCAACTAAGCGTGTTCATAGGCCGGGGTGACCGTCTAGACACCTCTGGCCTACTAGATTATATATATTAGGGCTTCGGATTGACATCAAACCCCAACGCCTGGGTTAGGCCGGACTTTGAAGATTGACATATTTCTAAAAATTTTTTGTACACTTAAATGTTACATGTTACTCGTACACATACACGTGTTTGCCTTTTGTTCAAATCATACACAAGTTGTTGATTCTGGTTTTCAGTTCTCACACACGCGACCGACGCATTTGCACACAGTCAACATTAACATGTGCACGCACAAAACATACCTTCTTTCTCCATTCTTCTGTTTTTACACCAATTGAGAAGTAACAACCATCTTGCTAATCAGTTGCACTTTTGGTTTCGTTTTCAAAAACTTTTTTATATACTCGAAAATAAGAATAAAAACAAAAAAAAAAAACAAAATTTAATGTGAAAAACTGGTTTGGAAAACAATTTTTGAAAAATGTTTTTTTTATAAAGTTTTCAAAAAACACTACATTTTTAGAAAGCAGTTTAAATTGTTTTCTAAATTCTCAAAAATTAATTAAATACAATTCAAAAAATTATTTTCATATGTTGTCAAACGAAAATATGAAAATTATGGAATTTTTGGACTTATTTATTTATTTTTTGTTTATTAAAACACGAAATATAAAAAAAAAAATTGAAAATGACACCTAACAAGCGCCTATGCATTTACTTTACTAGAATGGGTGCCCCCACTTTGTGGGTGGTTAGTTTGTGCAAGTGAGAGAGAAAAAATAGGAAATATTTAGTGGATGGTTACAAAATTTAAATTAATATTTTACTCTTTTATCCTTTCAGTTAGATAAAGATATGCACAATGTAAGTAATTTGTGTGGTTTTTAAGGACTTTTTAATCTATATATAAAAGTGACACTTTTTTTAATTTGGAGTTTCACCGCTTCACCAAACTTAAGGGTTTGCTTTATAATAGTATAGATTTATTTGGGCCATTTTATTTTTTTTATTTGTGTTGGACCCAAAACTCGAATTTAAGAACTGCCTCGGCCATGCATGTTGAGTCAATTATGGACCTGAGTTTATCATTACCACCCTAGTCTGAAGGTATGCTTCATGATCTGGTGGCCCCAAAACAGCCCAAAAAAGGCCCGCTTACGGTTACTCTACTACCAAGTCAATCCAGTATCCACTCAATGGCAACCCAAAAAAATAAAAATCTATTATATAAGTAAATAAGACAGAAAAATAAATAAACACAAAATATGTATCGTGAATAGTTCTTCAGGAACTATCAAATATTTATCATAGTTATTCTTCAGGAATATTTAGGGTTGATCTTCTGGACCACCCAAAATATTATTGCCAATAATAATACAACAGAATTTACAACTCACCTAGACAGCTATTTCTTCTCCTTCCTCTCTTCTATTTCTCCTCTCTTTTTTCTCTCTGCTGAGAGGCTCTCTAAGCCTCTCTATTTATAGATACAAGAAGAAGAGAGAGAATAAGGGGGGAGGGGGCTGCGGAAGGGATGGCGGCTTATAGCCGCCGTCATCCCATACGTCACACTCCCCCTGGGATGACCTATTGGGTATGTTAAAACTGCCTCATTAAAACCTTGCTAGGAAAAACCCAGTGGGAAAAAACCATAGCGAAGGAAAAAGAGTACAGTACTTAACTCCCCCTGAAGAATAAGAAAATTATCTGCTTCATGAAAGATTTCTGAGACGGCGCATACCAATACCATGCACAAGCTTTTCAAATGTTGCAGTTGGTAATGCCTTAGTAAATAAGTCGGCCAAATTATCACTAGACCGTATTTGCTGAACATCAAGATCACCACTTTTCTGGAGTTCATGTGTATGGAAGAACTTTGGAGAAATATGCTTCGTTCTGTCACCTTTAATGTAGCCTCCCTTAATCTGTGCAATACAAGCTGCATTATCCTCGTATAATATTGTCGATGTATCTTTGATTGTAGATAATCCGCAACTTTCTTGAATATGTTGAATCATGGATCTTAGCCAGATACACTCTCGGCTTGCTTCATGAATTGCAATGATCTCAGAATGATTTGAAGAAGTTGCAGTTAATGTTTGCTTCACTGATCGCCAGGATATAGCAGTGTTACCATAAGTAAACACATACCCAGTTTGAGATCTAGCTTTATGAGGATCAGAAAGGTAGCCAGCATCTGCATAGCCAATCAATTCATGTTGTGACTCTTTGGAATAAAATAATCCCATATCAGTTGTCCCTCGTAGGTAACGCAGTATATGTTTCACTCCTTTCCAATGTCTTTGTGTTGGTGCAGAACTGTATCGTGCCAATAAGTTGACGGAGAATGCTATATCAGGTCTTGTACAATTGGCAAGATACATAAGGGCACCAATTGCACTAAGATATGGTACTTCAGGACCAAGAAGTTCTTCACCGTCATCTTGAGGACGGAAAATATCTTTATGTACGTCGAGTGAACGGACAACCATTGGAGAACTTAATGGATGAGCTTTGTCCATGTAAAACCGCGTTAAAACCTTTTCAGTATATGCGGATTGATGGACAAGAATTCCATTGGATAAGTGCTCAATCTGTAATCCAAGACAATACTTGGTTTTTCCAAGATCTTTCATTTCAAACTCCTTCTTTAAATCACGAGCAGATGTTGTCAGTTCTTCAGAAGTTCCAACAAGAGTCAAATCATCGACATAGACTGCAATAATAGCAAATCCAGATTCTGATTTCTTAATAAAAACGCATGGACAAATTGTATTATTCACATATCCATTTTGCAATAGATATTCACTAAGACGATTGTACCACATGCGTCCAGATTGTTTTAACCCATACAGCGATCGTTGAAGCTTGATAGAATATAAGCTTCTAGATGAAATATGTGCTTCAGGCATTTTAAATCCTTCAGGAATTTTCATATATATATCATTATCTAATTCACCATACAAGTAGGCTGTCACGACGTCCATCAGACGCATATCCAGTCCTTCTGAGACTGATAAACTAATTAAGAATCTGAACGTAATGGCATCCATTACAGGAGAGTATGTCTCATCATAATCAATACCAGGTCTCTGCGAGAAACCTTGTGCTACGAGTCGGGCTTTATATCGTACTATCTCATTTTTCTCATTTCGTTTTCGTACGAATACCCATTTATATCCAACAGGTTTCACATCTTCAGGTGTGTGGACTACAGGTCCAAATACTTTACGTTGTGCTAATGAGTGTAATTCTGCCTCAATAGCTTCTTTCCATTTTGGCCAATCAATTCTACGTCGACATTCGTCGACTGTCTGTGGTTCAGTCTCTTCATTACTTCTGGTAATGCCAAGAGCTACTTTAAATGAAAATATGTTGTCGACAACAATCTTATTTCTTTTCCAGCTTTCTCCTGTATTCATATAACTTATTGAGATCTCATTATTTTCAGGTACCATATCATTTACAGGAGATATCTCTGCAGGAGGTTTCTCTTCTGGGAATTCTTCTTCAGGATTCTCTTCTTCAGGAAGTTTAGATATTGTGTTCTCTTCAGGAGCACCAACTTGCTTATGCATTGTTTCTTGTGTCTTCCTTTTTCTAGGAACCGTGTCTTTTGCACCGACAGGCCTCCCACGCTTCAAGCGTGTTTTAGATTCATTTGCTGCTGTACTAATAGATTGTCCTACAGGGACATTAATACGTGCTGGAGTATTAGCAGCTGGTATATGTGATTTTGTCACATTCTTTGTGTCGGTGAAGGCATCAGGCAATTGATTTGCAATTGTCTGTAAATGAATAATTCTGTGAATTTCTGATTCACATTGACTTGTTCGAGGATCAAGGTGAGACATTGTTGCAATATTCCAACTGATCTCTCGTTGTTTTTCTAATTGCGTCCTTTCTCCCCCTAATGGTGGGAAGACTGACTCATCAAAATGACAATCCGCGAAACGTGCCTTGAAGACATCACCTGTTAAGGGTTCCAAATATCTAATAATAGATGGAGAATCAAAACCAACATAAATTCCAAGTCTACGTTGGGGACCCATTTTAGTACGCTGTGGGGGTGAGATAGGGACATATACAGCACAACCAAAAACTCGTAAGTGAGAAATATTTGGTTGCTGACCAATAACAAGTTGTAATGGTGAGTACTGATGGTAAGCAGTTGGTCGGACTCTAACCAAAGATGCAGCATGCAATATGGCATGTCCCCAAGCAGAAACAGGTAATTTTGTTTTCATAAGTAAAGGTCGAGCAATTATTGGAGCCGTTTTATAAACGCTTCAGCAAGACCATTTTGTGTATGTGTGTGGGCAACTGGGTGTTCAACATCAATCCCTATTGACATACAATAATCATCAAAGGTTTGAGATGTAAATTCTCCAGCATTATCTAGTCGTATCGACTTGATTGGGTAATCTGAAAACTGTGCCCGTAAGCGAATAATTTGAGTAAGCAGTCTAGCAAAAGCAATATTACGGGTAGAAAGCAAACAAACATGTGACCACCGTGTAGATGCATCTATTAAAACCATGAAATAACGAAATGGTCCACATGGAGGATGTATTGGCCCACAGATATCCCCGTGAATTCTGTGTAAGAATGATGGGGACTCAAGAATTACCTTGGAAGGAGATGGTCTGACAATTAATTTCCCTTGTGAACAGGCAGCACATGTATAATCATGTGACAACAGAATCTTCAGGTTCTTTAACGGATGTCCATGTGAATTGTCAATAATTCGACGCATCATGGTTGACCCTGGATGACCCAAACGATCATGCCATAGTATAAAATTCTTTGGGTCAAAGCACTTCTGGTGCATCACTACAGGTGATTCTTCTGCTCTTATAGAAGTATAATATAATCCAGAAGACAATGCAGCAAGTTTTTCTGATATATATTTCTTTCCTGAGATATAAGCAATAATGTAGAGTTGTTCTACATTATCTGCATTCGTCGTCTCAATATGATATCCATTACGACGTATATCTTTAAAACTAATCAAATTTCGTGTAGATTTTGTAGAATACAATGCATCATCAATGCATAACTTTGTTCCTCTTGGCAATATTATATTGGCCCTTCCGGAGCCTTCAATTAATTTTGTTGTGCCAGAGATTGTCTTGACATTAGCTTCAAGTAATGTCAAGTGTGAGAAATATTTTTTCTCGCGAAGAATTGTGTGTGTTGTTCCACTGTCTACCAGACATATGGCTTCACCATTCATTTTAGATATATTCAACGCGTTGATATGATCCATGTATCTATATAACATATTAAATGTACTTAATTAAAACATGATCATTTATTACAAAGACAAGCAGATAAAGGAAACATTACACAAGCTGATAAGAAACAACATAAACTAGAACAAATAGACAAGAAAATTAAGTAGTGTGGACATCTCCATCACCAATTAAATGGTCTATTCTTCCACTTGCATCTTCAAAGAAATCTGAAACATCAAGATGAGAAATATCAACTTGGCCATCAAAATCTGTAAAATGCAATTCTGCATTTTTTTTCTTTATCTTTAATTGAGGCTTGGTAAAGCTCTCTCAAATGTTTGGGCGTACGACAGGTACGTGACCAATGGCCTCTCATCCCACACCTATAACAAGTATCTTCAGAGTTCTTAGAAGGAGGTTGATTCTGTAACCCTTTCCCCTTTTCATATTTATTCCACTGCTGGTGGTATGGTGTGGTATTTTTAAATCTCATATGATAACCTCCACGATAATGTCCACGAGTGCGACTGTTATTTCTGCCATTATCACGACCACGTCCGCGACCACGTCTGCTAATTGAGCTTGCATTCACTTCAGGGAATGGAGCTGAACCAGTAGGTCGGGACTGATGGTTTTTCAGTAACAACTCATTATTTTGCTCAGCCACAAGAAGACAGGATATTAATTCAGAATATTTCTTAAATCTACGCTCTCGATATTGCTGCTGCAGGAGCACATTCGAGGCATGGAATGTAGAAAATGTTTTTTCTAACATGTCTTCATCCGTAATCTTGTCTCCACATAATTTTAATCGTGAGCTGATTTTAAATAATGCAGAGTTGTACTCACTGACAGTTTTATAATCTTGCAACCTCAGGTGCATCCATTCAGATCTGGCTCTTGGGAGGATTACGGTCTTCTGGTGCTCGTATCTCTCCTTTAAATTTTGCCACAAGAGCAATGGATCTTTTATCGTGAGGTATTCTGATTTCAGTTCCTCATGAAGATGATGGCGAAGGAAAATCATAGCTTTTGCGCGATCCTGCTGGGATGCGTCATTTTCCTCCACTATTGTTTGTTCAAGTGCTTTTGCAGCAAGATGGATCTCGGCATCAAGGATCCACGATAAATAATTATCGCCAGAAATATCAAGGGCGGCAAATTCCAATTTGGCAAGATTTGACATTTTACAATGCTAGACCATACAAAACAATAAGCGTAAATCAGGTATAGTGACAATATGATGTATAAATAATTAAACGAAAATCAATGCACTATTCATTGCATTACTATTCATCACTATTCATGAATAGTAACATGCATCGATATATATATTATTTTATTATTTTTGTCTTTATTCTAACTTTCAATCCATACATCAAAAAATAGTCAAGTCACATGTCTATGGAAAGGTATCGAAATATGGATTCCAGATCTCTAACTATCATAGGCAAATAATGCAAGATATGAGAGAAATAAAGCAACAAAGTTTTAAAAGAAATACTATTCATTACAATAGTGAATTACTGTTCATACTATTCACGCGAATTGAGTGCACAGGAAAGAATTCAAAATGAAGATAAATTACACAGAAAAAGTAGTATCATGATGTAAAGAAAACCATAAAGTAGTTAGAGTATCGTGCTGATAACGTATTATATAAGTAAATAAGACAGAAAAATAAATAAACACAAAATATGTATCGTGAATAGTTCTTCAGGAACTATCAAATATTTATCATAGTTATTCTTCAGGAATATTTAGGGTTGATCTTCTGGACCACCCAAAATATTATTGCCAATAATAATACAACAGAATTTACAACTCACCTAGACAGCTATTTCTTCTCCTTCCTCTCTTCTATTTCTCCTCTCTTTTTTCTCTCTGCTGAGAGGCTCTCTAAGCCTCTCTATTTATAGATACAAGAAGAAGAGAGAGAATAAGGGGGGAGGGGGCTGCGGAAGGGATGGCGGCTTATAGCCGCCGTCATCCCATACGTCACAAAATCATTAATTTTAGTTTTGAAGTGTCTGGGCATCGACCGCGTATTAAAAGTACCCCTTGTTAAGATCTCACCTCTTGTTTGGGTTATGCAAACAACAAAATATTATGAGTACCCCATGTTGAACATTTTTCTTTCACTAAGAAGGTCTCATTAACAAAAAAATTGATAGATTGAAAAATCGGCATGATAACCAAAGGATCAAGATCAAACAAAATAAAACTAGGTCATAAGAAAAAGCTTACTATTCTTGGAGTACCACATAACCATACTTCACTATCTCACAATGGCAATGTAGTGTTAAGCGACCCTGAATATTAAATTTCATTTCTATATTAGATCTAACTTAAAAATAGAAAGTGCATGAAAAATACTAATGCCAGTAATGCTTTCCAATTATAGAGAAGATGAGTGACTTTATTTTTGGTCTTAGTTATTGCTACAAAGAGAAATATTACTGTCTAGCACCACTGAGGGATATTCACGTGCTTGACACTCCCGCATCAACTGCGGTGTAGCATTAGATCCGCGAATACTTCGATAACGTTTAACCTAGCATTCTTCTTACTACAAAGAAGAATGCTATCTCTCTCTCTCTCTCTCTCTCTCTCTCTCTCTCTCTCTCTCTCCTGTATATAGGAGCTTTGGACCATGGAATAGACATTTAGCATGGAAATGGCGATTATTGGAAAAGAAACTACCCACCAACCAGGGTGAGGAGCTTTGGACCATGGAATAGACACTCAACATGGAAACAACTATTATTGAAGAGGAAACCACCTGCCAACCAGACTTAGACACTTCACAAAATGTGAGATTCACCAAAAGCATTGGGAACAGTAGATCATTTAATGAATTATAAATTCTGTTTTTTGACAAGTAATGAATCATAACTAAGAGCACGCTTAGACCACCATAATTTTGAAGAATATATCATTGTGAACAGTTGATCATTTAATGAATCATAATTATGCTGAAAAATCCTATTCCCCGTAACAAATCACATACTCTTCCAAATCCTTAGGAAAAAAGGAAATTTTCCACGATCAAAAAATTTATACAAAACTTTTACACAGTATAATGCAGTTGAATAAAAGCATTTCATATTAAAACATAGCACCCATTAATATAATTTTTAATTATAAAACTATATTTGCCATGTCAATTTGTTGCTCTTTTTACAAATTTTCTGAAACAATAACATTTTTTTGTAAAAATTACACTTTCAACGCACTTTTAATATAAATACTAGAGGCAACTGCTACTGGGGCTCATGCTCTACGTGGGGTATCCGATTCAATCCCTTCTCAAATCTATTGTACTCAGCTATCTCTAGACTACAACCATGAAATGTACATGATCTTGTTGTCAATGGTGTTACTCGAAATTGAGTACATGATTCTTGTTGTCAATGGTGTTACTCAAAATTGAGGGAGTAATTGGACAAAAGCTTGGACATTATGTAGACAAAAAAACGCCTCATTTGTTTGAAACAATACAATGAATGTGGGAATTTTTCTTTAGAGCTGCAAGTGGTGGAAGTGATTGATAAGAGTGCGTATATCTACCCATGTAAATTCGACTCACCCGGATAGGGTGGAGCCAAAAGTGATTACCCCAGGCCCATGCCTTACCCGTGGCCCGATAGGCGAGCTTGGCTCAGGCCTATTGGGCAGGCTTTTTTGTGGCCTGGCATGCCTAGCCAGTTTTGAATTAATTTTTTTTTAAATAATGGTTTAAACTTAGTTTAAATAAACGGTAACTAATTTATAAACTAATAAATAAATTTTAACTAGTTTAAATAATAATGTATAATCAAACTTATAATAAAATGTAAAATGATAACTAGTTTATAATTGAACTTATGATAGGTATATTTGCTTATTAACTAAACTTATAACTAAAAGTATAACGATTAGTGGTTTATATAATTATGTGAGTAAAATAAAATACAAACCATACAACATGGGTCAAATTAAATGAATTGTAAAATTTTACTAATGTCATTGAACTTCATAAATTACAGGAGTAGTATGTAAAAAGTAGAAGAAATTGTACCATTACAAATCAAATACATCCCAACTAGGTTGACACCTATAAGCCCGTCTATCATTTGCATTACTCCACTTCAAAGAGTCAAAATTCAAAAAGGCAAGTCACTTAAACTTAAATCTTCCAAATCTCCTAGTGTATTTCATTTGTTTATCTACTTGTTGCTTTCTTGATTTTATGTACATTCAATCTTTCAAGCATACTAGTGCCTCTATAATTTTTGGTACTAGTTTACAATGAAATTCACTCACAACTCGTTCACCTTTAGAAGCAACTGCAAAAGCAGAAAATAGTAGTATATCATGAGTTATGGTTGAAAAGTACGAGTAACATATGTTTGTTGTCTTTTCACCATGCTAAAATATCAAATTCATCATCTAAATCATTGTCAACGACAAGATGTTGATCTATGTAACGATGTAGTTCCATCGTGTAACCACCAGTATGATGCTGGATACTGTTGGTTTATGGGGGCCAGCAATCGACTTTGACTTGAGAGGGTCTTATAGGGGGACCTGCATGGAGTATTGTCGGGCCTTAATTTTTCACACTCGAAAAAATACAAATAAAAAAAACACGAAACTCTTTCGTTAGAACTCATCCTTCTAAAAGGACGAATGCAACTAGGTTTGAATTAGAAATTGACTTGAATAAGGGTTTTTGGAAAAAGTTTGGAATCGCCACCTAACTTTGTTAAGGTGAGTTAGGTCACCCAAAACTAAGCACAATTCGAAGATTAAACTTAGGGTTTTTTTAAAAGGTTTTGGAAAACTTCCTTAAGAGAGAGTTTTTGAAGAAAACAGGTTGTTTGACAATCTTTGAAAAGATTTAAGCCCTTTTTTGAAAATAACTCTGTTTTTTGTCATTTGAAAATAGTGATTCTAGGTTCAGAGGTTGATTATGTATAGAGAAAATATACTATGCTATCACCCTATCTCGCCCTTGCGGTACCTACATGTCTATTCACTCTAGTTTCACTCATTTAGAATATTCGATTATCCAATGTCCAATTATATTCACTTTAAGAATTTAGAAAGAGATTTGATATAATGCATGATATGTAAGTGCAAGAAAAAGATTTGATTTTGAAAGTAGATTTGAAGAGAGGATTTGAAGCTTAAAAAAGGTTGTGAAAATTGTAAACTTGAAAAAGATTGTGGAATTGGAAACTTGAAAAAGGTTGTGATCGCACCTATGAGGGTTGCCTACGTATCCCTTGTCGCGCCCCGGTTTTTGGGGGTCCAAGGTCCTTTCAGCTCGGAGACCCTAGAGCACGGAACTCTGTCACTAGAACTCGTCCTCCTAGAAGGACAAGTGCGACTGGGTTTGAAAATTGATTTGACTAAGGGCTTTTTAGAAAAATAGGAATCGCCACCTAACTTGATAAAGGTAAGTTAGGGCACTTAAAACTAAGCGTTAATCCGAAGATTAAACTTAGCGTTTTTGAAAAAGGTTTTTTGAAAACTCCCTTAAGAGAGGATTTTTAGGAAAATAGGTTATTTGGCAACCTTTGGAAATGTTTAAGCCCTTTTTGAAATAACTCTATTTTGGTCTTTCGAAAGCAGAAATCTAAGGTTTGGGGGTTGGTTACGTGTAGAGAAGATATCCTAAGATCATCACCCTACCCCGCCCTTTCGGTACCTACATGTCTAATCACCCTTTGTTCACTCACTAGAATAACCGGTTACCATTGTCCACTTAATATCCACTTTTAGAAAAACGGGGTTTAGTCATCACTTTTCGGATGGATGATGCAAGTTTTTGGAAAAAGTTTGAAAATAATGGAGGTTTTGAAAGAGTTTAGAATAGAAACTTTGAATTGATTGGAATGTTTGAAAAAGGGATTGGGGTTGAAATAAAAGTTATGATCGTACCATTTTAGGTTGCCTACGTATCTCATTTGGCGAGAATCAGGTCATTCGTAGTTCGAACAAGAGCCCGATGGAAAATAGGCGCATTAGGGCCTTTGGAAGGTATGAAAACACTTTGGGGTCTTTGAAAAAGTTTAAGACACTTTGAGGTCTTTAGAAAAGTTTAAGACACCTTGAGGTATATGGAAGGGTTTAAGACACTTTGGGGTCTTTAGAAGTTGAAGACTCTTTGTGGTCTTGGAAGTTTTGACTTGAAATTGAATGGTGGAGTGTTTCTTGAAAATGTTTTTGGATCAACCTGAGGGAGTTTTGAAAAAATGCTTTAGCATGTCTCAAGAGAACTTGGAAGTGTTTTTGAAGCCTTGTTTTGAAAACCTTGGATTCATGTTTTGATGAATTAATTTTTGAAAGTAGTTTTTGGAAAGGGCTATGGGTTTGGAATCCTAATATGGACAACCTTAGAAGTTGTTCTTGATTTATCACTTCTCCTTGGAATCCCTAGTCATAAGAGGGCTAGGGACACCTTAGGTTTGTGACTCTTTGAAAACATTTTTGGAAAGGTCTTGAGGAGGGAATGAAGAACATTTGAAGAGTTTATGGAGTTGGTTTTTTAAAGTTAAGAGAGTAGGAGGTTTTGGAAAAATTAGCTATGAGAATATTTTGAAGGTTTGAATGATCATTTAGGAAGGGTTCAAGAGTTGGAACCTTGAAGTGTATTAACCTTGGTTGGGTTAGCCTAGGGTTAGGGGGAACCTAAGGTGAACTAACTTAGGTTAGGTTGACCTAAGGTTAAGAAGACTTGGGGTTAACTAACTAGGGTTAAGTTAACCAAAGGTGAGGTAACTAGGGTCAAGTTAACCTAGGGTTTGGTAACTAGGGTCAAGTTAACCTAGGGTTTGGTAACCAGGGTCAAGTTAACCTAGGGTTAGGTTACTAGAGTCAAGTTAACCTAGAGTTTGGTAACTAGGATCAAGTTAACCTAGGTTTGGATAACTAGGGTCAAGTTAATCTAGGGTTAGGTTACTAGGGTCAAGTTAACCTAGGGTTTGGTAACTAGGGTCAAGTTAACCTAGGGTTGGATTGAAAAAAGGTTTTGAAAGTTAGTTTAATGCACTTTTCAAAAGAGTTTTGAAAAACAAAACATGTTATGCAAAGGACTTTGGTTGACAATCCTTTTAAAGATTATTTCCATGAAAATTTTGACTCTAGTTAAGAGTATGGTTTATATGGTGGTGATTGGAGACCATTCCAAGGAAGGTTTCCTTATGGCCATTATAACCACTATCTTGACAAGAGTGTAAGGGGTCAAAAATCAACATAATGATGGTAATTTTTGAAAAATCATTTTTGATGCAAAGATGGAGAGAATGTATTTTTGAAATCATCTTCGGAGAAAGATTTTGAAAACCATTTTTCAAAGGAACCATTCCATCAAGAGAGGGTTCATATGGCCAACAAAAGGGAGACCACTCAAGAGAGGGTTCCATGGGGCCATTCCAACCACTAAACTTGAGAGAACGGAAACCTTGAAATCAAAGATCTTGAACATCATTCTTAGGTGATCATAAAGAGAAAAGGGAACTATTCTAACAATTTAGGGCTCCTATGGCCAATATAAAGGGAGACCATTCAAGAGAGGGTTCCATGGGGCCATTTTAACCACTAAATTTGAGAGAATGGAAACCTTGAATATTAGAGAGTTTTGAAAGCAACTTTCATGCAAGTTGAAATACAATGATGCAAACATATGAATTAGGGGATTGTGAGGGATTTTCTAAGGCATGACTCCTAAGGTCTTATCCTAAACTTCAAGGGGGCCAACTCTTGGAACAATTTTTGAAAGAAATATAGAGCTTGGAAATGGCCTAAAATTAAGAGCAATATAAACATTGTGGAGCATGACAATAAACATAAAATGGAGCCAAGCACACAAGACATGATCAAAATAGCAATATGCAAGGGGTCATGATTCACATACAAGGCTTTTAGGCTTCACCACATAAACAAGGGGCTCTTAGGCTGTACCATCTTAAAGTAGGCTAGTGAGAGGTCCCCCTACACGATGGCTCTCACTTGCTTTCCTCTAGAAATGATCTAAGAGCCCTCTTGGCTCAAGCATGCAAGAAAGGGGGGTTGAAGATGGGGGTTAAAATAGAGAATAGCCTAAGTAGGCTAGGAGGGAGAAGAGAAGAGTGGGGGAGAGCATAAATGTAAAAGGGATACCACCGTTTGCCTTCAAGACATTTGTAGTCTTCAATGGATGTCTTGATTGGAGCTTGAGTGACTTCAAGAGGGCTTGAGAGGCTAGAGTGGAGTGTGTAAGTGTGTATGGGGCCTTGTATGTAGAGTGTATAGGCTTAGGAGGGGTGAAATCTAGCCTAAGTGTTGAAAGGGGAGAATATGTATGGAGATTCGAGGTTTTGGAGTGATTTCAGCAGAATTTCGTATCAATTTCGGACCTGGAATATGCAAGGGGGGAGGCCTCTATTTATAGGCAATCTACAACAGACTTGGTGCATGTGCTACATGCGCATGGCCAAAATTTGGCCGTACGCATGTAGGACATGCGCAGGTACCGTTCCATTGCCAGAATAACACGTGGCACCCTGTGTACTGGTTAAATCCCTACCGTTGATCGAAAGTCGGTCGATCTGATCAAAATTTGAGCGCATGTAGCATACGCTCCATCACTGGGAAGGTTCGTCTAAACTTTGCCTCGATAATTGAGTCAATCGGGAAGGTTCTGGGGGAATCGGTCGCACTCGGGATGTTCTCCTAATGCTTCTGATGAACTTTCATGTTTTCAAAAAGTTTGAATTATGTTTGGAGGTGAGTGATATCGTCTCGGGAAGTGTGCCAAAAAGAACACTTTTGCGGAGCGTATGTGATACGCTCCGTGGGTGTTTGAAAGTGGTTGTTTTCATTTCGTGCGATCGAGGCCTTCGAGAAGCGATCTATTCGATCGGACCGTACCAATGGAAAGTACTCAGGAAATACTTTCTGGAATTTCCATATTTACGCATTTCTCAAGTCGTTTGACGGTGCGTTTTGATTAGGAAATCGGAGAAAAAGTCAACCTTGGCGGAGCGTTTGCGAGACGCTCCAGGGGTTGCTGAAAGTTATAGTTTGTACACCGTACGATAAAGGGCTTCGGGAAGTGATCCATTCGATCGAACTGTATCGATGGAAAGATTTATGGATGAGCTTTCAAGGATTCCCTGATTTACGCGTTTCTCAAGTCAGTTGACGGTGCGATATAATCAGGGAACCGGGAGAAAAGACAATTTCAGCGGAGCATCTGTGAGACGCTCCAAGGAACTTTTATCGAGTCATGTAAGCTTAGTATCGTAGGGTGTTCCTTAGGTTAAACAAAGGCGTGCGGTGAAATCCTTTCCTCGAAACCCTAAGGCCGGTGCTGTTTCAGGGCGTTTTTGGCTTCTAGGGGCAAAACTGTCATTTTGACCGGAGTTGGCCGAAAATGGTCAGGAATGGTCTGGTATATTGTGTTAGGCATGTAGGGTTGTTCAGGGATGGTTTTGAGACAGTTTGTCGCTGTTTAGGGGCAAAATGGTCATTTTGACCAGAGCGAGCTGGAACAGGACCGGATTTGGACCAAATAGCGTGCGGGGGACGCCTGATGGTTTGACAACATTGTGGAAGGATGGACTTATCATTTTGAGGGATTTTGAACTTTCCCAAAATGTGCCTGGTGGCCCAAGAGGCAGGTTTGGTCATTTTTCACCAAGTTGGGCTAGTAGGCGCCGGTGTTGACCTAGGTGTTGGTTTCCGAGACTGCCCGGTCTTGAAAAACTACTTGTGCGGTGTTGGTCTCCAAGAACGCCCGTTCTTAGAGAGCTACCTGTAGGGGTGGTGTTGATTCCTGAGAACGCCTGGTCCTAGAAAGCTACCTGAAAGTGTGGTGTTGGTTTCCGAAAACGCCCGGTCTCGGAGAACTACCAAATGACGGACATTCTACGTTGGTGGGCTAGTAGGCGCCTGTAAGCACCCCATTTTTGACCGCTCGGCAGTCTACACTCCGTCCAGACTTGTTTTCAAGTCATTTTGAGCATATTCCTATCGAATCCAATTCCCTAGGTCCAGATTTCATCTTTCCATCACTTCGTGGGTCTATCAGGCCCAAATAGAGGCAAAATGACCAAAATGCCCTTAGGGGCATTGTCCTTTCTTATTCCAATTCCGATCCCTCTCTCGAGACAGTTTATTCCTCGAGACGGTCCGAGTAGTAAAACACTCACAAAACCGTCAGAGTGGCGGAAACACTCACCAAACCGTCAGAGTGGCGGAAACATTCACAAAACCGTCAGAGTGGCGGAAACACTCACAACACCGTTAGAGTGGCGGAAACACTCAAAACCCAGGCACGTCTCTTCGGAGTCGGTAAGACCCCTTTCCAATCCCTCTCTCGAGACAGTTTATTCCTCGAGACGGTTCCAATCTAGGCACGTCTCTTCGGAGATGATAAGACCCCTTTCCAATCCCTCTCTCGAGACAGTTTATTCCTCGAGACGGTCCGAGTAGCAAAACTACTCACACAACCGTTAGAGTAGCGAAAATACTCAACCGTTAGAGTAGCGGAAATACTCACAGAACCGTTAGAGTAGCGGAAATACTCACAGAGCCGTTAGAGTAGCGGAAATACTCAACCGTTAGAGTAGCGGAAATACTCCCAAGTCATCAATCCCGTCTGAGTAACGGAAATACTCAATCCCGTTTGAGTAGCGGAAATACTCAATCCCGTCCGAGTAGCGGAAATACTCACAAATCATCAACCCCGTCTGAGTAGCGAAAATACTCACAAATCATCAACCCCGTCCGAGTAGCGGAAATACTTAACCCCGTTCGAGTAGCGAAAATACTCATACCGTTTGAGTGGCGGAAACACTCAAAACCTAGGTCAACACCAGTGGCTGTTAGCCCACTTCGGTGAAAAATGACCAGACTACCCTTAGGACCTTTTCCGAGACTTTTCGGTCAAGATGACCATTTTGCCCCTAGGCATCCGAACGCCCCGGGAACCACACCGACTCTGGGTATCAAACTGGTAACCTTCTGAGAATACTTTTTATAGTATTCTCAACCTTCCCTTCTTTTTCCGGATCATTTCGAGTCAGTTCCGGCCAACCCGGTACAAAATGACCGTTTTGCCCCTAGAGGGCCGGTCTCCTTCTTCGACCACACCGGCTCTGGGTATCAAACCGGTAATGTCCCGAGAATACTTTTTATAGTGTTCTCGACCTTCCTTTACCTTTCTGGACCATTCCGAGTCAGTTCCGGCAAATCCGGTACAAAATGACCGTTTTGCCCCTGGTGGGCCGGTCTCCATTTCCGACCACGCTGACCCTGGGAATCAAACTGGGAACCTCTGGGAACATTCTAAATAATGTTTCCAGATCCCAAGTCTTCTTTCGGGACAGTTTGAGTCTGTCCCGACAGTTTTCCGGTCCGATTGACCGTTTTGCCCCTAAAGGCTCGGTCAACCTTTCCGACACATCCAATCCTCACTTTTCAAGTCAAATACCTCCAGGACACTATTTTAAGTGTTCCTGCTCCTTTCCGGCCTTCCGGGTCACTCCCAGCTCCTTCAAATCATTCCCGGACTTTCCGGAGTCACTCCTAGTGAAGCTAGGCTAAAGTTTACATGGTAGTCACTAGTACAGGCACCCAAATCTAGTCAAAGATACGTTGCTTGCTGACCTTAATTGTTTCCTAAATGGCTGGCGCCACTAGTAGTGGCGCCAGTGTAAATTTTGCCCTGGCGCCACTGCAATAGGCGCCAGGCTTGTCCAACTTCTATAAATATAGAGCCTCGTTCAACGTGAAAGGGGTCTGCAAACTTAACCTAAGAATCCTATATTTCGATATACAGAGCTCGAGCACCTCCAAAACCCTAGCCTCCTTAGGTTTTCTAAACCCTAGCCACTATACACAAACCCTAGCCTCCTATACACTCATACACTCTCTCATACACTCATACCTTAACCTTCAACTATCCTTGGAAGACTTAAAGAGCTGCCATCTAAAGCTTGAAGACAATCCTTGAAGGTTGAAGAAGAAGTTCAAGACCGAAGACCGAAGACCGAAGACTGCATGGCGCGCAAAATAAACAAGAAACAAGGTAGGCTCCCTATTTAATTTTCTGCACTTTCCCCCTCTCTCTTCTCTCTCCAACCCACTTGGGTTTTCTCTATTTTAATCCCCCATCTCTTTCCCCCCCTTTCTTTGCATGCTTGAAACAAGGGGATTCTCGGTCCATGTGTAGGATTGGACTATGGGAGAGTCACCGTGTCGGGAGCATTCTTCTAGTCTAACCAAAGACCACGTGAGTCCGGCCCCCTTGATTATGTGGTGAAGCCTTAGCCTTGTATGTTCACGACCCCAAATTGCATTGTGCATATCATAGTCTTGCATCTTCCAAATTCGTTTTCAAAAAGTTGTTTTCAAAAATCGTTTTCAAACTTGTTTTCAAAATCGCATCAAAAGCTCTTTTTCAAAAACATGTTTTCAAAACCACAATTCTAGGGTGATTCTAGCCTTTCCATGGCTAGGGTTGCTTTAGGAAAGTATTATATTAAAAGTGGCCTTTTGGCCTATATTTTCAAACTTTGTTTTCAAAACCACTTTCTTAAAGTGGTTCTAGCCCTCTTATGGCTAGAATCGCTTTAGGAAAGTGAGATGTTTTTGTACTTTCCAAAAACTCTCTCTCTCTCCAAGAATTTCCTCCTAAAAATTCCTTTTTCAATATACTTTCCTAAAACTCTCCTCTTCAAAATTGTTTTCAAAAACTCCCTTCCAAAATCTATTTTTCAAAACTCTCTTTTTCCACTCCTCTCCAAAATCTTTTCCTCAAAATCCACTTTCTAAAAACTGTCTCCAAAAATCTTTCTAAAAACTCTCTTTCTAAAATCTTCTTTCTAGAAATTCCCCTCTAGGATTTCCCTTCCAAAATCTACGTTTCTAAAAACACACTTTCCAAAAACTCTTTCCTTAGAGCCCCAAATCAAGCCCTAGAACCCACAATTAGGAAACCCTAATTTTCTTTCCAAAAACACAATTTTTAAACTTTGCCCTAAACCTAGGTTTCCAAAATCTTTTGTTTTCTACATCAAAACTATACATGTTTCCAAAACCTATTTTCTACGTCGAAACTACAATTTTTTAAAACTAGGGTTTCTAAAATTTCCCTCTCCAAATTCTTGTCAAATCCTATCTTCTCTTTAAGAAACCAAATCCAATCTCCCCGTTTAGGAAACTAGATCCCGTCCTCCGTTTTAGGAAACAAAATCCAACCTTTCTATTTTAGAAACCAAATCCAATCCCTTCCTAATCCAAATCTTTCCTAATTCTAATCCTTCCTAATCTTCCACTCTCCTAAATCTTAAGTTTCCAAAACTTGAACATACAAATCTTTCCTAAACTTTAAAACTCAACTTTCAAATTTTTCTTTGTTCAACCCTTTCCTAATTCTACCCTTTTCCAAAATCTTTTTCAAATCTAAGTTTTCAAATCTTTCCTAAACTCAAGCCTTTCCTAATTTCAAGATTTTCTAAAACTCTAAAACTTTCTAAATCCTAAACTTTCTAAATTTCAAATCTTTCTAAAATTCTAAGCTTCCTAAATTCAAAACTTTCTAAATTTGAAACTTTCTTAAATTGAATCTTTCTAAACCTAAAACTTTCTAAATTCTAAACTCTCTTAAACTTCAAATCTTTCCAAATTTAAGACTTTTCTAAATTCAAAACTTTCTTAATTCAAGACTTTCTTAAGTTGAAAACTTTCTTAATTCAAACATTTCCTAAACTAAAAACTTTCCTTTTTCGAACCTTTCCTAAAACGAAATTTTCTTATTTTCAAAACTTCCTTGTTTTCAAAACTTTCCAAATTCAAAACTTCCCTTTTTCAAACATTCCAAAATTCAAAACTTTCTTAATTTGAAACTTTCCAAATTTTAAACTTTTCTCAAACGAAACTTTTCTTAATTCAAAACATTTCCAATTTTCAAAACTTTCCAATTTCCAAACTTTCTTAAATTCCAAACTTTCCAAAAATGAAACTTTCCAATTTTCAAAACTTTCCAATTTCCAAACTTTCTTAAATTCCAAACCTTCCAAAAATGACACTTTCCTAAATCGAGCATTTCCTAATTCAAACATTTCCTAAATCCAACCTTTCCTAATCTCCTAAACCTTCCAAGTCGAGTCAAACTTTTCCTAAGTCTAGGTTTCCTAAACCTCCATCTTTCCAAAACCAAGTCTTTCCAAAATCTATCTTTTCAGATCAAAGTCCAATCTTTTCAATTTCAATTTCCAATCTCCTCTTCTAATCTCAAATCAAATTCAAATTTCAATTCAATCTCTATCTTCCAATCCAATCTCTTTCTTCAAATCAATCTATTTTCAATCGGACTCTTGTCCGAACTACGACTGACCTGATTCCCCCAAAGGGATACGTAGGCAACCTTCATAGGTGCGGTCACAACACTTTTCAAACTTTCAATTCCACCCTCATGGGTGCGGTTTCCAAAATCTTTTCAAATCTCACATTCCAATTTATTTTCAAAATTCCAAAATTTCCATTTTCAAACTTCTACTTTCAATTTTCAAACTTTCCAATTTCAATTACATCTTTTCAAATCTATTTTCAAATCAAATCAATTTCTATTTTCCAATTCTTTCATCTTGCACTTGCATGTCATGCATCATGCTAAATTAGTTTTCAAACATTGTTTTTCAAAGCGAATAGGGTTGAACCATTAGTTAGTTGAAGACTCCCATAGGTAAATTTAGGGTAGATTGGCATGTGGGTACCGAAAGGGCGGGGTAGGGTGATAGCTTAGTGTGTCTTCCCTACACGTAACCAACCTTCGAACCTAGATCACTGATTTCAAAGACCAAAAAGGAGTCATTTTTCTAAAAAGGGCTAAATGTTTTCCAAAGGTTGCCAAACAACCTGTTTTCTTAAAAACCCTCTCTTGAGGAGATGTTTTCAAAATTGTTTTTCAAAAACCCTAAGTGTAGTCTTCGGATTATTCTTAGTTTTTAGGTGACCTAACTCACCTTAATCAAGTTAGGTGGCGACTCCAAATCTTTTTCGAAAGCCCTTTATTCAAACCTAATTTTCAATTCAAACCTAGTCGCACTCATTCTTCTAGGAGGGTGAGTTCTAACGAGAGAGTACAGCATTTTTTCCGCTTGGGTGAGTATTCCTCGAGTGCAAAAAATCTGGGCGCGACAGCGCCAGAAGTGAACTATCTGGAATTTGATGAGGTGTTGATCCTCGAGATCGCCCGATCTTGGGAAGCTACCTGGATGGCGTTGATTTCCAAGACCGCCCGGTCCGGAAAGCTGCCTGGAATGATGGTGCTTATGGCTCTAGCGGGTCCTCATGGACCCGCGAAGCGACCAGTCAACTGGATTGGAGATTGAAAGGCTCAACTTGAGCCTGCATGTGTTGTGATGTTGGAAACCGAATCCGGTCGGGCCGGAGATTGCCGAGCAGGCAAAAATGGGGTGCTTACATCCCTTTATTGTAAATCAGGTCAGTCGTAGTTCGGACTCAGGGTCCGATAGAAAATAAACACTTTGAGGTTTTGCTTGATTTGAAAAGACATTTTGGGGTTTTTAGAAAACTTGATTTGAAGAGGATTTGAATTGAACTTTAATTGGAAGATTAAAAATTGAATTTTGATTTGAAATTAACTTTGATGATTTGAAATTGACTTTGATTTGAAATCAAACTTAAAATAAAACTTGGACTTAATTTGAAAAGATTGAATTAAACTTTGAAATCATTTTGATTTAGATTGAAGTTTAAAACCAACTTGGTTTTTACTTGATTTTAAAGAAGAGTTTTTGAAAAGAGTTGAAACTTCCTAACTTTAAGGTTGGGGTTGAACTAGAATTTAGACATCTTAGAACCTAGGTAACCTAGGGTTGAAACAAACACTTGAAATAAGGAGATTTGATTTTAGAAAGTTGAATTTTAGAAAAGATCCAAATTAGGAAAGTTTTGAATCAGGAAAGTTTCAAATTAGGAAAATTTTGAATTAGGAAAGTTTTATTTTTAAGAAAGAGTTGATTTTGGAAATATTTGAATTTAGAAAGATTTGAAATTTAAAAAGACTTGGAAGTTTGAAATTACGAAAGGTTTGAAAGTTTGAATTTAAGAAAGATTGAAATTAGGAAATATTTGATAGTTTGAAATTTAAAAAGTTGGGATTTGGAAAGGTTTAAAATTAGGAAAGATTTGATTTCTATTTCCTAACATAGAGGATTGAATTTTATTTTCAAAAATAGATGATTTGATTTTGTTTTCAAAATTGAAGGATTTGATTTAACATGGAATTGCAAAGGTTGAGTTTTTAAAATTTTGGATTTGAAAATCTATGATTTGGTGGAAAAAATGATTTTGGAAATCTATTGATTTGATGTAGAAAATAATTTTGAAAACCTATGATTTGAGGCAAAATAGAAAGTCATGATTTCAAGAAAGGAGTTAGGGTTTCCTAACCATGGATTCTAGGGCTTGACTTGGACTTCAAGACAAAGAGTTTTTAGAAAGTAGATCTTTGAAAAGAGTTTTTAAGAAGTAGATTTGCAAAAACTATTTGGAAAGAGATTTGAATATGGATTTTTCTAAGTCTCTTGAATATCTCACTTTCCTAAAATGATTCTAACCATGGGAAGATTAGAACCATTCTAGGGTTGTGATTTTGACAACAACTAGGATTTGAAATATGGACCATAATGATCACATTGAATGTAACACCTTTCTAAAACAACCTTAACCATAGAATGACTACAATCTCTTTAGGATTGTGATTTTGATAAAAACAATTTAGGGTTTACACCCAAAATTTGAATCTTGATAATCATATTGAATATAATACTTTCCTAAAATAATCCTAACCATGGAATGGCTAGAATCATCTTAGGAGTGTGATTTTGAAAACAAGTTTGAAAGAAGAAAGTTTTGAATGTAAGTTTTGAAAGAGAACTTTGAAGCAAGTTTAAAAATAACTTTAAATGCAACGTATGAAATGATAACCACAATGTAATAAGGACGTAAATATATAAGGTTGGGCTTCACCACATAATTAAGGGGGTCGAACCCACATTGTCTTCGGTTAAATTTGAAGAAAGCCCCCAACACAGCGACCTTCAACAATCCTTCCTAGGCATGAATCGGGGAGTCCGTTGTTTCAAGCTTGTAAGAAGAGGAGGTAGAAGATGAAGATTAAAATAGAAGAATATCCAAATGGGTTAGGAAAGAGAAGAGAGAGGGGGATTACATAAAAGTAAATTGAAAACCAACCTTGTCTTTTTTTTACTTCATTTTGGTCATGTTGCCTCTATTAGGCTTGGTAATGCAAGGAAGTGATTGATTGACTAGATTGAGTTTGGAAAACTGGTTTAGACTTGAATATGTTTGTATCGGTTTGAATATGAGTCTGGTTGGGCTGGATATTGCCGAGTAGGCGAAAATAGGGTGCTTACAAGTACATAATTGGCTAACTAGTGCCGCTTACATGGCGCAGACCCTCATACCCACCTGTCACTAAGTGCGGGGCTTTGTGAGGCTAAGGTATAAGGAAATAAAGTTGCGCCTTAGCTAACAACAATTGCTTTTGGCGGAGTGGTAAGCGCTTGATCCTAAAATTGGTGTTAGAGCGAGGTCACGGGTTTGAGTTCTAGGGTCATTGCTGGGGAAGGGGGGAGATTGTTGGCTTATGGGGGCCAGCAATCGACCTTCGACTCGAAAGGGTCTTATGGAGGACTCGTATGGAGTACATGACTGGCTAACCCGTAACACTTACATGGCGCAGACCTCATGCCCACCTGCCACTTAGTGTGGGGCTCTACGCTGTTAAGATTTAAGGAAATAAAGTTACGCCTTGGCTCACATCAATTGATTTTGATGCAGTGGTAAGCGCTTGATCCTAAACCTGCTATTGTTAACTCCATGCTTTGATTTTGATGATAACAAAATATTGTGTTAAGGTTCTAATGACTCTATTAAGTGTGCAGACTATATCATGCTTTAATCTTTATTAGATTGATGACTTGAAGTTTGATATATTGGAGATTTTGAAGATTTTAATGGAATCTTAAGATTAGAAGACCTAAAGCCTTATTGGACCATCTGGAGAAGTCACTAAAGCTTTTGAAGCCATTTGCCAAGTTAAAGAGGAGATAGGTAGAAAAGTAGGTTGGCAGCAAGTACAGACACCTTTTTGGAAAAGCTGACACCTTCTACAATATGGCATGAGAAAATTTGGAGATTGGTAGAAAAGGAGGTCAATAGTAAGTATTGACACCTTTTTTGGAAGAGCTGACACATTTTACAATGTGGCATGAGAATATTTGGAGATCGACAGAAAAGAAGATCGGCAACAAGTGTTGCCACATTGGTGGAATGAGTTGACACATTGATGGAAGATCTTTCAACAAGATTATGTTCATAATCTCATCTCGAAGAGATTGAAGATGTTCAAAGGTGATGAAGATCAGTTGACGAGAAGATCACAAGACTTGAAAGTTCTCTTGAAGATTTTAATAGAGTCTTGAATGAATGTAATAAGTCATGTTGATTGAAGAGCCCTAGAAGCAATCAAATTGGAGTGATTCCATCTCAAAGACATTAAAGGTGTTCTTAAAGATTAACATGTATTGAAGAAGTTATTTCAAGCCTTAGAAGCCTTAGTTGAATGATACTTGAAGTGCTTGAAGACTTTGAAGAAGATTGAAAAAGACTTGCAAAAGTGAAATCTCTAAGCAAAAAGAGTTAACTCATGAATCCCAAGAGTCAACGCAATAAGACAATGGCCTTGGACAAAAGTCTACCCAGTAAAAACGGTTGACCCCTCCAGCTCAAGAGTCAACACATTGGTCCAGAATGCAAAGTCTTGAAGAAAGTCTAAAAAGGTCGTCTCCTCATTTCTCAGGGGTTGACACATCTAGACAGAGCCTTGTTGAAGTTTGGTGAAAATAAAAAAAAGGGTCAACTCCTAATTCTTAAGGGTTGACAAATTTGGATAGAAGATTAAGGAAGGTAGCTCTAGAACTGAAAGGGTCGACCCCTTCAGAAAAGGAGTTGACTTCTCGTCTGTAATGGCTAATTTTTTTAACATTCTGTCAGCTCGATCTCGAATTAAATGCACTCCCAGCCACCACCAACGGCTAAAATCAATGCAAGACTATATATACAATATCACCACAACATTTATACACAAGAATACAAGGATTTAAGTGCTGAACCTAAGATTGAAAGCTAAAATTCTTGACCATCACTGTTATATTCTCTTTATTGAGTGATTGAAGTTATTTATTGAGCTTGAACCTACTTATTTACTCTTGTTGAGAGTTACCCATTGTATAAACCTCATTTATTTCACTTGGGTGGATTTGTAAATGTGAGTTTGAGTATTCTTGGCAAAAACACTTGTAAGTTTGAGTGAAGTTTGGACAAAATCACTTGGGTCTTTGAGAGCTTGGGAAGAGCTCTTGTAAAACGTGAGCTGGGCACCTGGGCAACTAGCACATGCTGTGTAAAGGAATTTTTGCATACAGAAAGGCTTTTAAGGGAATCTTGGGGGTGAGGATGTAGGTCTCACGTTGTGGCTAAATCTCGACAAATCGTGGTGTTCATCTTGTGCTCTGCTTTTTTTTTTTCTTGCATCATATCACTTGTTTGCATTGCTCATACTTTGTTTTAAGTCACAATTCCATTATTTAATTAGTTTTTAATTGTATTATTTTGTGATTAATTTTGAGAAACCCAATTCACCCACTCTTGGGTTGGGTATTCGGGCCAATAATTGGTATAAGAGCTAGTGTTATATTTTAAAGGCTTAATGTCCTTAGAGTTGGTCCATGGCAACCACGATTGGAAACTCTCTAGGTGAGGGTCAATTTACCAATACACCTCCAATGTTCAATGGGACTAACTACAATTATTAGAAGAACAAAATTAGAATATATATCTAATTTGTTAATTATAAGTTGTGGAGAATCAATGTGCATGGTTCTAAGACTCCTACCAAGACTATTGAAAGGATAGAAATCCCCAAACTTGAAAGTGAGTAGGATGAGAATGACTTGAAACTTTTGCAATCTAATGCTAAAGCCATAAACATCCTATGTTGTGCCTTAGATCCAAATAAATTTAATAGAATCTCTAGTTGTGAATCTGCCAATGAGATTTAGGACAGACTTGAAGTGACTCATGAAGGGACCAATCATGTCAAAGAGTCAAAGATTAACATTCTTGTGCATAATTATGAATTATTTAGAATGAAATCTAATGAGTCTATTACTGAAATGTTCGCTCGATTCACTGATATTATTAATAGTTTAAAGTCTCTTGAAAAAGTATATCCTAATAGTGAACAAGTGAGAAAGATCCTTAGATCTTTGCCCAAAACATGGGAAGCCAAGGTGATAGCCATACAAGAAGCTAAAGGCCTCAACACTTTGCCACTTGAAGAGCTTCTTGGATCTTTTATGACCTATGAGCTGACTCAAAAACAAAATGCTCAAGAAGAGGAAGATAAGAGAAAAAAAACTGTTGCATTCAGGTCTTTTGCTCCATAAGATGATTTTGAAAATGAAGAGGAGAATGAGGAAGAACTTGCTCTCATTACAAGTTTAAGAAGTTCATGAGGAGAAAGTGAAAAGGAGGAAAGAAGCCTGAACTAAAGGGGGAATCCAGTAACAAGGATTCAACCATCATCTGCTTCGAATGCAAGAAGCCAGGACATATGCAAGCTGAATGTCCTATGCTAAAGAAGAAAAGAAAGAGAGGCAAAGGCAAAAAAGCTTTAGCTGACACCACTTGGAATGAAGAAAAGGGATCAAGCTCAGATGAAGAAGCTAAACCTCAACAGGTTGCAAAACTCTGTCTCATGGCACAAGAAGAAGATATAAAGGTGTCATTATCTAAACCATCTAATTTTTCATTTGATGAGTTACAAGATGCTTATGATGATTTACGTGCTAAATTTAAAAAGATGGGCATAAAAAACACTCTTCTCAAAATGATGGTTTTCACTCTCACAAAGAAAAATAAGAATTTACAAAATGCTAATGATGTTTTGAAAAAAAAAAATTCTGTTTTGAAAGAAAAGGTAAAAGATTTAGAAAAATCTCTTGCAAAATGTGTTGAAGGGAAAGAAAAGTTAGATACTAATCTTGAAAAACAAAGATGCTCTCTTGACAAGGCTGGAATTGGACACAATCCTTTCAAAAAAAAAAAAAAAAATTTTCCAAAAACAAGTTTGAGGCTCCTGTAAAAAAAAAAATCACAGATTACATGGACCCACTGCTAGCTAATGTTTTCTTATGCAAAAATCACATACTGCCAAGAAGGCTTGGGTTTCAAAAGTAACATTAAAAACTAAACTCCATGGACCCAAGATGGTTTAGGTACCAAAAGTCAAAGCTTGAGTTGTTCTTTTTGTAAGTATGCCTTCAAGCAAAGTCTGAGAAGGACTATTGGTACTTGGACATTGGATGTTCAAGACACATGACTGGTGATGAGGCTCAATTCATATTTCTTACACCAAAGGATGGAGGCTTGCTCACTTTTGGAGATAACAACAAAGGCAAAATCATTAGTAGAGGTAGTATTGGTAAATATTCTTCAACATCTATTGAAAATGTTTTATTTGTTAAGGGCCTTAAGCATAATCTTTTGAGTATTAACCAATTATGTGATAAAAGTTTTAAAGTTGTTTTTGAATATTCAAAATGCATTGTTGTGAATATCAATGATAACAAGACCATATTGATTAGTCATAGATAAGACAATATTGACATTTTAAACTTAAATAATTTATCTTCTTGTAAAATAAAATGCCTTGCTGCTGTGAACAGTGAAGATAGTCGTTATGGCATAGAAGGCTTAGCCATACAAGTATGAGTATTATTTTAAATATTTTAAAAAATGATTTGGTTAATAGTCTTCCCAAACTCAAATTTGAAAAAGAGCAGATTTATGATGCTTGTTAATTGGGGAAGCAAACAAGAGTTTCTTTTAAATCTAAAAACATGATTTCTACATCTATGCCACTTCAATTATTGTATATGGATTTATTTGGTCAAACTCGAGCTCTTAGTTTGGGTGGTAAGCAATGTGCTCTAGTTATTATTGATGCTTACTAAAGGTTCACTTGGACATTCTTTCTTACTTACAAGGATTAAACAATTATTTTCTTTACAAAGTTCTGCAAAAAGGGTTCAAAATAAAAAAGATTTTACAATGATAGCAATTAGTACTGACCATGGTGGTTAGTTTTATTGCAATCTTTTTAAAAAATATTGTGATGAAAATGGTTTGAATACAATTTTCAACTCCAAGGACACCTCAACAGAATTGGGTTGTAGAGAGAAAAAATAGGATGTTGGAGAAAATGAAAAAAGCCAAATATTTCATACTTTAGAGCTTTGGATGCATGTGTTTTATGTTTAACAACAACAAATATCACCTTGAAAAGTTTGATGCAAAATTTGATGAATGTGTTTTTCTTGGCTTCTCTACACATACTAAGGGTTATAGAGTTTTCAATAAAAGAACTTTGGTTGTTGAGGAACCTGTGCATGTTACCTTTGATAAACTAAAATTTTTGCCTAGAAATATTGTGAGTGATGATTTAGATGATGTAGAGCATAGCATAGCATAAATAATCTAACCATCAATCAAAACTAAGTAAAGCCTCACAAAAGGAAAAAGAAGAAAAAGACATTCTTTCAAATCAATAAGATGAGAATCAAGGGTTACCAAAGGAGTGAAAGTTTGTCCATAACTATCTACAAGATCAAATGTTAGGTGATACTTCACAACGGGTAAGGGCAAGATCACCCCTTAGATATATCTGTAATCATCTTGCATTTTTATCTCACATTGAACCAAAATCTTTTCAAGAAAATGAACATGATGAGTATTGGATTTTGATCATGTAAGAAGAGTTAAACCAATTTGAAAGGAATGGGGTTTGGAACGTTGTAGCTAGACTTGAAGATCATCCAGTTATTAGAACAAAATGGACTTTTAGAAATAAAATGGATGAATCTAGAACTATGGTGAGAAACAAAGCAAGACTAGTAGCTTAAGGCCATAATTAAGAAGAAAGAATTGATTTTGACGAGACCTATGCACCTGTAGCTACAATAGAGGCTATTAGATTGTTGCTTGCATTTTTATGTTTAAAAAATTTCAAGCTTTATCAAATAGATGTGAAAAGTATATTTTTGAATGAATTTATTTCTGAAGAGGTATATGTGGAACAACCTCCTGATTTTGAAGATCCAAAATTTCCAAATCATATTTCAAACTCACAAAGCACTTTATGGTTTGAAACAGGCTCCAAGGGCTTGGTATGAAAGGCTGAACAAATTTTTGATTGAAAATAGTTTTATAAGAGGAACGGTTGATATAACACTTTTTATAAAGATTAGATATGATGATATACTTATTGTGCAAATCTATGTTGATGACATTATATTTGGTTCTACTAATGAGAAATTTTGCAAAGAATTTGCTAAGTGTATGCAGGGTGAGTTTGAGATTAGTATGATATGAGAACTTAATTACTTCCTTGGACTTCAAACAATCAAAGGAATGGATCTTCATTAACCAAGTTACATACATCAAACATCTACTAAAAAAGTTTAGAATGAAAGATGCAAAGCCATTATACACTCCCATGAATACTTCAACAAAGTTGGATAGTAATGAAAAATATATTTCTATAGATACCAAGTTATATAGAAGTATGATTCGATCATTGCTCTATCTAACTACAAGTAGACCTGATATTATATTTAGTAATTGCTTATGTGCTAGATTTCAATTTAATTCTATGGAATCACATGTTATTACTGTTAAGAAGATATTTAGATATCTTAAGCACACTCCCAACCAAGGGTTATGGTACCCTAAAAGCACTTTGTTTAACCTTATTGGTTATTCAGATGCTAAAAGCAAAGTGGACAAAAAAAAAAAAAAAAAAAAGCAGTAGTGGCTTTTGTTAATTTCTTAGTAATATGCTTGTTTCATTGTTTAGCAAGAAGCAAAACTCAGTTGCATTCTCTAATACAGAGGCTGAGTACATAGTAGCTGGAAGTTGTTGTGCTCAAGTCCTTGGATCAAATACCAACTAGAGGACTTGAACTTACTTTTGATCACATTTCTATTAGATGTGACAACACAAGTGCTATCAATTTGACCAATAATCCCATTCAACATTCTTGCACAAAGCACATTGAAATTAGACACCATTTAATTAGAGATCATGTGCAAAGAGGTGATATTAAACTTGATTTAATGAGCACTAAACATCAATTAGCTGATATCTTTACAAAACCATTGTGTGGGAACAGATTTTGTGTGATTAGGAGAAAATTGAGAATGAGCAATCCATTATCTTGATTATATGTGTTGATTTGTGTATTTGAATAATTGAAACTTAATTGTATGCTTATTTGCTTCATTACATGTCATTTGAAAGTCATTTATGCATTTCATAAGAAAATTAGTCAACCCTAGCCTTCAGAGAGTTGACCCCTGGTTTCTGGAAATGACTTTTGGTGACTTTTGTTGAAAAGAGTCGACTGTATATTTGAATCATTAAAACTTGACTGCTTGCTTATATGCTTCATTACATGTCATTTGAAAGACATTTTTGCACTTCATAAAAAAATGAGTCAACCCTTGCCTTTAGAGACTCGACCCCTAGTTTCTGGAAATAACTTTTGGTGACTTCTATTAAAAAGAGTCGGCCTCTCATGCTTCATAAGTGGACCCATTTTAACAGAAAGCATAGAACAACTCTGGGCAGAAAAAGAGTCGACCCCCTAAAGACTGGAGTCGACCCATTTGTACACACTGTAATAACCCAGGTTATCTTATACTAGATAATCCAAAGGTGTGATAAACCCTGTTAAGCAAACATAAGACTAGATAAGATAATCCGATAACCAAAACACTCATACTTCAAACTTTAAAACACATCTCTGAGTTAGAATTCGTAAACTAAACTTTATTACAAAATTTACAATCTTAAACTCCTAAAACTACCCCGACTCCTCCTTAGGTTGCTCGAAGCCTTCGGGTAGAGTGGCGTTTCCATTCACATGAATAACTGAAATATTTTTCATAAAATGGGGTGAGCTATGAAGCTTAGTAGCAGTGTAGTATCTAATAACTCAATAAGTTTGAATTAAAAATTTCAAAACAATAAAACAGATGTGAGATAGCAAAAAAAAAAAAAAAAAAACAATTATAGCATCATAAAATAGTTCGCAAGTTTCTTATTCAATAGCTATATAGATATATTCTAAAATAGCTTTTGAGTTGTAATATTAAATTTCTATATATCCTTCACAAGGCCGGAACGCACGACACATCAATTTTAATTATATGCTCTCCACGGAGCCGGGACACACGGCTCACCAATATTAATTATATACCCTCCACAATACTAGGACACATGACCCATTAATTTTAATTATATGCCCTCCGCAATGCCAGGACACACGGCTCAACAATATTAATTATATGCCCTCCACAAGGTTGAGACACATGACACATTAATTTTAATTATAGATCCCTCCACAAGGCTGGGGCACACGGCTAAACAATTTTAGTTATTTAATTTCGATATTACAACTCCCAAAATCAAGTTTGAAAATGTTTATAAAGTTATCTCATGTTTGAAACAATACATTTTTTTAGGAAATCATAAGACAGTTCCAAATACAGAATAAAATCATGCTTTACATATCATATTATTGTTTAATAATTCAAAATATATAATTTGAGCAAAATATCATAATGAAATTATTGGATTAGTACCCCCTCCCTGATGATTTTGGTATTCAGGTAGCTTACAGGATATTTTCTCGAAACTCATGCAATTCTGTTAAAGTATCATCGCATGAAATTTTAGTTTCCTACCATAATCATTGTACAAATGATACAATGTCTAAAAACTCTACACAAACCCCACATGTAACTCTACGTTACAGAAAATAGCCTCTGGGTCATTTTCGGATATACTAGGTTAATTTTGGTCCAAGTCCGGACTACTAAAATTATAAAAAATATAAAGAAAATTTTAAAATTTAAAAAATTACTTCATAAAAGTTTTATTATAATATTTTAGATTAAATAAAAATACTCACAGTAGCTATTTTTCATAAACTTAAAAATTTTGAAATTTATATAAAAGTGAGTTTTTTCTTTAATAGAAACAATTAAAAATACATAATAAATAACAAAAAGACTTGGAGGTTACTTACTCTCCTTCTAAAGAGTTTGAAATAGTTGAATCAATCTATACAATAATTTTCAAAGTTCATAATTAATAAAAACTCATCATTTTTTTAAGTATATTTTTGTTTTTATTTACAAAATACATAATAAATATACAACAATTTTGAAAGTGGTCAAATTATATATAAACATAAGTTAAACCTTATGTGAGACCCATTGGTCAAAACAAGGAGCCAAAAGGGCTACTCACACGCCCGCACATGGCCCAAGGAGCAATTTGGCTTCGTTATACACTGTTCATCATCTTCTTCAAATTTTTGTCTAATTTGTACACATTTCAGTAAAATAGGTTTTTATCTCTCGTTCCTTAACGTAATCAAGTGATTCTTGAGTGTAAATTCAAGCTCTCAAAAAGATCTACAACTTTCATGTTGTAAGATATAGTAATAGAAGTCGTTTAGCCCCTAAAAAATGTGCCAAAAGTGGACTAGTGTGCCCAGATTTTTTGGGCAGACCCACAACTCTTATTTTTTCCTTAAATTTCTTCAGTCTAAAGTGTTTTAAGGTCATGCATGGCTATTCTAACATATATACTAGTTGTCCATAGTATTTACTTGGATTAACAACCAAAAATCGAAGTCATTACATGCATAGAAGGCTTAACACATCATTTTTAATAAAAATGAAAACCATTTCATTCTAGACTTTCTGAAATTCTAAGACCAGTTCTAAAACATCTCTAAACAACCCGGAAACATATTCCAAAAAGATCAAACTGAATGCAAGGCTACATTTTTTTTTAAACTATCAAAATCTTACGTTTCTACACCTTACTAGAAAAAATAGTTTTTCGGCCACTTTCCAACCGATTCTGGCCACCCGCTCCCACATACAAGTATGGAACAAAGTATAAAACAGTGAATAGAACAATTTACCTAAGTTTGAAAGGATTTGGGCTCGATTTGAGGCTTGAACTCCACTGTCCCTTACTTTCTCTCTCACTTTCCCTCCTCCCAAACATTTTTCTCTATTCTCCTCTCTCTTAGTTTCTTGTTTAGATTCGGTTGCCTCCTCCTTCAAATGGCAGCATTGCCTATCTATAATATACGATTTTTTTTTTAAAGTGGCATTGGGAAGGGTGGCCCATCCCCTCAATGTTCCCCACTACTTACACCTTTTGCCAAAATTTGTGGCAATGTCCCCCATTACCTATACGCATGTTGCCAGTAGTGCCCCCCCACCCCCCCCCCACACCCCCCCCCCCACCCCCTTTTGTTCTTTTGGTTTTACAATCTAACCTCCTAAAAGAAAGTTTCGTCCTTAAAACTTGTACTTGTTATTGGAATAGCTCCGGATATTTGGTTCTCATATCAGCTTCAGCTTCCCAAGTAGCTTCTTGTAGTCTGTGGTGATGCCATAGAACTTTTACTAAGGGTATTACTTTATTCCGTAGGACCTGCTCTCTAGAATCTAAGATTTGAAGTGGCTTTTCTTCATATGTCATATCTTCTTATAGTTGAATGTCTGGCCATTGAATCACGTGAGTTAGGTCCGGTATGTATCGACGAAGCATTGATACGTGGAATACATCACTTGCTTGGTTTACCACATGGGGCAAATCCAGTTGGTATGCAACCTTTCCTACTCGTTGCAAAATTTTGAATGGTCCTATATATCTCAGTGCTAGCTTTCCTTTCTTTCCAAATCAAATTATTCCTTTTCGTGGTGTCACTTTGAGAAATACCCAATCTCCAATGTTGAATGCTAATGGTCGTCTTTGCAGGTCGGCGTAGGCTTTCTGTCTGCTTTGAGCAGTCCATAACCAATCCCAAACAAGTTGAATCTTCTCTGTTGTTTCTTGCACGATGTTTGGTCCATAGAGACGATTCTCTCTTGTCTCTAGCCAACAGTTTGGTGATCTACAAGGTTGACCATATAACGCTTCATATAGGGCCATTCCTATATTAGCATGATAACTATTGTTGTAAGTAAATTCCACTAAAGGTAAGTGCTCATTCCAACCCCCCTAAAAATCTACTACGCAAGCTCGTAACATGTCTTCTAGAATATGGATCACCCTTTCTGATTGTCTATCGGTTTGAGGATGATATGCAATGCTCATGTTGAGTTGTGTTCCTAATGCTCGTTGTAGACTCTTCTAGAATTGCAACACAAAGCAAAGGTCTCTATCTGGTACAATTGACAATGGCACTTGATGAAGATGAACAATTTCCTTTATGTATAACTTACTTAGCACGCTTAATGGATCAGTCATCAATGAAATAAGCAGGCTTTGTAAGTCAATCTACTACAACCCAATCGCATTATGACCATGTTGAGTCCGTGGTAATCCTGTCAGAAAGTCTATAGTGATGCATTCCCATTTTCATTCTACAATAGGTAATGGTTGCAGTAGTCCTCCTGGTCATTGATGTTCCTCATTCACTTGCTAACAGGTTAGACACTTTGCTACAAACTCAGCAACATCCTTTTTCATTCCCTTCCAGTAGTACTATCGCTTTAGGTCATGATACATATTGGTGCTTCCTGGGTGTATTGTGAATCTTGATCGATGCACCTCATTTAAGATCTCCTCCTATAATTCCATATTGTAAGCACCCCATTTTTGACCGCTCGGCAGTCTACACTCCGTCTAGACTTGTTTCTAGTCATTCTGGGCATATTCCAATCGAAACCAATTCTCTAGGTCCAAATTTCGTCTTTTCATTGCTTCGCGGGCCTGTTAGGCCCAAATAGAGGCAAAACGACCAAAATGCCCTTAGGGCATTGTCCTTTCCTTTCCGATTCCAATCCCTCTCTCGAGACAGTTTATTCCTCAAGACGGTTCCAATCCAGGCACGTCTCTTTGGAGACGGTAAGACCCCTTTCTAATCCCACTCTCGTGACAGTTTATTCCTCGAGACGGTTCCAATCCAGACGCGTCTCCTCGGAGACGATAAGTCCCCTTTCCAATCTCACTCTCGAGACAGTTTACTCCTCGAAACGGTTCCAATCCAGGAACGTCTCTTCGGAGACGGTAAGACCCCTTTCTAATCCCACTTTTGAGACAGTTTATTCCTCGAGACGGTTCCAATCCAGGCACATCTCTTCAAAGAAGGTAAGACCCCTTTCCAATCCCACTCTCGAGACAGTTTATTCCTCGAGACGGTTCCAATCCAGGCACGCCTCTTCGGAGACAATAAGTCCCCTTTCCAATCCCTCTCTCGAGACAGTTTATTCCTCGAACGGTCCGAGTAGCGAAACTACTCACAAAACCGTTAGAGTAGCGGAAATACTCACAAATAGGTCGATATAGGAAATTGGCAACAAACCCCTGTGTCACGACGACCGCCGTTAGAGTGGCAGAAACACTCAAAACCTAGGTGAACACCAGTGTCTGTTGGCCCACTTCGGTGAAAAATGACCAAACTGCCCTTTGGACCTTTTTCGAGACTTTCCGGTCAAGATGACCATTTTGCCCCTAGGCATCCGAATGCCCCGGGAATCACACCGGCTCTGGGTATCAAACCGGTAACCTTTTGAGACTACTTTTTATAGTATTCTCAACCTTTCTTTACCTTTCCGGATCATTCCGAGTCAGTTCCGGCCAACCTGGTGCGAAATGACCGTTTTGCCCCTGGTGGGCCGGTCTCCTTTTCTGACCACGCCGGCTCTGGGAATCAAACCGGAAACCTCTGGGAACATTCTAAATAATGTTTCCAGATCCCAAGTCTTCTTCCGGGACAATCCGAGTTCGCCCCGGCAGCTTCCTAGTCCGATTGACCGTTTTGCCCCTAAAGGCCCGGTCAACCTTTCTGACACATTTTGTCCTCACTTTTCAAGTCAAATACCTCCAGGACACTATTTTAAGTGTTCTTGCTCCTTTCCGGCCTTCTGGGTCATTCTCGGCTCCTTCAAATCATTCCCAAACTTTTCGGAGTCACTCCTAGTGAAACCAGGCTAAAGATTGCATGGTTGTCACTAGTACAGGTGCCCAAATCTAGTCAAAGATACGTTGCTTACCGATCTTAAACCTTTCCTAATTGGTTGGCGCCACTACTAGTGGCGCCAAGCCAAAAAATGGCCTGGCGCCACTAGGAGTGTAAAATTTGGCCTGGCGCCACTGCAACAGGCGCTAGTATTGTCCAACCTTTATAAATACAGAGCCTCATTCAACGTGAAGAGGGTCTGCAAACTTAACCTAAAAAACATATATTTCGATATACAGAGCTCGAGCACCTCCAAAACCTTAGTTTCCTTAGGTTTCCCAAACCCTAGCCACCCTACACTAAACCCTAGCCTCATATACACTCCTATACATCCCCATACACTCATACACTAGCCTTCAACCATCTTTTGAAGACTTGAAGAGCTACCATCTAAAGCTTGAAGACAACCCTTGAAGGTTGAAAAAGAAGATCAAGACGAAGACCGAAGATTGAAGATAAGCAAGGCACGCAAAATAAATAAGACATACGGTAGGCTTTCTATTTAAATTTTCGCACTTCCCCCCTCTCTCTTCTCTCTCCTAACCCACTTGGGTTTTCTCTATTTTAATCCCCCATCTCTTTCCCCCCCTTTCTTTGCATGCTTGAAATAAGGGGATTCCCGGTCCATGTGTAGGATTGGGCTATTGGGGAGTCACCGTGTCGGGGGCTTTCTTCTAGTCTAACCAGAGACCACGTCGGTCCGGCCCCCTTGATTATGTGGTGAAGCTTTAGCCTTGTATGTTCACGACCCCAAATTGCATTGTGCATATCATGATCTTGCATCTTCCAAAAATCGTTTTCAAAGTTATTTTTCAAATCGTTTTCAAACTTGTTTTCAAAATTGCATCAAAATCTTTTTTTCAAAAACTTGTTTTCAAAACCAAAATTCTAGGGTAATTCTAGCCTTTCCATGGCTAGGGTTGCTTTAGGAAAGGGTTACATTAAAAGTGACCTTTTGGTCTATATTTTCAAACCTTATTGTTTTCAAAACCACTTTCTTAAAGTGGTTCTAGCCCTCTTATGGCTAGAATTGCTTTAGGAAAATGAGATGTTTTTATACTTTCCAAAAACTCTCTCTTCAAAAATCTCTTCCTAAAAATCTATTTTTCAACATACTTTCCTAAAACTCTCCTTTCTAAAATTGTTTTCTAAAAACTCCCTCCGAAAGTCTATTTTTCCAAACTCCCTTTTTTAACTCCTTTCCAAAAACCCTTTCTCCTCAAAATTCACTTTCCTAAACTCTCTCTCCAACAATCTTCTACCAAAAATCTTCTTAGAAAAACTCTCTCCAAAAATCTTTTCAAAAACTTTCTTTCCAAAATCTTTCCAAAAACTTCTCCCTAGGATTTCCTTCCAAAAACTCGTTTCTAAAAGCGTACTTTCCAAAAATCTCTTTTCTTAAAGCTCAAGTCAAGCCCTAGAACCCACAATTAGGAAACCCTAATTTTCTTCCCAAAAACATGATTTTCAAACTTTGCCCTAAACCTAGGTTTCCAAAACCTCTTGTTTTCACATCCAAATGATACATGTTTCCAAAACCTCTTTTCTACGTTAAAATTCCGCACTTTCAAAATTAGGGTTTCTAGAATCTCCCTTTCCAAATCCTTGCCAAATCCTATCTTCCCTTTAGGAAACCGAATCAAATCTCCCCGTTTAGGAAACTAGATCTCGTCCTCCGTTTTTGGAAACAAAATCAAATATTTTCTTTTAGAAACCAAATCCAATCCCTTCCTAATCCAAACCTTTCTTAATTCAATTCCTTCCTAAACCCTAAGTTTCTTAAACCTAAACCTTAAATCTTTCTTTAAATTTCAAAATTCAAATCTTTCCTAATTCAACCCTTTCCTAATTCTACCCTCCTTTCAAATCTTAACTTTTCAAATCTAAGTTTTCAAAATCTTCCTAAACTTAAACCTTTCCTAATCTCAAGATTTTCTAAAATTCTAAAACTTTCTAAATCTTAAACTTTCTAAATTTCAAATCTTTCTAAATTCTAAGCTTTCCAAAACTTCAACATCTTTCCAAATCTAAGACTTTTCTAAACTCAAAACTTTTCTTAATTTAAAACATTTCCAACTTTCAAAACTTTCCTATTTCAAAATCTTTCTTAAAACGAAACTTTCCAATTTTCAAAACTTTTCTATTTCAAAACATTCCAATTTTTAAAACTTTCCTAAGTTGAAACTTTCTTAAGTTCCGAACTTTCCTAATTCAAAACTTTCCTAATTCAAAACTTTCCAAAAATGAAACTTTCCTAATTCGAAACTTTCCTAAATTGGACCTTTCCTAATTCGAACATCTCCTAAAATCTAACCTTTCCAAATCTTCCAAGCCAAGTCAAATATTTCCTAAGTCTCTTCTCTTTCCCAAGTCTAGGTTTTCTCAAACCTTCTCTTTTTCAAAACAAGTCCAAATCTATTTTTTCAAATCAAAGTCTAATCTTTTCCAAAATTTCAATTTCCAATCTCCTTTTCTAATCTCAAATCAAATTTAATTTTCAATTCAATCTCTTTCTTCTAATCCAATCTCTCTCTTCAAATCAATCTATTTTCAATCGGACTCTTGTCCGAACTACGACTGACCTGATTCCCCCAAAGGGATATGTAGGCAACCTTCATAGGTGCGGTCACAACATTTTTCAAACTTTCAATTCCACCCTCATGAGTGCGGTTTCCAAAATATTTCCAAATCTCAAATTCCAATCAATTTTCAAAATTCCAATTTCAAAATTTCTATTTCCAAGTTTTCAAACTTTCCAATTTCAAATTCCATCTCTTCAAATCTATTTTCAAATCAACTTCTTTTCATATTTATTTTCAAATTTATTTTTCAATTCTCCTAACTTGCACTTGCATACCATGCATCATGTTAGTTTTCAAGCATTGCTTTTCAAAGTGGATAGGATTGGACATGGGTTAATTAAAGACTCTCATAGGTGAATCTAGGGTAGATTGACATGTAGGTATCGAAAGGGCGGGGTAGGGTGATAGCTTAGTACATCTTCCCTACACGTAACCAACCTCTGAACCTAGATCACTGATTTCAAAGACCAAAAATGAGTTATTTTTCTAAAAAGGGCTAAATGTTTTCCAAAGGTTGCCAAACAACCTGTTTTCTTAAAAACCCTCTCTTGAGGAGATACTTTCAAAATTGTTTTTTCAAAAACCCTAAGTGTAGTCTTCGGATTATTCTTAGTTTTTAGGTGACCTAACTCACCTTAATCAAGTTAGGTGGCGACTCCGAATCTTTTTTCAAAAGCCCTTTATTCAAATCAATTTTTCAATTCAAACCTAGTTGCACTCATTCTTTTAGGAGGGTGAGTTCTAACGAGAGAGTACAACATTTTTTCCGCTTGTGTGAGTATTCCTCGAGTGCGAAAAATCTGGGCGCGACACATATCATTCACCATGTGTAGCCTATTCTTATACCTTAAACTCCCATCAGGATTAATGGTCCAACCGATTTCTCTATCTCCACATTCTACTTGGCTCTAGTCACTAGGGACTCTGCATCACTTTTTTGGGCTACTATCACACGTTCCACAAGGGTGGGTTGGATAATAACGTTGTATAAGAAAACCTGAGATTCTCTATTCCCTATGTGTAAATTGAAACCCTCAAGTACCCTGAAGGTCTTCCATCAACTTAATGCAAGACAACTCAAGCTAGCTTGATTCTTTCGACTTAATGCGTCTGCAACTAAGTTTGCTTTCCCCAGGTCATGTTGCAATGTGAAACCATAATCTTTCATATACTCGACCCATCTTCTTTGTCTAAGGTTCAAGTCCTTCTGTGTGGTGATATACTTCAAGCTTTTGTGATATGTGAAAATCTCAATTTTTTCCCCACATTGCCAGATCTTTAGTGCAAATATCACAGTCGCTAACTCCAGATCATGCATCGGATAAGTTACTTGATGTTTCTTTAATTGTCTGGACCCATATGCCACTACTTTTCCTTCTTGCATCAATACGCATTGTAATCCCTTAAGAGACACATTGGTGTAAATGACGTATGATTTTCCACTGGTGGGCAAAGTGAGTATTGGGGCGGTTGCAATATCCCGAATCACTACTTATTTAAGTTAATATGAATTTATAGTGTTGTGTTATTTAATGCTAGTTATTGCATCCTTGGGGTAAATAATGACTAATGAAAGACTATGTTGTAACCTTTGAGGTGAGACACATGGGATTATTTCTCATGTGTATCATCTAATATACATTTATGCACACACACACCCAACCAATAGAGAGAGTGAGGGAAGAGAAGAAGAGGAAGGAGAAGGAGAAGGGGAGCTTGGAGAGCATGAACCCAAGCCAAGAGAGGTCATTTGAAGACTTGGGCAAGCTTGAAGGAGGTAAGTTCCATTCTTTATACAAAATTGTATATGTATATGTATCTATCTTGGTGGATTGTGTTGGGTAATTGTATATATGCAACTAGGAATGTTGTTGTTGAGTTTAGGGGACCCCTTGGTTCCTAATCACTTGATTTTGAGAGCTTGAAGCTCATTTGTTGAGGGTTGGGGTTGAGGTTGAGAAAAACCCCCAATTTGAGAGCATGTTAGGGTTTTGAATTCTTTCTCTAGATCCTTTTGTTTTGATTGTTCTTTCTCCTTCATTTTGAGTTATTGTCATCCTTGTGGGCTAATCGTTGGGCCCTAAGAGTATTAGGAAGGTTTGATTGTGTTTGGAGGGGTTTTGGTTGAGTTTTGCAGTTTTAGGTCAAACTTTGGTTGCTGCCCAGAATTGGACGTTCGATATGGTGTTTGAACGGTATGAGGAAGATGGCTTGGCATTTGAACTCCCTTGAGGGGCATTCGAACGGTCAGAGAAGGTGGTTTCCATTTTTTTGCCTGGAGTTCGAACACCCAATTCATTTTGGCTAGCATTCGAACTCCCTGGTTGGGTGTTTGAACTGTCTGCAGCTTCGACACTATTTAGTAAAATGGGCATAACTTTCTCTAGAAAACTTGGATTGATGCACCGTTTAAAGCATTGAAAAGTAGACTCATAGACCTTTGTACCCATATAAAATTTGCACTCTAATTACTTATATATTGAGAGTTATGGAAGTTTAAAATGGACCTAAAATCTATGCCACCAACATTATTTTTCAGAATTTTAGTCCACTTTCTGTGAGGCATAACTTCTTCACCCAAAATGTGTTTTTAAGCCATGCCCTATCAAATTAAAGACCTTTAAGACTAATTTCATATGGAACTAGTCTTGTGTGTGAACCCTTTGTTCGGAGTGGCTGGGACACGATGAAAGGATCGATATTCCGAGTTTCATACTTCACCCTCAACCTTATGTTCTCGTTTTACATTGGGGCCTTGCCCTAGAGTTAGTCTAGCTCTTCCATGATGAGAGTGAGGTGTTGTTGGGTTAGGGTTAATGGATTTATGTGTTTAGCCTCAGTTTATATATTATTGCTTTGCCTTATAGTCTTGTATTTATATTTCTATACTTCCATGTGCATTTTGTGTAGGAACGCCTTGTTTAGCACCGGTTCTATCGGAGAGAGGTGAGTAATGATATGCTATGAGTAAGACCTATTACTCTCTCAATGCTTTCAAGTTCAATACTTTTCATGCATTTCTTTCCATTTATTTTAATGCATCAATGATTACATTCAAGTATAAATGTCATGCTTTGAATTACATACGAACCTTACCGATAATGTGAATTATAACTTATGGAGTAGAACATTCACATAAAGTAGATGTAAGATTCCTAACATACGACTCTAACTCAAGGTCTTTTTGCGGTGAGACTTTAATATAGCCTAATAGTCCTAAGATTGGGGATGTGAAATAAACTAGTGACATATAAGGTCTTTTCGTTGTGAGACTTTAATCTAGCCCGATAATCCTAGGATGGGAGATGTGAAATAAACTATTGACAAATAAGGTCCTTTCTCGGTGAGACTTTAATCTAGCCTAATAGTTCGATGATGGGGGATGTGAAATAAACCATCGACATGTAAGGTCTTTCGTGGCATGACCCTAAACTAGCAATGATGGTCCTACGGTAGGGGATAAAATAATCTATCGCTATGTTGGAAGACGTCCCTTAGCTTAAAAGCCTATGTGTGACCTTTACAGTTACTATAACTGAGTCTAGCTCTTATGTTGGCCTAAAGAGCCTATGCGTGACCTTTTTAGTTACTATGTTGGCTTAAGGAGCTTATGCGTGACCTTCATAGTTACTATGTTGGCCTAAAGAGCCCTATGTGTACCATGCGGCTAAGACCAAGCGCCCAAAAGGGGGTAGGCAGGTGCGAACCAAAGCGGATAATCTAATATTGGCCTAAAGTGCCCTATGTGTACCGTGCAGCTGAGACTAAGAGCCCAAAAGGGGGTAGGCATGTGCGAGCCAAAGCGGACAATTTAATGTTGGCCTAAAGAGCCCTATGTGTACCGTGCGACTAAGACTAAGAGCCCAAAGAGGGGGTAAGCAGGTGCGAGCCAAAGCAGACAATCTAATATTGGCCTAAAGAGCCCTATGCATGTCGTGCGGTTGAGACTAAGCGCCCGAGAGGGGGTAGGCAGGTGAGAGCCAAAACGGATAGTATTGTGTTGCGTACTCTAATAGCTCAAGCACTCCCGAGAGAGTAGGCACGACGAAGTGTTATCGTCACAATGCATTCAAAACCGTGAGGTAGGCACATGCGTGGCATGAAGTGCCAAAGCAGGCAATATCGTACATGGTTAAGATCTTGCCTAAATAGTCTATATATATGACCTTTAAGGTTACTAATATGGAGCCTAGCTTTGATATAAGGACATAACACGCTTATGCACTAGAATGAGAAATATGATTTGTTCAAATGCATCATGACAAGTTACGCATGTTTCCACAAGTATTAACGTCACGGTGTATCTTTCCTTTTCATGATATTATGATATGCCTTATAGTATCGTGCCATGGTACGCTTATAACCGCTATGTTATGCCTTACGAAATCATGTTATGTTTTATGTCTTGCTCCTATGATACTACATCCGAATTGTCATTACATGTCGTCATGAAAGCTCACGATATAATGGTTCAACACGATGCTTACGCTTCTTATGCTACCTATGTTTCTAAATCTACGTTTTATATGTTTCCAAGAACGATGATAATTGATGTGTCTAATGGTATCGAACGAGCTAAGATATACTTTTATGCTGTGTTATAGTTTGCAAGGTCACGTTATGACACGTCTCTCACCTTCTCGACATTATGTTTTAGAAGTAGCGAAATATGTTAACACGGTGGCCTAAGCCATGCGTTTTCAAGCTTACAGTTATACGTTCCTAGGTACATCATATATATGCATAAACGTTCGGTTATTGTCCTATACATTGAATAGAAATATACGTCGCATCTCTCCTTTATGATATTATGGTTTCGAAACGGTATGATGTTTTAATAGGACGCCCATGCTCCATATACACAAATGGTTACCTATTGACTCATATGTATCTATAATTGCTAGTCCATGGTAATTCTACACTCATGCATCATTGTTATTCTTTAAGCATTAGTTTATGTTTTTTAAAAATGTTTTTAGGTAACCAAACTGGAAGGCCTTAGAGGGAAGTCTATTACGTGGATATCTGGACGGGGGCCCATAGGCCTTATGATGTGTAAAATGTTTATGGGCTGGACCCTAATGTCTTGTAATATTATAATGTTATAATCGTAGTGGCCTACAATAGGTCCACTTTATGATATGTTTATAATTTTGAGATTTGGCATGGCTCTGCTATGTACGACACACGGTATTAATTCACGTTTATAAAACTTTAATTCTACAATTATGTATCTTTAAAATGACAAATGCACAAGTGTTCAACTGGTTTATGTAATGAGGCCTCGGGTAGTCTTGTTATTGTCCGGTCATGTACCCTAAATCCGCATAGGTCGGGTTATGGGGCGTGACAGCGGTAGTTAATTTCTTCTTTAGCTCTTGAAATGCTTGTTCACACTTGTCATTCCACTCAAACTTAACCCCTTTTCAAGTTAGTTAAGTCATCGGCGCTGCTATATTCGAGAATCCTTCCACGAACCGTCGATAGTATCTTGCCAATCCTAGAAAGCTTTTAATTATAGTTACCGACTTCGGTGTTTTCCAATTTGAGACAGCTTCGATCTTTGATGGGTCCACCACAATGCCTTCTCTTGACACGACATGGTCTAAGAATTTGACTTCCCGCATCCAAAAGTCACATTTGCTCCTCTTCGCATAAAGTTAATGTTCCTTGAGCAAATATAACATGATCCGGAGATGACCTTTGTGTTCTTTTTCTGTTTTGGAATAGCTCAAGATGTCATCGATAAACACAAAGACAAATTGATCCAAGTGGGCTTTGAATATCCGATTCATCAGATCTATAAAGGCTACTGGGGCGTTGGTCAATTCGAATGGCATCACTAAGAACTCGTAGTGACCGTATCGTGTGGAAAAAGTTGTCTTCAATATATCAGACTCCTTGATTTTCAATTGATGATATCACGACCTGAGGTCAATCTTTGAAAAATAAGTAGCTCCTTTCAATTGGTTAAACAAATCGTCTATCTTGGGTAGTGGGTATTTATTCTTGATAGTAACTTTGTTTAGTTACCAAAAGTCAATGCATAACCTCAGGGTCCCGTCTTTCTTTTGAACAAACGGTGTTGGTTCTCCCTATGGTGACGTACTCGGTCGAATAAAACCCTTGCTTAACAATTTTTCCAATTGGGTCTCCAATTCCTTTAATTCGGCAGGTGCCATCCAATAAGTTGAGATGGATATGGGTGCAGTTCCAGGATATAACACTATAAAAAATTCTATTTCCCTATCCGGAGGTAATCTTGGTAATTCTTCAGAAAATATTTTAGAAAAATCCTCAACTATGGGTGTGGGGGTTATAGTTACGGTTTCTTCTTCCTCGATGTCAATGTGACCATGACAACGTAAGTGACTATTTGCTTCTAACTGTCACATTCTATGATCCATAAGTGTGTAAGGTAAGGACGAGCTCTTGTCTCCCAAAAACTTAATCATAACTCCACTAGGGTGCCTCATAGTCACTGTTTTGCGATAACAGTCCATCACCACATGATGTACTCCCAATCAATCCATCCCTAATATGACATCGAACCTTTTCAGATCCAATGCTATCAAATATGCATTGAATTCATGATTAGCGATTCTGATAATGTAAGACCAACAAACCCGATTCATTCCTATTTTTCTTGGTTATTGGTACATTAACACGTATTGTATAATCTATGGATTTAGGTTGTAATCCTAGGCTAAGAATATACGTTTCAGCAATAAAAAAATGCATAGCTCGAGAATCAAATAATATTCTAGCCCATGAGTTGTATATACGATTTTGATCCCTACAAGGTTACTTTTCATAAATTTCTGCTAATGACAATTTCACTTATTCCCAGAAGAGTAAAAACATGGTGGGATATTCTTATTGTAAGAACTCATTTTTTGAAACAAAATTTCTAACATTTACATAATTGCACATTATCATTCTATCACCACTCAATAACTACACCAAAAAAAAAAAAAAAAAAAAACCAAACAAACAAACAAACAAAATGAACTTAGGTAGTCAAACAAGATCACTTAACTTGACAATATTTTATTTTCAAGTTCATCGCTTATTCATAATCTTTATTGGTTCTAAGCTTTTCAAGGTTAATCAAAATCTATATCGATATCTCTAATTTAACTCAAGACCAACCATAAAATTTTCACTTAGTAATACTATCTTTCACAGATCAAAGTTTAGTCATGTTAGCAATATAACTTAACACTCATAATTAAGGCCAACTACTTCCGTAATTGTATAATCCAAATGCTACTATATGTATGTGAAAATTACCAGTCAAATTTACTATGAAGTATACAACCTCACTTTTCCATCACTAATCCAACAGTGTTCCTACATGCACACTTGCGTCATATAAGGTCCACTCGTTAGCTCTAAGGTACACTCAATTATTCCATATAAGACTTATAAACTAGATTTGTCCACATAAGACCTACAACTTAATTTTGTCCATATAAGACTTACTCACTAGCTCTGATACCAACTGTATCAGTGCTACTATTTATTTTTTCCGTATAACATCTGCAATGAATCTGCCCACTAGATCTCATATAAGACCTACTACTTACGCTCTGATACGAATTGTAGCGACCCGGATTTTCTTATACCAGATAATCCAAAGGTGTGACAAACCCTGTTAAGTAAACATACGACTAGACAAGATAATCTGATAACCAAACACTCATACTTCAAACTTTAAAACACATCTCTACGTTGGACCCCTTAAACTAAACTTTATTACAAAACTTACAATCTTAAACTCCTAAAACTACCCCGGCTCCTCCTTCGGTTCCTCGAAGCCTTTGGGTAAAGTGGAGTTTCTATTCACATGAATAGCTAAAATATTTTTCATAAAACTAGGTGAGCTATGAAACTTAGCAGCAATCTACTATCCAACAACTTAATAAGTTTGAATTAAAAATTTCAAGACAATAAAACAGATGTGAGACATCATAAAATAGTTCGCAAGTTTCTCATTCAATATCTACATAGATATATTCTAAAACAACTTTTGAGATGTAATATTGAATTTATATATGTCCTCCATAAGGCCGGAATACATGGCACATCAGTTTTAATTATATGCCCTCCACAAGGACGAGACACACGGCATATTAATTTTAATTATATGCCCTCCACAAGGCCGGGGCACACGGCTTAACAATTTTAGTTATTCAATTTCGATATTACAACTCCTAAAATCAAGTTTGAAAATGTTTATAAAGCGATCTCATGTTCGAAACAATACGTTTTTTCAGGAAATCATAAGACATATCCAAATATAGAATAAAATCATGCTTCACATATCATATTATTGCTTAACATTTCAAAATATATAATTTAAAAAAAATATTATATTGAAATTATTGGATCAGTACCCCCTACCGAATGATTTTGGTATTCAGGTAGCTTACAGAATGTTTTCTCCAAACTTGAGCAATTCTGTCAAAGCATCATCGCATGAAATTTTAGTTTCCTACTCTAATCATTATGTAAATGATGCAGTGTCTTAAAACTCTACCCAAACCCCTCATGTAACTCTACGTTACCTAAAATAGCCTTCGGGTCATTTTCAGATATACTCGGTTAATTTCAGTCCAAGTCTAGGCTGCTAAAATTATCAAAAATATGCATAAATTTTTAAAATTTCCAAAATTACTTTATAAATGTTTTATTATAATATTTTAGATTAAATAAAAATACTTATAGTAGCTATTTTTCTTATAGTTCAAAATTGTGAAATTTATATAAAAGTGAGTATTTTTTGTAATAGAAACGATTAAAATACATAGTAAATAAGCAAAAGACTTGGAGGTTACTCACTCTCCTTCCAAAGAGTTTGAAATAGTTGAATCAATCTACACAATAATTTTCAAAGTTCATAATTTATAAAAACTCATCATTTTTGTTAAGTATATTTTTGTTTTTATTTACAAAATACATAATAAATATACAACACTTTTGAAAGTGGCCAAATTATATATAAATATAAGTTAAACCTTATGTGAGGCCCACTGGTCAAATCAAGGAGCCAAAAAGGCTACTCATGCGCCTGCACGCAGCCCAAGGCGCGACTAGGCTTCATTATACACTGTTCATCATCTTCTTCAAATTTTCATCTAATTTGTGTACCTTTCGGTAAAATAGGTTTTTCTCCCTTGTTCCTTAACGTCATTAAGTGATTCTTAAGTCTAAATTCAAGCTCTCAAAAAGATCTACAATTTTCATGTTGTAAGATTTAGCAATAAAGGTCGTTTAGCCCTTCAAAAAAGGGCCAAAAGTGGATTGGTTTGCCTAGATTTTCTATGCAGACCTACAATTCAACCTACAACTCTTATTTTTTCCTTAAATTTCTTCATTCTAAGGTGTTGTAAGGTCATGCACGGCTATTCTAACATATATACTAGTTGTCCATAGTATTTACTTGGATTAACAACCAAAAATCAAAGTCATTGTGTGCATGCAAGTCTTAACACATCATTTTTAATAACAATGAAAACCATTTTCATTCTAGACTTTCTGAAATTCTAAGACCAGTTCTAAAGCATCTCTAAACTATCCAGAAATATATTCCAAAAAAACCAAACTGAATGCAAGGCTACATTTTTTTAAACTATCAAAATTTTATGTTTCTACACCTTACTGGAAAAAATGATTTTCTGGTCACTTTCTGTCGAATCCGGCCTCCCAATCCTACATGTGTCGCGCCCAGATTTTACGCACTCGAGGAATACTCACACAAGCGGGAAAAATGTTGTACTCTCTCGTTAGAACTCACCCTCCTAAAAGAATGAGTGCGACTAGGTTTGAATTGAAAATTTGATTTGGAGTTGTCACCTAACTTGATTAAGGTGAGTTAGGTCACCTAAGAAAAAAAACTAAACATAATCCGAAGACTACACTTAGGGTTTTTGGAAAAACGATTTTGAAAATATCACCTCGAGAGAGGGTTTTTAAGAAAAACAGGTTGTTTGGCAACCTTTGGAAAACATTTAGCCCTTTTTTGAAAATAACTCCATTTTTGGTCTTTGAAATCAGTGATCCTAGGTTTGGAGGTTGGTTACGTGTAGGGAAGACGCACTAAGTCATCACCCTACCCCGCCCTTTTGGTACCTACATGTCAATCTACCCTAGATTCACCTATGAGAGTCTTTAACTAACTAATGGTTCAATCCTATTCACTTTGAAAAACAAGGTTTAAAAATATGATGCATGATATGCAAGTGCAAGAAAAGAGAATTGAAGAAATGATTTGGAAAGAAATTGATTTGTTTTGAAAAGAGATTTGGAAAGATAGATTTGAAATTGGAATTGAAAAGAGATTTAAAAAGAGTTATGGAATTTGAGATTTGAAGAAGGTTGTGGAATTGGAGATTTGAAAGAAGTTGTGACCGCACCTATGAAGGTTGCCTACGTATCCTTTTGGAGGAATCAGGTCAGTCGTAGTTTGGACAGGAGTCCAATTGAAAAGAGATTGATTTGAAAGAAAGAGATTGAATTGGAAATTGAATTGGAAGATTGAGAGATTGAACTTTGAATTGAAAATTGGAATTTGGAATTTTTGGAATTGAAAAGATTGAATTTCGATTTGAAAAGATAGAACTTGGAAGAAAGATTTAGACTTGTTTTGGAAAGATGGAGGTTTAGGAAACCTAAACTTAGGAAAGATAGGAGACCTAGGAAAGACTTGAGATTTAGAAAGATTTGACTCGAATGTTGGACTTGGAAGATTTGGAAAGATTGAATTTTAGGAAATGTTCGAATTAGGAAAGGTTCGATTTAGGAAAGTTTCATTCTTGGAAAGTTTTGGAATTAAGAAAATTTCAACTTAGGGAAGTTTCCAAATTAAGAAAGTTTCGAAATTAGGAAAGTTTTGAATTAGGAAAGTTTCAACTTAGGAAAGTTTTGAATTTGAAAATTTTTCATTTTAGGAAAGTTTTGAAATAGGAAAGTATTGAATTTAGAAATGTTTTGAATGAGGGAAGTTTTAAATTTGGAAAGATTCGAAAACAAGGAAGTGTTGAAAATAAGAAAGTTTTGAGTTTAGAAAGTTTTGGATTTGAAAAGATTTGAAGCATTAGGAAAGTTTAGAATTTAGAAAATTTTAGATTTAGAAAGTCTTAACTTAAGAAAGTTTTGAATTTAGAAAGCTTAGAATTTTAGAAAGATTTGACATTTAGAAAGTTTAAGATTTTGAAAGTTTCAGAGTTTGAATTTTAGAAAATCTTGAGATTAGGAAAAGTTTGAGTTTAGGAAAGATTTGAAAACTTAGGTTTGAAAAGTTAAGATTTGAAAAGAGGGTAGAATTAGGAAAGGGTTGAATTTTAGAATTTTAGGAAAGATTTTTATGTTCAAATTTTGGAAACTTAAGGTTTAGGAAAGGAGAAGTTTAGGAAGAAGTTGAATTAGGAAAGGATTGGATTCGGTTTCTAAAAGAGAAAGTTTGATTTCGTTTCTAAAAACGGAGGATTGGATTTGGTTTCCTAAACAGGAAGATTTGATTTGGTTTCCTAAAGGGAAGATAGAATTTGGCAAGGATTTGGAAAGGGAGATTCTAGAAACCCTAGATTTGAAAGTGTAGGATTTTAATGTAGAAAAGAGGTTTTGGAAATGTGTATAGTTTGGATATAGAAAATGAGAGATTTTGGAAACCTAGGTTTTAAGGCAAGTTTGCAAACCTCGTTTTTGGAAAGAAAATTAGGGTTTCCTAATCGTGGGTTCTAGGGCTTGACTTGAGCTCTAAGGAAAGAGGTTTTTTGAAAAGTGCGTTTTTGGAAACGAAGATTTTGGAAGGAAAATCCTAGAGGAGAGTTTCTAGAAGGAAGATTTTGGAAAGAGAGTTTTTTAGAAATATTTTTGAAAGGAGATTGTTGGAGAGAGTCTTTAGGAAAGTAAATTTAGGAAGTGTTTTTAGAAAATGAATTTTGAGGAGAAAGAGTTTTTGGAAAGGAGTTGAAAAAGGAAACTTTAAAAAATAGATTTTGGAGGGAGTTTTTGAAAACAACTTTGGAGAGGAGAGTTTTAGGAAAGTATGTTGAAAAAAGAGATTTTTAGGAAGAGATTTTTGAAAAGAGAGCTTTTTGGAAAAAGTAAAAGATCTCGCTTTTCTAAAGCGATTCTAACCATAAGAAGGCTAGAACCACTTTAGGAAAGTGGTTTTGAAAACAACAAGATGTAAAAATATGGACCATATTGGTCACTTTGAATGTAACACTTTCCTAAAGCAACCCTAGCCATGGAAAGGCTAGAACCACCTTAGGATTGTGATTTTGAAAACATGTTTTGAAAAAGGAGACTTTGATGCAATTTTGAAAACAAGTTTGAAAACGATTTTGAAAACAACTTTGAAAACGACTTTTGGAAGGTGCAAGACCATGATATGCACAATGCAATTTTGGGGTCGTGAACATATAAGGTTAAGGCTTCACCACATAATCAAGGGGGCCGGACCCACGTGGTCTCTGCTTAGACTAGAAGAAAGCCCCCGACACGGTGACTCTCCAATAGCCCAATCCTACACATGGACCGGGAATCCCCTTGTTTCAAGCATGCAAAGAAAGGGGGGGAAAGAGATGGGGGATTAAAATAGAGAAAACCCAAGTGGGTTAGGAGAGAGAAGAGAGAGGGGGAAGTGCGAAAATTTAAATGGAGAACCTACCTTGTATCTTGTTTATTTTGCGCGCCTTGCTTTCTTCGATCTTCGTTTTGATCTTCGTCTTCAATCTTCAAGAGCCGCCTTCAATCTTCAAACTTCAGATTGTAACTCTTCAAGTCTTCGAAGGAGGGTTAAAGGTTAGTGTATAAGTGTATGGGGGTGTATAGGAATGTATATGAGGCTAGGGTTTGTGTATGGTAACTAGGGTTTGGAAAACTTAGGGAAGCTAGGGTTTTTGGGAGTGTTCGAGCTCTGTATATCGAATTATATGATTTTTGGTTTGAGTTTGCGGATCTTTTTCACGTTGGAAGAGGCTCTGTATTTATAGAGGTTGGACAACACTGGCGCCTGTTGCAGTGGCGCTAGGCCAAACTTTCCACTGGCGCCACTAGGAGTGGCACCAGGCCATTTTTTGGTAGTGGCGCCAGCCATTTAAGAAATGTTTAAGGTCGGCAAGCAACGTATCTTTGACTAGATTTGGGCGCTTGTACTAGTGACTACCACGCAATTTGTAGCCTGGCTTCACTAGGAGTGACTCCAGAAAGTCCGGGAATGATTTGAAGAGGCTAAGAATGACCCGAAAGGCCGGAAAAAGAGCAAGAACACTTAGAATAGTGTCTCGGAGGTATTTGACTTCAAAAATGAGGACAAGATGTGTCGGAAGGGTTGACCGGGCCTTTAGGGGCAAAACGGTCAATCGGATCGGGAAGCTGCCGAGACGGACTTGGACTGTCCGGGAAGAAGACTTGGGATTTGGAAACATTATTTAGAATGTTCCCAAAGGTTTCCGGTTTGATACCTAGAGCTGGTGTGGTTGAAAAAGGAGACCGGCCCACCAGGGGCAAAATGGTTATTTTGTACCGGGTTGGCCGGAACTGACCCGGAATGATCCGGAAAGATAAGGAAAGGTTGAGAATACTATAAGAAGTATTCTCGGGAAGTTACCGGTTTGATATCTAGAGCCGATATGGTTCTCGGGGCGTTCGGATGCCTAGGGGCAAAATGGTCATCTTGACCGGAAAGTCTCGGAAAAGGTCCAAGGGGCAGTTTGGTCATTTTTCACCGAAGTGGGCTAACAGACACTGGTGTTGACCTGGGTTTTGAGTGTTTTCGCCACTCTGACGGCGGTCGTCGTGACACAGGGGTTTGTTGGCAATTCCCTATATCGACCTGTTTGTGAGTGTTTCCGCTACTCTAACGGTTGTGATGTTTGCGAGTATTTTCGCTACTCGGACCATCTCGAGGAATAAACTATCTCGAGAGAGGGATTGGAAAGGGGACTTACCGTCTCTAAGAAGACGTGCCTGAGTTGGAACCGTCTCGAGGAATAAACTGTCTCGAGAGAGCGATTGGAAAGGGGACTTACCGTCTTTGAAAAGACATGCTTGAGTTGGAACCGTCTTGAGGAATAAACTGTCTCGAGAGAGAGATTGGAAAGGGGACTTACCGTCTTTGAAAAGACGTGCCTGAATTGGAACCATCTCGAGGAATAAACTGTCTCGAGAGAGGGATTGGAAAGGGGACTTATCGTCTTCGAAAAGACGTGCCTTAATTGGAACCGTCTCGAGGAATAAACTGTATCGAGAGAGGGATTGGAAAGGGGACTTATCGTCTTCAAAAAGATGTGCCTGATTGGAACCGTCTCGAGGAATAAACTGTCTCGAGAGAGAGATTGGAAAGGGGACTTACCGTCTTCGAAAAGACGTGCCTGAATTGGAACCATCTCGAGGAATAAACTGTCTCGAGAGAGGGATTGGAAAGGGGACTTATCGTTTTCGAAAAGACGTGCCTTAATTGGAACCGTCTCGAGGAATAAACTGTATCGAGAGAGGGATTGGAAAGGAGATTTACTATCTTCGAAAAGACGTGCCTGAATTGGAACCGTCTCGAGGAATAAACTGTCTTGAGAGAGGGATTGGAAAGGGGACTTACCGTCTTCGAAAAGACGTGCTTGAATTGGAACCGTCTCGAGGAATAAACTGTCTCGAGAGAGGGATTGGAATGTGGACTTACCGTCTTTGAAAAGACGTGTCTGAGTTGGAACCGTCTCGAGGAATAAACTGTCTCGAGAGAGGGATTGGAAAGGAGATTTACTATCTTCGAAAAGACGTGCCTGAATTGGAACCGTCTCGAGGAATAAACTGTCTTGAGAGAGGGATTGGAAAGGGGACTTACCGTCTTCGAAAAGACGTGCTTGAATTGGAACCGTCTCGAGGAATAAACTGTCTCGAGAGAGGGATTGGAAGGGGACTTACCGTCTTCAAAAAGACGTGCCTGATTGGAACCATCTTGAGGAATAAATTGTCTCGAGAGAGGGGTTGGAAAGGGGACTTACCATCTTTGAGAAGACGTGCCTGATTGGAACCGTCTCGAGGAATAAACTATCTCGAGAGAGGGATTGGAAAGGGGACTTACCGTCTTCGAAAAGACGTGCCTGAGTTGTAACCGTCTCGAGGAATAAACTGTCTCGAGAGAGGGATTGGAAAGGGGACTTACCATCTTTGAAAAGACGTGCCTAAGTTGGAACCGTCTCGAGGAATAAACTGTCTCGAGAGAGGGATTGAAAAGGAGACTTACCGTCTTTGAAAAGACGTGCCTGATTGGAACCGTCTCGAGGAATAAACTGTCTTAAGAGAGGGATTGGAAAGGGAACTTAGCATCTTCGAAAAGACGTGCCTGATTGGAACCGTCTCGAGGAATAAACTCTCGAGAGAGAGGCATTGGAAATGGGACTTACCGTCTTCGAAAAGACGTGCCTGATTGGAATAGATTTACCATCTCGAGGAATCAACTGTCTCGAGAGAGGGGTTGGAAAGGAAAGGACAATGCTCCTAAGGGCATTTTGGTCATTTTGCCTCTATTTGGGCCTGGTAGGCCCGCGAAGCGATGGACAGACAGGATTTGGACTTAGAAAGTTAGTTTCGATTGGAATATGCCCACAATGACTTGAACACAAGTTTGGACGGAGTGTAGACTGCCGAGCCGTTAAAAATGAGGTGCTTACAACGTGCAAGTATACAACGAAGTATAAAATAGTGAGTAGAACAATATAGCTAAGTTTGAAAGGATTTTTGCTTGGTTTGAGCCTTAAACTCCACTTTCCTTCACTTTCTCTCCCACTTTCCCTACTCCCAATCACTTTTCTCTCTTATCCTCTATCTTAGTTTCTTGTTTAGATTCGGTTGCCTCCTTCCAATGGTAGCATTGCCTATCTATAATATATGAATTTTTATTTATTTATTTATTTTTTTAAAGTGGCATTGGGGAGGGTGGCTAATCCTCTTAATGTTCCCCACTATATGCTCCTGGCAGCGCCCGCCCCCCCCCCCCCCCCCCCCCCCCCCCCCCCCCCCCTGCCCCCCTCTGCCCCCTCTTTTGTGGGGTTTTAAACACACGCTTAGATGGATACTTAAACCCATAATCGACCAATTTCACTCTCTCTCAATCACCCGTCATCCCAACTGCCAAATCTTCTGAAAATCTCTCATTCAACCTTTATAAATCATAGATTCGAAGCACAAAGTTCTTTCTCCAACTACTTATAACCTCCATTGTAACTTTCAATGTCTCCTAAAATTGCTAAATCGAAGAAGGAAAAACAAACCCTAGTGGAATCGACTCCCAAATCTAAGGGAGGCAACAAAGGGGAGCCTCCGAGGGCTTCAAAGAGCTGGAAAGGGAAGCAAATTGTAGAAGAGGAGGAGGACTTTGTTGAGGATGATATTTACTTTGAGAAGAAATCCATCAAAGATAGGTATGAACCATATTATTCTTCTACAGTTATTTTAAATGGAAGATGTGTTGATTGTGCATTCTTTGCTAGAAAAAAGTTTACTTTTGAGGCTAGATTGGAGAAACTTGAATGGAAACCCATGACTATGTTAAAGGATGATCAGGGGCGGACTGATTCATGACTAAGGGCGGTGACTGCCTCCATTGGATTTTGAAAAAAAAAAATTTAACCCGACCCAATTAAAAATGTTCTTTGCCAATCGAACCCAATACCTAATACCCATTTCAAAATTTTCTTTACCTAACCCAAACTCATTTACCCATTAAATTAAGGATTGATCCACTCTGTAATTGCATGAGAGATGAGTGGATGAATGATTGTTTGATGACATACATTGAAAGAGACATATTCAAGACCATAGGTAATGAATTTATTTTGCAAAGGCTTCAAAATATGAAACAATGAAGGGGATTATTGTAATTTTTTTCATTAATTTGGATGGTATTTTGTGTAAGAAACATTTGCTATCGATATATAGAATTTTGAATGTTATTGTATTCTTTTTATTTCTTGAAATTTGTCATTTTACTTATAAACAATTGTTCAAGAATATTTTCTACTGCCACTGGAGAAAATTCCTGGTTCCTCCACTAAGGATGATGTATTCCCTGAGTTGGTTAGGCATTTCTACACCCATGCCAAAAAGGAGATGGGTAGTGTGAATGTTACTAGTTATGTCAACGGTGTTTCTATATCTCTTACCAAAAAAGTCATTTGTCAAATATTTGTCGCATCCAGATTTTTTGCACTCGAGGAATACATATACAAGTGGGAAAAATATTGGGTCTCTCGTTAGAACTCATCCTCCTAAAAAAATGAATGTGACTAGGTTTGAATTGAAAATTAATTTGGAGTCGCCACCTAACTTGATTAAGGTGAGTTAGGTCACCTAAAAACTAAACACAATCCGAAAATTACACTTGGAGTTTTTGAAAATGATTTTGAAAAAACTTAATCAAGAGAGAGTTTTTAAGAAAATAGGTTGTTTGGCAACCTTTGGAAAATATTTAAGCCATTTTTTGAAAAATAACTCTATTTTGGTCTTTGAAAACAGTGATCTAGGTTCGGAGGTTGGTTACATGTAGGGAAGACGCACTAAGCCATCACCCTACCCCGCCCTTGCAGTACCTACATGTCTATTCACCCTAGATTCACCCATTAAAGTCTTCAATCAATAAATGTCCAAAACTATCCACTTTAGAAAATAATATTTAAAAGAATGATGCATGATATGTAAGTGCAAGAAAAGATTTGATTTGGAAATAGATTGGAAAAGCTAGATTTGTTTTTGAAGAAAGTTTTAGAGATTGGAAATAAAGATTTGAAAATAGATTTTTGGAATTAGAAACTTGAAAGATTATGAAATTGAAAACTTGAAGAAGATTGTGGAATTGGAGATTTGAAAAAAGTTATGAAATTGGAGATTTAAATAAAGTTATGACCGCACCCATGAGGGTTGCCTACGTATCCCTTTTGAGGAATTAGGGCAGTCGTAGTTCGGACATGAGTCTGATTGAAAATAGAAGATTTTGATTGGAAAAAGAAATTGAGTTGGAATTCAAATTGGAAGATTAGGAAATTTGAACTTTGATTGGAAGATTTTAAAAGATTGGTTTTGGAAAGCTTGGTTTTAGGAAACCTAGACTTAGGAAAGACTTAAGGTTTAAGAAAGATTGTACTTGACTTGGAAGGGTTTTAGAGAAGATTTAACTCGAATGTTGGACTTGAAAAATGAGGGAAAGATTGGATTTAAGAAAGGTTCGAATTAGAAAAATTTCGTTTTAGAAAAGATTTCGAATTAGGAAAGTTTTCTTTTTAAGAAAGTTTCGAGTTAGGAAAGTTTCATTTTAGGAAAAGTTTTGTTTTAGGAAAAGTTCGAATTAGGGAAGTTTAAAATAAGAATGGTTTTGAAATTGAAAAGTTTCAAATGAGGAAAGTTTTAACTTAGGAAAGTTCCAAATTAGGAAAGAATTAAAATTGAAAACTTTTGAAATTGGAATGTTTTGAAATAGGAAAGTTTAAAATTTAGGAAAGTTTCCTTTTTAAGAAAAAAATTTGATTTTTGAAAAGATTTGAATTTGGAAAAGTTTGATTTAAGAAAGATTTGGAATGTGAAAAGTTTTGAATTTAGAAAGTTTTAACTTAAGAAAGATTCGAATTTAGAAAGTTTTGACTTAAGAAAGAATTAAGATTGGAAAGTTTTGAAATTTAGAAAGATTTAAATTTTAGAAAGATTCAAAATTTGAGTTTTAGAAATACTTGAAATTTAGGAAAGGTTTGAGTTTAAGAAAGATGTGAAGATTTAGATTTGGAAAGTTAAAATTTGGAAAGACATGGAATTAGAAAAGGTTGGAATTAGGAAGATTAAGAAGCTTAAAGTTTAAGGGAAGATTTGAAAGTTTAAGTTTTATAAACTTAAGGTTTAGGAAGGTATGAAATTAGGAAGGGTTGGATTTGGAAAGATTTGGATTGGAAAGATTGGGATTCCTATTTCATAAAACAAAAGATTGGATTTTGTTTTTAAAGGAGGTGATTTGATTTTGTTTTAAAAAATGGAGGATTAGATCTAGTTTCCTAAATGGGGAGATTGGATTTGGGTTTCCTAAAACGGAAGATATGATTTGACATAGAATTGGAAAGATAAAGTTTTGAAAATCCTAGACTTTGGGGTTGAAAATAGGATTTGGAAACCTAAAGTTTGAATCCAAAATAGGAAATTGGGAATTATGTTTTTGGAAAGAAAATTAGGGTTTCCTAACTATCGCACCCAGATTTTTCGCACTCGAAGAATATACACACAAGCGGAAAAAATGCTACACTCTCTCGTTAGAACTCACCCTCCTAGAAGAATGAGTGCGACTAGGTTTGAATTGATAATAGATTTGAATAAAGGGCTTTTGGAAAAAGTTTGGAGTCGCTACCTAACTTGATTAAGGTGAGTTAGGTCACCTAAAAACTAAGCATAATTCGAAAACTACACTCAGGGTTTCTGGAAAAGATTTTTGAAAATACCACCTCAAGAGAGGGTTTTTAGGAAAACAGGTTGTTCGGTAACCTTTAAAAAACATTTAGCCCTTTTTGAAAAATAACTCCGTTTTAGTTTTTCGAAAACAGTGATCTAGGATCGGAGGTTGGTTATGTGTAGGGAAGACGTACTAAGCCATCACCCTACCCCGCTCTTGCGGTACCTACATGTCAATCTACCCTAGATTCACCTATGAGAATCTTCAACTAACATATGTTCAATCATATCTACTTTGAAAAAGAATTTTTGGAAAGAAACTAACATGATGCATGATATGCAAGTGCAAGAAAGGAGACTTGATTTGGAAATAGATTTGAAAAGAAGAATTTGATTTGATTTGATTTTAGAAGAGAGATTTGAAAGGATAGATTTGAAATTGAAAAGTTTTAGAAATTGAAAATAGAGATTTGAAAATAAATTTTTGGAATTGGAAACTTGAAATAGATATGGAATTGGGAGATTGAAGAAGATTGTAGAATTGGAGATTTGAAAGAGGTTGTGGAAATAGAAATTTGAAAAATGTTATGACCGCACCCATGGGGGTTGCCTATGTATCCTCTTGGAGGAATCAGGTCAATCGTGGTTCGGACAAGAGCCCGATTGAAAATAGAAGGTTGGATTTGAAAAAGAGATTTGATTAGAACTTAGAATAGAAGGTTGTAATTTGGAATTTGGAATTTGAAAAGACTAGATTTTGATTTAGAAAAATAGAACTTGGAAAAAAGATTTAGACTTGTTTTAGAAAGATGAAGGTTTAGGAAATCTAGACTTAGGAAATAGAAGGGACTTAGGAAAGATCTGAGATTTAGAAAGATTTGACTCGAATGTTGGACTTGAAAGATTAGGGAAGCTTGGATTTAGGAAAGGTTCGAATTAGGAAAGTTTCGATTTAGGAAAGTGTCACGCCCAGATTTTTCGCACTCGAGGAATACACACACAAGTGGGAAAAACACTATACTCTCTCGTTAGAACTCACCCTCCTAAAAGAATGAGTGCGACTAGGTTTGAATTGAAAATAGGTTTGAATAAAGGGTTTTTGAAAAAGATTCGGAGTCGCCACCTAACTTGATTAAGGTGAGTTAGGTCACCTAAAAGCTAAGAATAATCCGAAGACTACACTTAGGGTTTTTGAAAACTATTTTGAAAAACATCCCCTCAAGAGAAGGTTTTTAAGGAAAACAGGTTGTTTGGCAACCTTTGGAAAACATTTAGCCCTTTTTGAAAAATAACTCCTTTTGGTCTTTGAAATCAGTGATCCTAGGTTCGGAGGTTGGTTACGTGTAGGGAAGACGTACTAAGCTATCACCCTACCCCGCCCTTTCGGTACCTACATGTCAATCTACCCTAGATTCACCTATGAGTGTCTTTAATAAACTAATGGTTCAACCCTATTTCACTTTGAAAAACAATGTTTGAAAAGAAACTAACATGATGCATGATATGCAAGTGCAAGATGAGAGAATTGGAAAATAGAAATTGATTTGAAAATAAATTGATTTGATTTGAAAATAGATTTGAAGAGATTGAATTTGAAATTGAAAAGTATGAAAATTTAAATATAGGAACTTGAAAATAGAAATTTTGAAATTGAAATTTTGAAAATCGATTGGAATTTGAGATTTGGAAAGATTTTGGAAACCGCACCCATGATGGTGGAATTGAAGGTTTGAAAAGTATGGTGACCGCACCTATGAAGGTTGCCTACGTATCCCTTTGGGGGAATCAGGTCAGTCGTAGTTCGGACTGGAGTCTGATTGAAACTAGAAGAGTGGATTTGAAGAAGGAGATTGAATTGGAAATTGAATTTGATTTGAGATTAGAAGAGGAGATTGGAAATTGAAATTGAAAAGATTGGACTTTGATTTGAAGAGATAGATTTGGACTTGTTTTGAAAAAGAAAAGATTTAGGAAACCTAGACTTAGGAAAGATAGGAGACCTAGGAAAGACTTGAGATTAAGAAAGATTAGACTTAGGAAATGTTCGAATTAGGGAGGTTTGAAATTAGGAAAGTTCCGAATTAGGAAAGTTTCATTTTTGGAAAGTCTTGAAATTAGGAAAGTTTGGAATTTAAGAAAGTTTGGAAATTGGAAAGCTTTGAAAATTGGAAAGTGTTGATTTTAGAAATGTTTTGAATTAGGAAAAGTTTAGTTTAAGAAAGGCTTAGAATTTGGGAAGTTTCAAATTAAGAAAGTTTTGAATTTTAGAATGTTTGAAAAAGGGAAGTTTTGAATTTGGAAAATTTTGAAAACAAGGAAGTTTTGAAAATAAGAAAGTTTCGTTTTGGGAAAGGTTTGAAAAAGGAAAATTTTCAGTTTAGGAAATGTTTGAATTAAGAAAGTTTCGACTTAAGAAAGTCTTAAATTAAGAAAGCTTTGAGTTTAGAAAAGTCTTAGATTTGGAAAGATGTTGAAGTTTTGGAAAGTTTAGAATTTGGAAAGATTTAGGTTTAGGAAGATTTAACTTAAGAAAGTTTTGAACTTAGAAAGTTTTGAATTTAGAAAGATTTGAAATTTAGAAAGTTTAAGATTTAGAAAGTTTCAGGTGTTTTAGTTTTAGAAAATCTTGAAATTAGGAAATGTTTGAATTTAGGAAGAGTTTGAAGACTTGAATTTGGAAAGTTAAGATTTGAAAAGGGGGGTTAAATTAGGAAAGGGTTGAATTAGGAAAGATTCTTATGTTCAAGTTTTGGAAACTTAAGATTTAGGAAAGTGAAAGATTAGGAAGGATTTGAATTAAGAAAGAGTTGGATTTTAAAATTTAAGGAAAGATTTAAAGTTTAGGTTTAAGAAACTTATGGTTTAGGAAGGAATTGAATTAGGAAAGGTTTGGACTAGGAAGGGATTGGATTTGGTTTCTAAAAGAAAAGATTTGATTTTGTTTCCAAAAACGGAAGACGGAATCTAGTTTCCTAAACGGGGAGATTGGATTTGGTTTCCTAAAGGGAAGATAGGATTTGGAAAGGGAGATTCTAGAAACCCTAGATTTGAAAAATTATAGTTTTGAGATAGAAAATAGGTTTTGGAAACATGTACAGTTTTGATGTAGAAAACAAAAGATTTTGGAAACCTAGGTTTGGGGCAAAGTTTGAAAACCATGTTTTTGGGAAGAAAATTTAGGGTTTCCTAATTGTGGGGTTCTAGGGCTTGGCTTGGGCTCTAAGGAGAAGGGATTTTTAGAAAGTGCGTTTTTGGAAACGAAGGTTTTCTAGAAGGGACTCCTGGGGAGGAACTTTTGGAAAGTGAATTTGAAGAGGGAGTTTTTGGAAAGATTTTTGGAAAGAAGGAGCTTTTGGAAAGATTGAATTTTGAAGAGAGCGTTTTGGAAAGGAGTTGAAAAATGAGGTTTTGAAAAATAGATTTTGGAAGGGAGTTTTTGAAAACAATTTTGGAGAGGAGAGTTTTAGGAAAGTATGTTGAAAAAGAGATTTTTAGGAAGAGATTTTTGAAGAGAGAGAGTTTTGGAAAGTATAAAAACATCTCACTTTCCTAAAGCAATTCTAACCATAGGAAAGCTAGAACCACTTTAGGAAAGCGGTTTTGAAAACAATAAAGTTTGAAAATATAGACCAAAAGGTCACTTTTAATGTAACACTTTCCTAAAGCAACCCTAGCCATGGAAAGGCTAGAATCACCCTAGAATTGTGGTTTTGAAAACAAGTTTTTGAAAAAGAGATTTTGATGCAATTTTGAAAAACAAGTTTGAAAACAGTTTTGAAAACAATTTTGAAAACGAATTTTGGAAGATGCAAGATTATGATATGCACAATGCAATTTGGGGTCGTGAACATACAAGGTTAAGGCTTCACCGCATAATCAAGGGGGCTGGACCCACGTGGTCTTTGGTTAGACTAGAAGAAAGCCCCCGACATGGTGACTTTCCAATAGTCTAATCCTACACATGGACCGGGAATCCCCTTGTTTCAAGCATGCAAAGAAAGGGCGGGAAAGAGATGGGGGATTAAAATAGAGAAAACCCAAGTGGGTTGGAGAGAGAAGAGAGAGGGGAGAAGTGCAGAAAATTAAAGAGAAAGCCTACCTTGTTTCTTGTTTATTTTGCGCGCCGTGCAGTCTTCGGTCTTGATCTTCACCTTCAGTCTTCAAGGATTATCTTCAAGCTTTGGATGGCTGCTCTTCAAGTCTTCAGAGAGTGGTTGAAGGCTAGTGTATGAGTGTATAGGGGAGTGTATGAGTGTATAGGAGGCTAGGGTTTGTGTATAATGGCTAGGGTTTGGGAAAACCTAGGGAGGCTAGGATTTTGGAGGTGCTCGAGCTCTGTATATCGAAATATGAGATTCTTAGGTTAAGTTTGCAGACCCCTCTCACTTTGAACGAGGCTCTGTATTTATAGAGGGAAGACAAACTTGGCGCCTGTTGCAGTGGCGCTAGGCCAAATTATACACTGGCGCCACTAGGAGTGGCACCAACCATTTAGGAAACAATTAAGGTCGGCAAGAAACGTATCTTTGACTAGATTTGGACGCTTGTACTAGTGACTACCATGTAAACTTTAGCCTGGCTTCACTAGGAGTGACTCCGGAAAGTCCGGGAATGATTTGAAGGAGCCGGGAGTGACCCGGAAGGCCGGAAAGGAGCAGGAACACTTGAAATAGTGTCCTAGAGGTATTTGACTTGAAAAATGAAGATAAAGTGGGTTGGAAAGGTTGATCGGGCCTTTAGGGGCAAAACGGTCAATCGGACCGGAAAACTGCCGGGGCGAACTCGGATTGTCCCGGGAAAAGACTTGGGATCTGGAAACACTGTTTAGAATGTTCCCAGAGGTTGCCGGTTTGATTCCCAGAGCTGACGTGGTCGGAAATGGAGACCGGCCCACCAAGGGCAAAACGGTCATTTTGTACCGGGTTTGCCGGAACTGACTCGGAATGATTTGGAAAGGTAAAGGAAGGTTGAGAACACTATAAAAAGTATTCTCGGGACATTACCGGTTTGATACCCAGAGCCGGTGTGGTCGAAGAAGGAGACCGGCCCTCCAGGGGCAAAACGGTCATTTTGTACCGGGTTGGCCGGAACTGACTCGGAATGGTCCGGAAAGGTAAAGGAAGGTTGAGAATACTATAAAAAGTATTCTCAGGAGGTTACCGGTTTGATACCCAGAGCCGGTGTGGTTCCCGGGGCATTCGGATGCTTAGGGGCAAAATGGTCATCTTGACCGAAAAGTCTCGGAAAAGGTCCTAAGGGTAGTCTGGTCATTTTTCACCGAAGTGAGCTAACAGACACTAGTGTTGACCTGGGTTTTGAGTGTTTCCGCCACCCTCACAGTGTGAGTATTTCCGCTACTCTAACGGTTTTGTGAGTATTTCCGCTACTCTAACGGTTGAGTATTTCCGTTACTCTAACGGGGTTGAGTATTTCCGCTACTCGGACGGTTCTGTGAGTATTTCTGCTACTCGGACGGTTCTGTGAGTATTTCCGCTAATCTAACGGTTTTGTGAATATTTTCGCTACTCTAACGGCTTTGTGAGTATTTCTGCTACTCTAACGGCTTTGCGAGTACTTCCGCTACTCTAACGGTTTTGGGAGTATTTCCGCTACTCTAACGGTTTTGTGAGTATTTCCGCTACTCTAACGGTTTTGTGAGTGTTTCCGCCACTCTAACGGTTTTGTGAGTATTTCCACTACTCATACGGTTTTGTGAGTAGTTTTGCTACTCGGACCGTCTCGAGGAATAAACTGTCTCGAGAGAGGGATTAGAAAGGGGTCTTACCGTCTCCGAAGAGACGTGCCTGGATTGAAACCGTCTCGAGGAATAAACTGTCTCGAGAGTGGGATTGGAAAAGGGTCTTACCATCTCCAAAGAGACGTGCCTGGATTGTGAGTGTTCCGCCACTCTAACGGTTTTGTGAGTGTTTCCGCCACTCTAACGGTTTTGTGAGTAGTTTTGCTACTCGGACCGTCTCGAGGAATAAACTGTCTCGAGAGAGGGATTGGAAAGGGGTCTTACCGTCTCCAAAGAGACGTGCCTGGATTGAAACTGTCTCGAGGAATAAACTGTCTCGAGAGTGGGATTGGAAAGGGGTCTTACCGTCTCCAAAGAGACGTGCCTGGATTGTGAGTGTTTCCGCCACTCTAATGGTTTTGTGAGTAGTTTTGCTACTTGGACCGTCTCGAGGAATAAACTGTCTCGACAGAGGGATTGAAAAGGGGTCTTACCGTCTCTAAAGAGACGTGCCTGGATTGAAACCGTCTCGTGGAATAAACTACCTCGAGAGTGGGATTGGAAAGGGGTCTTACCGTCTCCAAAGAGACGTGCCTGGATTGTGAGTGTTTCCGCCACTCTAACGGGTTTGTGAGTGTTTCCGCCACTCTAACGGTTTTGTGAGTGTTTCCGCCACTCTAACGGTTTTGTGAGTAGTTTTGCTACTAGGACCGTCTCGAGGAATAAACTGTCTCGAGAGAGGGATTGGAATTGGAATAAGAAAGGACAATGCCCCTAAGGGTAGTTTGGTCATTTTGCCTCTATTTGGGCCTGACAGGCCCGTGAAGCGATGGAAAGACGGAATTTGGACCTAGAGAATTTGTTTCGATTGGAATATGCCCAAAATGACTTGAAAACAAGTCTGGACGGAGTGTAGACTGCCGAGCGGTCAAAAATAGGGTGCTTACAGAAAGTTTCAAAATAGGAAAGTTTTATTTTAGGAAAGTTTTGGAATTAGGAAAGTGTTGGATTAAGAAAGTTTTGAAATAGGAAACATTTTGTTTTAAGAAAGTTTTTAAATTGGAAAGTTTTGAATTTAGAAAGTTTCAACTTAGGAAAGTTTTGAATTAAGAAAGGTTTTAACTTAGGAAAGTTTTGAATTAAGAATGTTTCAACTTAGGAAAGTTTTGAATTAAGAAAGTTTAAGATTTAAAGAAGATTTGAATTGAGAAATTTTAAAATAAGAAAAGTTCAAAAATTAGAAGGTTTGGGATTTAGAAAGTCTTAACTTAAGAAAGTTTTGAATTTAGAAAGCTTTGAAATTTAGAAAGATTTTAAATGTAGAAAATTTAAGATTTAGAAAGTTTTAGAATTTGAGTTTTAGAAAATCTTGAGATTAGGAAAGGTTTGAGTTTAGGAGAGATTTGAAAACCTAGATTTGGAAAGGGATGGAATTAAGAAAGGTTGAATTAGGAAAGATGTAAAAGTTGAGTTTTAAAATTTAGGAAAGATTTTTATGTTCAAGTTTTGAAAACTTAAGATTTTGGAAAGTAGAAGATTATGAAGGAGTTGAATTAGGAAAGATTTGGATTAGGAAGGGTTAAGATTCCTATTTCCTAAAACAAGGGATTAGATTTCGTTTCTAAAAGAGAATGTTTGATTTTGTTTTAAAAAACGGAGGATTGAATCTAGTTTCCTAAACGGGAAGATTGGATTCGATTTCCTAAAGGGAAAATTGGATTTGGTTTCCTAAAGGGAAGATGAGATTTAGTTTCCTAAAGGGAAGATTGGATTTGACAAGGATTTGGAAAGGGAAATTTTAGAAACCCTAGATTTGGAAGACTATAGTTTTGGCATAAAAAAAATAAGTTTTGGAAATATGTATAGTTTTAATGTGAAAGGAAAATTTTGGAAACTTAGGTTTTAAGGCAAGTTCGAAAACTATGTTTTTGAAAAGAAAACTAGGGTTTCCTAATCGTGAGTTCTAAGGCTTGACTTAGACACCAAGAAAAGGAATTTTTGGAAAGTGAGTTTTTTGAAAATGAAGATTTTTGGAAAGAAATCCTAGGGAGGAGTTTCTAGAAGGTGACTTTTACAAAGAGAATTTTTGAAAAGATTTTTGGAAAGAGTTTTTCTAGGAAGGAGACATAGGGAGCGTTTTTAGAAAGTGGACTTTGAAGAGAGTGTTTTGGAAAGAAGTGTAAAAAGAGAAGTTTTGAAAAATAGATTTTTGGAGGGAGTTTTTCAAAATAATTTTGGAAAGAAGAGTTTTTGGAAAGATTTTGAAAAGGAGGGTTTTAGAAGGAGAGACTTTTGAAGAGAGCTTTTTGGAAAGTATAAAAACATCTCACTTTCCTAAAGCGATTCTAACCATAAGAAGGCTAGAATCACTTTAAGAAAGTGGTTTTGAAAATAACAAGGAGTTGAAAATATGGACCATATCGGTCTCTTTAAATGTAACACTTTCCTAAAGCAACCCTAGCCATGAAAAGGCTAGAATCACCCTAGGGTTGTGATTTTGAAAACAAGTTTTGAAAAAGAAGATTTTGATACAATTTTGAAAACAAGTTTGAAAACAATTTTGGAAACGACTTTTGGAAGAATGCAAGAATCATGATATGCACAATGTAAATTTGGGGTCGTGAACATACAAGGTTAAGGCTTCACCACATAATCAAGGGGGCCGAACCCACGTGGTCTCCGGTTAGACTAAAAGAAAGCCCCCGACACTCTCCAATAATCTAATCCTACACATGGATCGGGAGTCCCCTTGTTTCAAGCATGCAAAGAAAGGGGGGGAAAGAGATGGGGGATTAAAATAGAGAAAACCCAAGTGGGTTAGGAGAGAGAAGAGAGGGGGGGAAGTGAGGAAACTTAAAGAGAAAACCTACCTTGTGTTTTCTTTATTTTGCTTAGCTTTGCGCACTTTGCTTTCTTGTTTTTTCTTCGGTCTTCGCTTCAGTTTTCGAGAGCTTTGTCTTGGTCTTCGAGAGCTTCGAGTTGCAGCAATCCAAGTCTTCAATGGAGGGTTGGAGGCTAGTGTATAAGTGTATAGGAGTGTATAGGAGGCTAGGGTTTGTGAATAGTGGTTAGGGTTTGGAAAACCTAGAGAAGTTAGGGTTTTGGGAGTGTACGAGCTCTGTATATCGAAATATAGGATTTTTAGACTGAGTTTACGAACCTCTTTCACGCTGGAGGAGGCTCTGTATTTATAGACATGAGATAGACCTGGCGCCTGTTGCAATGGCGCCAGGCCAAAAATGTTTCTGGCGCCACTAGGAGTGGTGCCAACCAATTAGGAAACTATTAAGGTCGGCAAGCAACGTATCTTTGACAGATTTGGGCACCTGTACTAGTGACTATCATGCAATTTTAGCCTGGCTTCACTAGGAGTGACTCTAAAAAGTCCGGGAATGATTTAAAGGACCAGGACTGGCCCGGAAGGCTGGAAAAGGGCAGGAACACTTAAAACAGTGTCCTAGAGATATTTGTCTTGAAAAATGAGGATAGGATGTGTCTAAGGGGTTGACCGGACCATTAGGGGCAAAACGGTCAACCGGGCTGAAAAGCTGCCGAGATGGGCTCGGAATGTCCCGAAAGAAGACTTGAGATTTGGAAACATTGTTTAGAATGTTCCCAAAGGTTGCCGGTTTGATACCTAGATTCGGTATGGTCGGAAAAGGTGATTGGCCCACTAGGGGCAAAACAGTCATTTCGCACCGGGTTTGCCGGAACTAACTTGGAATGATCCAAAAAGATAGAAGAAGGTTGAGAATACTATAAGAAGCAATCTTAGCAGGTTACCGGTTTGATACCCAGAGCCGGCGTGGCTAGAAAAAGGCGATCGGCCCACCAGGGGCAAAACGATCATTTTGCACCGGGTTTGCCGGAATTGAATCAGAATGATCCAAAAAGATAGAGGAAGGTTGGGAATACTATAAGAAGTATTCTTGGGAGGTTACCGGTTTGATACCCAGAGCCGGCATGGCTAGAAAAAGGCGACCGGCTCACCAGGGGCAAAACGGTCATTTTGCACCGAGTTTGCCGGAATTGACTCGGAATGGTCCGAAAAGATAGAGGAAGGTTAGGAATACTATAAGAAGTATTCTCGGGAGGTTACCGGTTTGATACCCAAAGCCGGTGTGGTCCCCGAGGCGTTCGGATGCCTAGGGGCAAAATGGTCATATTGACTAGAAAGTCTCGGAACTGGCCCGAAACTGACTAGAAGGCACCTAATCGTGCTAGATTCCTTTTAAGACATTCTTAGAAGGTTGGACTTACCGTTCTGAAGACTCAGGTGTGTTCTTAAGAAACTTGTCGGAAAAGGCCCAAGGGGCAGTTTGGTCATTTTTCACCGGAGTGGTCTAACAAGCACTGGTGTTGACCTAGGTTTTGAGTGTTTCCGCCACTCTGAAGGCGGTCGTGTAATACAGGAGTTTGTTGGCAATTCCCTATATCGACCTGCTTGTGAGTATTTCTGCTACTCTGACGGTTCACGATCACTCCCGAGACTGCCTGATCTCGGGAAGCTGTTAAAGGGACTTAGCGCCTGAGAATCAACTTTCTCGAAAGGCGTGCCTAAACGGACATTTCTGCAATGGCGAGCGTAAGCACCCCATTTTTGACCGCTCGGCAGTCTACACTCCATCCAGACTTGTTTTCAAGTCATTGTGGGCATATTCCTATCGAATCCAATTCTCTAGGTCCGACATCCGTCTTTCCATCGCTTCGTGGGCCTGTCAGGCCCAAATAGAGGCAAAATGACAAAAATGCCCTTAGGGGCATTGTCCTTTCTTATTCCAATTCTAATCCCTCTCTCGAGACAGTTTATTCCTCGAGACGGTTCGAATAGCGAAACTACTCACAAAATCTTTAGAGTAGCGAAAATACTCACAAAACCGTTAGAGTAGCAGAAATACTCACAAAACCGTTAGGGTAGCGGAAATACTCACAAAACCGTTAGAGTAGCGGAAATACTCACAAATAGGTCGATATAGGGAATTGGCAACAAACCCCTGTGTCACGACGACCGCCGTTAGAGTGGCGGAAACACTCACAATCCAGGCACGTCTCTTCGGAGATGGTAAGACCCCTTTCCAATCCCACTCTCGAGACAGTTATTCCTCGAGACGGTTCTAATCCAGGCACGTCTCTTCGAGGACGGTAAAACCCCTTTCCAACCCACTCTCGAGATAGTTTATTCCTCGAGACGGTTCCAATCCAGGCACGTCTTTTCGAGGACGGTAAGACTCCTTTCCAATCCCTCTCTCGAGACAGTTTATTCCTCAAGACGGTCCGAGTAGCGAAACTACTCACAAAACTATTAGAGTAGCGGCAATACTCACAAAACCGTTAGAGTAGCGAAAATACTCACAAAACCGTTAGGGTAGCGGAAATACTCACAAAACCGTTAGAGTAGCAGAAATACTCACAAAACTGTTAGAGTAGCGAAAATACTCACAAAACCGTTAGAGTCAAAACCGTTAGAGTAGCGGAAATACTCACAAAACCGTTAGAGTAGTGGAAATACTCACAAAACTGTTAGAGTAGCGAAAATACTCACAAAACCGTTAGAGTCAAAACCGTTAGAGTAGCGGAAATACTCACAAAACCGTTAGAGTAGCGGAAATACTCATAAATAGGTCGATATAGGGAATTGGCAACAACTCCCTGTGTCACGACGACCACCGTTAGAGTGGCGGAAACACTCAAAACCCAGGTCAACATCCGTGGCTGTTAGCTCACTTCGGTGAAAAATGACTAGACTGCCCTTAGGACCTTTTCCGAGACTTTCCGGTCAAGATGACCGTTTTGCCCCTAAGCATCCGAATGCTCCGGGAACCACACCGGCTCTAGGTATCAAACCGGTATTGTCCCGAGAATACTTTTTATAGTGTTCTCAACCTTCCTTTACCTTTCCAGATCATTTCGAGTCAGTTCCGGCAAACCCGGTACAAAATGACCGTTTTGCCCCTAGTGGGCCGGTCTCCTTTCCGACCACGCCGGCTTTGGGAATCAAATCGGCAACCTCCGGGAACATTCTGAATAATGTTCCCAGATCCCAAGTCTTCTTCCGGGACAATCCGAGTCTGTCCCGGCAGTTTTCCGGTCCGATTGACCGTTTTTTCCCAAAAGCCCCGGTCAACCTTTTCGACTCACCTTATCTTCATTTTTCAAGTCAAATACCTCCAGGACACTATTTTAAGTGTTCCTGCTCCTTTCCAGCCTTCCGGGTAATTCCCGGCTCCTCCAAATCATTCCCGGATTTTCCGGAGTCACTCCTAATGAAGCCAGGCTAAAAATTGCATGGTAGTCACTAGTACAGGTGCCCAAATCTAGTTAAAGATACGTTGCTTGCCGACCTTAAATCTTTCCTAATTGGCTAGCGCCATTAGTAGTGGCGCCAAGCCAAAAAATGGCCTGGCGCCACTCCTAGTGGCGCCAGTGTAAAGTTTGCCCTGGCGCCCCTGCAACAGGCGCCAGGTTTGTCCAACCTCTATAAATACAGAGTCTCATTCAACGTGAAAAGGGTCTGCAAACTCAACCTAAAAATCATATATTTCGATATACAGAGCTCGAGCACCTCAAAAACCCTAGTTTCCTTAGGTTTTCCAAACCCTAGCCACCCTACACTAAACCCTAGCCTCCTATACACTCATACACACCCCCATACACTCATACACTAGCCTTCAACCATTCTTTGAAGACTTGAAGAGCTGCCATCTAAAGCTTGAAGATAATCTTTGAAGGTTGAAGAAGAAGATCAAGACGAAGACCAAAGACCGAAGACTGCACGGCGCGCAAAATAAATAAGATACAAGGTAGGCTCCCTATTTAAATTTCTGCACTTCCCCCTCTCTCTTCTCTCTCCAACCCACATGGGTTTTCTCTATTTTGATCCCCCATCTCTTTCCCCCCCTTTCTTTGCATGCTTGAAACAAGGGGATTCCTGGTCTATGTGTAGGATTGGGCTATTGGAGAGTCACCGCGTCGGGGGCTTTCTTCTAGTATAACCAAAGACCACGTGGGTCCGACCCCCTTGATTATGTGGTGAAGTCTTAACCTTGTATGTTCACGACCCCAAATTGCATTGTGCATATCATGATCTTGCATCTTCCAAAAACTGTTTTCAAAGTTGTTTTTCAAAACGTTTTCAAACTTGTTTTCAAAATTGCATCAAAATCTCTTTTTCAAAAACTTGTTTTCAAAACCACAATTCTAGGGTGATTCTAGCCTTTCCATGGCTAGGGTTGCTTTAGGAAAGTGTTATATTAAAAGTGACTTTTTGGTCTATATTTTCAAACCTTATTGTTTTCAAAACCACTTTTTTAAAGTGGTTCTAGCCCTCTTATGGCTAGAATCGCTTTAGGAAAGTGAGACGTTTTTATACCTTTTAAAAACTCTCTTTTCAAAAAATCCCTCTTCCTAAAAATCTCTTTTTCAATTCACTTTCCTAAAACTCTCCTCTTCAAAATTGTTTTCAAAAAACTCCCTTCCAAAATCTATTTTTCAAAACTCTCCTTTTCAACTTCTCTCCAAAATCTTTTCCTCAAAATTCACTTTCTAAAAAAACACTCCGTAGATTTACCTTCCAAAAAGCTCTCTCCAAAAACCTTTCTAAAAAACTCTCGTTCCAAAATCTTCCTTCTAGAAATTTCCTCTCTAGGATTTTCCTTCCAGAAAACACGTTTCTAAAAACACACTTTCCAAAACTCCTTCTCTTTAAAATCTTTTTCCAAAAACTCCGTCTTCAAATTCACTTTTCAAAAACTCCTCCCTAGGATTCCCTTCTAGAAAATCTTCGTCTCCAAAAATGCGCTTTCCAAAAAAATCCTTTTTCCTTAGAAGCCCAAGTCAAGCCCTAGAACCCACAATTAGGAAACCCTAATTTTCTTTCCAAAAACATGATTTTCAAACTTTGCCCCAAACCTAGGTCTCCAAAACCTCTTGTTTTCACATCCAAACGATACACGTTTCCAAAATCTATTTTCTACGTCAAAACTATAATTTTTCAAATCTAAGGTTTCTAGAATCTCCCTTTCCAAATCCTTGCCAAATCCTACCTTCCCATTAGGAAACTAGATCCAATCCTCCGTTTTTAGAAACAAAGTCAAATCTTTTCTTTTAGAAACCAAATCTAATCCCTTCCTAATCCAAACCTTTCTTCAATTCCTTCCTAAACCATAAGTTTCCTGAACCTAAAATTTTAAATCTTTCCTTAAATTTCAAAATCCAAATCTTTCCTAAATCGAATCCTTCTTAATCTTCTCATTTCCTAAATCTTAAGTTTCCAAAACTTGAACATAAAAATCTTTCCTAAATTTTGAAACTCAAAATCTAAATCTTTCCTAATTCAACTCTCTCCTAATTTCCCACCTTCCTAAATCATAAGTTTCCCAAAACTTTCAAATTTTTCTTTAAACATTAAGCTTTCAAATCTTTCCTAATTCCATCCTTTCCTAATTCTACCCTCTTTTCAAATCTTAACTTTTCACACCTAAGTTTTCAAACTTTTCCTAAACTCAAACCTTTCTTAATCTCGAGATTTTCTAAAACTTTAAAATTTTCTAAATCCTAAAATTTCTAAATTTTAAATCTTTTCAAATCCAAAGCTTTCTAAACTCAAAACTTTCTTATTTTCAAAACATCCTTGTTTTCCAAACTTTCCCACTTTCAAAATTTTCCTTTTTCAAAACATTCCAAAATTCAAAACTTTCTTAACTTGAAACTTTCTAAATTCTAAGCCTTTCTTAGTCTAACTTTCCCATGTCAAAACTTTCCAAAAATGAAACTTTCCTAATTCGAAACTTTCCTAAATCGGACCTTTTCCTAATTCAAACATTTCCTAAATCCTATCTTTCCTAATCTCCTAAACCTTCCAAGTCAAGTCGAATCTTTTCTAAGTCTCTTCTCTTTCCTAAGTCTAGATTTCCTAAACCTCCAACTTTCCAAAATAAGTCTAAATCTCTCTTCCAAGTTCTATCTTTTCAAATTAAAATTCAATCTTTTCAATTCTAAAGTTTCAAATTCCAATTTTCAATCCTCTATTCAAAGTTCAATCTCTCAATCTTCCAATTCAATTCCCAATTCGATCTCCTTCTTCAAATCAACTCTTCTATTTTCAATCAAACTCTTGTCCAAACTACGACTGACCTGATTCCCCCAAAGGGATACGTAGGCAACCTTCATAGGTGCGGTCACAATACTTTTCAAACTTTCAATTCCACCCTCATGGGTGCGGTCTCCCCATTTTTCAAATCTTAAATTCCAATCAATTTTCAAAATTCCAATTTCAAAATTTCTATTTTCAAATTTCTACTTTCAATTTTCAAATTTTCCAATTTCAATTCCATCTCTTCAAATCTATTTTCAAATCAAATCAGTTTCAAATCAATCTCTTTCTAAATCTATTTTTCAATTCTCTTAACTTGCACTTGCATGTCATGCATCATGTTTTTCAAACATTATTTTTCTAAAGTGAAATAGGATTGAACGATAGTTAGTTAAAGACTCTCATAGGTGAATCTAGGGTAGATTGACATGTAGGTACCAAAAGGACGGGGTAGGGTGATGGCTTAGTGCATCTTCCCTACACGTAACCAACCTCCGAACCTAGATCACTGATTTCAAAGATCAAAAGGAGTTATTTTTCAAAAAGGGGCTAAATGTTTTCCAAAGGTTGCCAAGCAACCTGTTTTCTTAAAAACCCTCGCTTGAGGTGATATTTTCAAAATCGTTTTCCAAAAACCCTAAGTGTAGTTTTCGGATTATGCTTAGTTTTTAGGTGACTTAACTCACCTTAATCAAGTTAGGTGGCGATTCTGAATCTTTTTGAAAAGCCCTTTATTCAAACCTGTTTTCAATTCAAACCTAGTCGCACTCATTCTTTTAGGAGGGTGAGTTCTAACGAGAGAGTACAGCATTTTTCCCGCTTGGGTGAGTATTCCTTTAGTGTGAAAAATCTGGGCGCGACAGCTGGCGACTCCACTGGGGAGACTTAGAGGGTTAGGCCATTAGTCATGTCTCTTTACCCTTCGCCCATGTAGAATCTTCAATTAACTTGGTTCAGTCCTATTCACTTTAAATTTTCAAAACTAAATTTTCAAAATTGGTTTCAAAAAAAAAAAACATGCATTTATTTATATTATCTTGTATTCTGTTTGTCATCCACATACTGACACTTGCATCTTTGTTTTGTAGGTGCGCTTTATGTTTAAACATTATTAACTGCTTTGCATGAATGTGATGTACAGGATGAATGAGAGTTGTTGGGCCCTTTCCTCCACTTTTAAAAATCACACACACACTGCATGTGCACTTGCATTCTGCATATTTGCATACCCTGATATGTCCTTTCTTGTTAGAAAGGGGGAACGGTATATTGGTTGTGGGCAAGATGCTGTGTCAGTTTCTTTGCCTACGGCCTCTTGATGGTTCCCCCGCTCGGATCACCAACCGATCATGGCACCACCTCGGGGAGTGGGCCTAGGTTTGAAGATCCGGGGACCAAGCCTTTTTAGGACGCATTAGTCAACCCTCAACCTCATACTCATATAGACACCATGCATAGCCGAACCTCTGCCGGATTTAAGACACGAGCACCATTTTCCAAAATCACGGAGAAAAGGGCGACTGCTCTTACTTTCATTTATACCTGCTGTTATAATGCTTGTATTTATACTGTTCTAATGCCTGTCTAACTGTGCATGCATGCACGTTTACTTCAATTGTACTTTCTCTCCTTATACTTTTTGCATATTTATGTTCATGCATTCAATATTCCATGTCAAGACAAGAGTTCTGAGTAACTCAAGTCACTGCATTCTCATGCATATGAACAACCCATTGAGAGTGACACCAACGTCACTCTCCCTTTGCATTAAACCCACCTAAACCCTAAGGGTTCCCACGTAACCCTAAGGACTCATGGCATGCACACCAATCCATTTCATAAGAGGGGCCCCAATCCCTTTATGCTCACGGAGATAGGATTGCCAAGAAGACAAGGGGCAATCAATCAACAAGGTCTCTCAGCGACCTCATCGACATCAAATCCAAGGAAGGCGAATCCAAAGACTCAAGAGTAGTTTAGGTTTTCCCTTTGTAAAAGTAGATAGGTGGAAGTCCAAAGGAAAATGTTCCCCCTCCCCCTATTAAAATATATTTTAATTCTTTTGTATCTCAAACACTAAATTTAATGTACTTCTTTATTTTTATGAATGCATGAACGGTTGAAGTTTCCTACCTGACAGGTAAGGTGTCTGCATACAGGGGCAAACCCCCTATCTCCAAAAGTGAGCCAATACATCATGACTAGTTTTCCTCTTTAAGAGGGGCACCTTAGAGCATGCATTGCATAAAGACTTGTCAGGGTCAAACGCTGACTCTTTCCTTTTGTTGGTTTTAGGTACCTTCCCTCGTTCCCCAATCTTACAAGCATGGAATTGCTTACTCTTGATACTTTAACTCAATTACTAGCAGAGACAAGAGGAGTCAAGCATAAGATGACCGAAATGGAAGGCATGCTTTCCTCACTCTTATCCCACACAACCCGTGAGCAAGCAGAGTCCTTGCAGGCCCAAACTCGTGATGGACGAAAAAGGGTGAAGAAGGAAGATCATGACTGTGCCGCCACCATTGCTTCCCAACGACCTCCCTGGGCCGAGGGCCTTGCTCAAATGCCTTCCAAACCAACCCCTAACCAAACACAAGGATTATATGACCTTTCCTTCAGATGTCATCCTGACCCTTTTGGCCCTGCCACCGAAAATAGTCCCATTTCGAAGCATAGAACCCGAAGCCCTTTCAATTCCCGAACCATCAACCCAGCTGTGACGTCACCAAAACGTGGTCCCCAATCATCAAAAACATCTGCAATACCTCCTCGGACTAGGCGAACAAGTGGGAAGAAGCAGACATTTACAAAACTCGCATGCTCACAGATCGCGGTTTATTTTGGCCTCTTAGCAGCTGGGTATCTGAAACCTGTACCTGCTCGACCCCAGCCCAATCCTCTGCCTCATTATTTCAAATCTGCAGCAAGTTGTAAGTATCATTCGGATAGCCAAGGACATGATACTGAAGATTGTTTGACCCTCAAGCATAAGATTCAAGACCTGATAAATAACAAGATCATTGGGGTACGACCAGCAAATCCTTCTCCAAACAGCTCTGCAAACCCTCCACTGGACCATGCTATTAACATCATTACAAAGTTTGGTAACAACAAGGTTTGTTTTGCTGTATGCCAAGAGATATATTACAAGGACGGAAAGGAAATGGAATGCGAAGATGCCTGGTCACGATATAACCCCAATGAGATGCCGACCCCCGAAGACAAACTTGCATACGAGTCTGTGAAGAAAATTGATGAGGAACTGTCCAAACTCCGTAACAATAATCCCCCATTGTGTACACCTGAGGAGCATCGAGCCCCAATTGGAGGCCAGAGCAAAAAACCCCGGGCACGACCTATCGAGCTGGACCGCCCGAGTGGTTTGATAGAGAAACTCCGGAGCAAACAAATGAAGGCCAGACAATCAAGAAAGCTGACGATTACATCATCACCACCAACTCACTTGGAACTCTGGTAGAAGTATCTACCTATCCTGCCTTAGCTGAAAATCTCAACCGTGGATGGAATGCAGACGAGGGCACAGGCCCAAGACCTTACTAGAAATGGGTTCCTTGCACAAGCGTACAAGAGAGGGGTGGTTTCACCCACTTTCTTTCTATCCCTTTTACTTCTTGTTTTTACATTAATGCTTACATTTTCTTATTGCTGAAGAACTTTATGCTCTTCGTAAAAATAATAATAGTAATCAAATGATAATCTTTTATTCCATTGTTGTTGTCTTGTCTCCTGGAAAGTAGTGACTACTTTCTACGCAAGGGGCATGGTTTATCTTATGGAATGATCCAACTTGAAGGGATGATAGCATGAGTTAACCACTCGCCAAATGATCCGCCTTCCACAGAGAGAGAGAATAAGGATGAGTGAGGATACTATCCAAAGGCAGCACTTGCAACACTCTGAGGCTAAGCGATGTGTGGCTAGTTTATCAAGAGGAAGAGGAGCCATCTTTCATTCCCCCACATATAAAAGAATGAATGACTGAATAAATAACTAAATGTGTTCATATTCCCTTTACTTGACCCCTAGTGCCTCACGGAAAGCGAAAATTTTCTTTGTTAACCTTGATCCAAGACCGTCCTCCCCACACCAGGGCAGACAGTAGTTGAGAACTCTAGGAGTAGTGTCCACCTCTATCATGCAAGGATAGTGTTGAAAGCTCTATGAATCAAGCAATTTAATTCAAAGTGAAGAGAGGCCCTCATTTCATTTCCCATACAGTCAAAAGTAGCCCCTTGCCAAACCCGTTGAGCCACTTATCTTTTCTTAACAAAACCCCAACCTAGGGATCATCGCCCACACTGGGTATATTGAGTTACCAAGGGAAAAGGTTTAAGGGAAAAGGGTTAAAGAATTGTTCCGTTTCATAAAAGAAAAGAAAAAAAAATAGAAAGAAAAAGCAAAAGAAAGGAGTTGCCAAGGGGCAAGAGGCAAAAAAAAAAAAAAAAAAAAATCCTTTAAGGAAAGGCCTGAAGAAAATTATGACTGAGTTATCTTCAAAAGCATAATGAGGAGATCAAATGAGAAGAAAGTCATGTTTATCTCAAGAAATATATAGAAGGGGTGAAAGAACAAGGTCATTTTCACCCTAAGAAGTCATGTAAAAAAGCAAGAAGGAAGTTCAAAGGTGATCCTAAGTTACAAAGAAACTCAGTAGAAACAATAGGTTTGAGCCTTTACCCTTTATGGCAAAACCCCGAAACCATGACCTACATTACAACCCTATTAAAGTCCCCTCTAATTGAAAATAGATTGCTTGATCTAAATGAGTTAGATACGCTGCCAAAGCCAAAAAAAAAAAAAAAGAGAGAAAAAAAGAAGATGCTAATCCTACTGAAAAACGGTTAAGGACAGTTTGGATCTAAACCTTGCTGAAAACAACATTGAATTTGAGCGTACATATCCCATTGCTTCTAAAACCCTATAACCTAGCCTACATTACGGTCTTAAACAAAGTCTTCTCGGATTGAAATGACTGGCCACTTATCGCTCTGCCAAAGGTCAGGTAAGTTGTTGCTAAGACCCCGAGAGTCGAGAGTCTCCGCCCAATAACCCTATACACTAACCCTAAGACAAAGAGTTGGGGGCGATCAAGAGGTTGAGTAAAGTACGAAATGCTATCATCCAATTGCGGTAAGGTTGAGCCAGAAGAGAGGCTAAACCCCCGAAGAGGAGGGAGTTACCATTCCCAGGACTACAAGTCTAACAGCACCCAGTGTCATTCTATTAATATACTTCTGACTTGTGCATATCTTAAAAAAAATAATAATAATAATAAAAAAATAAAATAGCATGAGCTTTGCACATATAGGACATAACTTCCTGTAGAAATAGAAGTCATCAGCATCAACTCATGGAATAAAAAAAAAAATCTAATGTCATCATACATCATATGAATCTGATCATATGCCTAGCTGTAAAGATCAGGAATGTGTCTGTCTACCCGTGCATCTAAGTACCATAAACATCCATCCTTATACAAAACTATGTAAAATAAAACTGCCTAACATCAGTACATCTCAGGAATAAGGGGGAAAAGAGTATCAAAATCTCTACAAGGGGCATCTCTCACAGGTCAAAGTCAATATCATCTGGATCAAAATCCCCGAAACCCGGCATCGGAGGAGGTGGATAACTACTCGAAGCACCACCATCCTGCAGGGAAAACAGACCCGAAATCAGCTGCATACAAAAGGAACTAAGCAACAGCAGAACAATAAGGAGCAAAAAGAGAATAACTTACCCCCCCACCACCCATCTGAGATAACCGAGCTGTCAAGGAAGCTACCTCGGCCTGGTACTGGTCCCGCTCCATCTGGTACTGGTTTCTTTGGTCTCTCACAGTAGTAAACTCGGCCTGGGGCACGTATCCTCCAGCACGGCGCCACAAGTCAACCAACTCCTGTCCAACAGCGTACCCGCCGACTACTACCTCAAACCGGGTGAAGGCACCAACCGAATGGGCTCCAAAGTGCGCAGCGTAATCCGTATTCGGAGGGAGCAAGAACTCGGCACCTAGTTGACGCTCCTGATAAGGGATGGGCACTCCCGCCACCAGGGCTCCAAACATATACTCTGGCGGAGCCCTTGCTGATCGAAACTCCTCGTGAAACTGCTGCCAATGCTGCTCTCCAAGATAGGACTCCCAGGTGTCATCACTAAGAAAAGCAGCTCTCGACAAGGACAACGGGACCAGGTATTGGACTGTCTCGTAATGGACTGATCCAATGAAGGGCCGCCTGGTCACATCCCTCGCCTCAATCAGCTCCAGGTTAGCCCGGAGCATCACGAAGTCAGTAATCTCCGATCGCTGGGCTACCCGGTCACGAGCCCACCTCAAAGCACGAGGATAGAGATCATCCTCAACAACTGCAAGGCGATGCACCAGCAGGTACTCGTAACTCCACCAGACAAGGAAGGGCTAAAAGCTAGTCATGCTGCCCCAACGAGAAGAAGTTCGAACCCGCATCGATCGAAGAAAGCAGCCAAAAGAAAAGGACCCCCGGTCCAACTCAGACAAAGCTCCCAGATCGGCTACTATACTCACCAAACGGCACGGCACGAGTGACTTGTTATTGTTGCAGAAGCAGCTAAAGATGACATACAACACAAGTCGCCATCTCATGATATCCCGCCTGGCAGGCGATGGCTCAGTAGCAAAAGTACGCTCACCCTGACTAATCCAAGAGACTGGGAAGGCAGAACGCTCAGGCTGAGGCAAGTCCAACAGCAAACAAGCCTCGTCCCTGCTGACCGGGTGCAGGGTGATCCGCCGGCCGACAAAGGAGAGTCCTATAATAATCGCCCAATCTAAAGGAGTGGGGCCCAACTCGAAGCTGACAAAATGGAAGGTCTTAGTCTCCCCGAACCACCTCTCAACAAGTGCCAGTACCAAATGCCGGTTCAGGCGGTTAGCCTGTAATCCCATAAAGGCGCCAAACCCGATCTCTGCCAAGAAGGCGTGGTATGATGGGGCAGCCTGCTGCATGGTCACAAAAACCTAATGAACAGCCCCTCGGAAAGCTGTATGTACCTGCGAAGGTGGTAAATTCTATCTGGAGTATACACTAGGATGATAGGCCAGATCCCCGAGTGGTGGGACATCTGGTATCTGCAGATCTCCTAAGTCGGCGTCTGTCTGTCTATGCTTGGAAGAAGCTCTCCCATAGCCGGTCACCTGGTCCCTAAGGCCCGGTACCTCCTCCTCGGCATCAACCTCCTCGGTAAAAGCCTGCTCAACCGGAGGAAAAGGGTCGACAGGTAGTCTACTCCCCTGCGCACTCTGAATGGATGAGGAGCGTCTGGTGGATCGTCGACTACCTCTAGATTGACTAGAACCGCCAGCAGAATCGGTCTGGGCCGCCTTCCCCGAGCGGCGTCTCCTTTCGGAACTGTCATCACCTACGTCTGCCATCCTGAAAAGGTAAGCCAAGGTAAGTGATGTTAATATACCATCCATGCAGTTTAAATAACAGTAAAATAAAACAAATAAATAACACAAAACAAATAAAGGATTTTGAATAACAAATCAAAAACAAAATTTTCACACATCTTGATTTTCCAACTCCAAATCACATCTCAAGGATTCTCTGCCTTTTCCCTTCAAAAAGATTTTATTTCTAAAACTTTAACCAACTCTTTCCATAATTTCTAAAAATTTTGGCAGAGTCCTGTTTAAAAATGGCCCCTATAACACCCATGACATCGACCCAAAACACAAAACATGCACTTCACATTGTCACAGTCACAGGACAACAGCATCCGTGCACACTTTTCAATTTTTCAAAATTTTCAAAACACATGTTTATTTTTCAAATAAATCAATGGTTTTCAAACATCTCCCAAAATTTTTCAAAATCACCTCAAATTTTTTCTAAAATATTCCAATCTTTTTCTAAATTTCAAACTTTAAAAATTTCATCAATTTTCTAATTTTTTCTAATTTTCTAAATATTTTTCTATTTTTCAAAAAATAAAAAATTCACCGAGTTTTCAAAAAACCACGAAACCTCATATGGTTGTTAAATACATTTTTCTAAGGCACATTGCAAAAAAACATAGCCAGAAAATCCAATACCCATGCCTGTAGAAACAAATCCCCTATTTCTGCAGAAAACCCTCTTCACATAATCATGAAAAATCATTCAAATTCAATCAAACAACCATCAAAATGCAAAAACAACATCACCAAAGTGTTCAAAGCATATCAAAACATCAATTTCCACAATTCACATGATTCAAACGAAGTTCTACACATCGAAATCAACAAAACTTGAAAACTCATATTTCGAAAGTTCTCCGGCGAAATCTTCTCTTCCGGCGACTTTTCCGGCGACGTGGTCTCCTTCCAGCAATCACCCACGGTCCCTAAGGAGTGCTCCTTCAAGGTTCAAGTCGGTTTCCACTTGAAGACTCTCGGATTCTCCAAAAACTCTTCAAATCCCGTAAGTGTTCGAACCAGAAATTTTTTGGTTTTTAGCTTTAGGCCTGGCGCCACCAGTAGAGGCGCCAGTTGGTTTTTGCCAAAGGTGCCACTAGCAGTGGCGCCAGTTGTAAATTATGGGCAGTTTTGTCCTTTTTCCCGCCAAAACTGGTTTTCGAAGGCCTTTTTTTGGCCCGTTATCTGTTTTCTACCCTCGTTGTCGGAAGATTTCTAGTGTCCGTCCCTCCGACTGCCTCGCGATCAACTTGGGACTCTTACTCTTATCGTTTTCTGTCTTTGACAAGCAAAGACAGAAAAAGAGGGGCAGCTGTAAGCACCCCATTCTTGACCGCTCGACAGTCTACACTCCGTCCAGACTTGTTTTCAAGTCATTGTGGGCATATTTCTATCGAATCCAATTCTCTAGGTCCGACATCCGTCCTTCCAACGCTTCGTGGGCCTGTCAGGCCCAAATAGAGGCAAAATGACCAAAATGCCCTTAGGGGCATTGTCCTTTCTTATTCCAATTCTAATCCCTCTCTCGAGACAGTTTATTCCTCGAGACGGTCCGAGTAGCGAAACTACTCACAAAACCGTTAGAGTAGCGGAAATACTCACAAAACCGTTAGAGTAGCGAAAATACTCACAAAACCGTTAGGGTAGCACAAAACCGTTAGAGTAGCGGAAATACTCACAAAACCGTTAGGGTAGCGGAAATACTCACAAAACCGTTAGAGTAGCGGAAATACTCACAAATAGGTCGATATAGGGAATTGGCAACAAAACCCTGTGTCACGACGACCGCCGTTAGAGTGGCGGAAACACTCACAATCCAGGCACGTCTCTTCAGAGACGGTAAGACCCCTTTCCAATCCCACTCTCGAGACAATTTATTTCTCGAGACGGTTCTAATCCAGGCACGTCTTTTCGGAGATGGTAAAACCCCTTTCCAACCCATTCTCGAGACAGTTTATTCCTCGAGACGGTTCCAATCCAGGCACGTCTTTTCGAGGACGGTAAGACCCCTTTCCAATCCCTCTCTCGAGATAGTTTATTCCTCGAGACGGTCCGAGTAGCGAAACTACTCACAAAACCGTTAGAGTAGCGGAAATACTCACAAAACCGTTAGGGTAGCGAAAATACTCACAAAACCGTTAGAGTAGCGGAAATACTCACAAAACCGTTAGAGTAACGGAAATACTCACACAACCGTTAGAGTCAAAATCGTTAGAGTAGCGGAAATACTCACAAAACCGTTAGAATAGCGGAAATACTCACAAATAGGTCAATATAAGGAATTGGCAACAAATCCCTGTGTCACGACGACCACCGTTAGAGTGGCGGAAACACTCAAAACCTAGGTCAACACCCGTGTCTGTTAGCTCACTTCGGTGAAAAATGACCAGACTGCCCCTAGGACCTTTTCCAAGACTTTCCGGTCAAGATGACCGTTTTGCCCCTAAGCATCTGAATGCTCCGAGAACCACACCGGCTCTGGGTATCAAACCGGTAATGTCCCGAGAATACTTTTTATAGTGTTCTCAACCTTCCTTTACCTTTCCAGATCATTTCGAGTCAGTTCCGGCAAACTCGGTACAAAATGACTGTTTTGCCCCTAGCGGGCCGGTCTCCTTTTCCGACCACGCCGGCTCTGGGAATCAAAACAGAAACCTCCAGGAACATTCTGAATAATGTTCCCAGATCCCAAGTCTTCTTCCGGGACAATCCGAGTCTGTCCCCACAGTTTTCCGGTCCGATTGACTGTTTTTCCCCTAAAGGCCCGGTCAACCTTTCCGACCCACCTTATCTTCATTTTTCAAGTCAAATACCTCCAGGACACTATTTTAAGTGTTCCTGCTCCTTTCCAGCCTTCCGGGTAATTCCCGGCTCCTCCAAATCATCCCGGATTTTCCGGAGTCACTCCTAGTGAAGCGAGGCTAAAAATTGCATGGTAGTCACTAGTACAGGCGCCCAAATCTAGTTAAAGATACGTTGCTTGCCGACCTTAAATCTTTCCTAATTGGCTGGCACCATTAGTAGTGGCGCTAAGCCAAAAAATGGCCTGGCGCCACTCCTAGTGGCGCTAGTGTAAAGTTTGCCCTGGCGCCACTGCAACAGGCGCCAGGTTTGTCCAACCTCTATAAATACAGAGCCTCATTCAACGTGAAAAAGGTCTGCAAACTCAACCTAAAAATCATATATTTCGATATACAGAGCTCGAGCACCTCAAAAACCCTAGTTTCCTTAGGTTTTCCAAACCCTAGCCACCCTACACTAAACCCTAGCCTCCTATACACTCATACACACCCCCATACACTCATACACTAGCCTTCAACTATTCTTTGAAGACTTGAAGAGCTGCCATCTAAAGCTTGAAGACAATCTTTTAAGGTTGAAGAAGAAGATCAAGACGAAGACCGAAGACCGAAGACTGCACGACGCGCAAAATAAACAAGATACAAGGTAGGCTCCCTATTTAAATTTTTGCACTTCCCCCTCTCTCTTCTCTCTCCAACCCACTTGGGTTTTCTCTATTTTAATCCTCCATCTCTTTCCCCCCCTTTCTTTGCATGCTTGAAACAAGGGGATTCCTGGTCCATGTGTAGGATTGGGCTATTGGAGAATTACCGCGTCGGGGGCTTTCTTCTTGTCTAACCAAAGACCACGTGGGTCCGGCCCCCTTGATAATGTAGTGAAGTCTTAACCTTGTATGTTCACGACCCCAAATTGCATTGTGCATATCATGATCTTGCATCTTCCAAAAACTGTTTTCAAAGTTGTTTTTCAAAACGTTTTCAAACTTGTTTTCAAAATTGTATCAAAATTTCTTTTTCAAAAACTTGTTTTCAAAACCACAATTCTAGGGTGATTATAGCCTTTCCATGGCTAGGGTTGCTTTAGGAAAGTGTTATATTAAAAGTGGCTTTTTGGTCTATATTTTCAAACCTTATTGTTTTCAAAACCACTTTCTTAAAGTGGTTCTAGCCCTCTTATGGTTAGAATCGCTTTAGGAAAGTGAGACGTTTTTATACCTTCTAAAAACTCTCTTTTAAAAAAATTCCTCTTCCTAAAAATCTCTTTTTCAATTCACTTTCCTAAAACTCTCCTCTTCAAAATTGTTTTCAAAAAACTCCCTTCCAAAATCTATTTTTCAAAACTTTCTTTTTTAACTCCTCTCCAAAATCTTTTCCTCAAAATTCACTTTCTAAAAAAACACTCCGTAGATTTACCTTCCAAAAAGCTCTCTCCAAAAACCTTTCTAAAAAACTCTCTTTTCAAAATCTTCCTTCTTGAAATTTCCTCTCTAGGATTTTCCTTCTAGAAAACACGTTTCTAAAAACACACTTTCCAAAACTCCTTCTCTTTAAAATCTTTTTCCAAAAACTCCGTCTTCAAATTCACTTTTCAAAAACTCCTCCCTAGGATTCCCTTCTAGAAAATCTTCGTCTCCAAAAATGCACTTTCCAAAAAAATCCTTTTTCCTTAGAAGCCCAAGTCAAGCCCTAGAACCCACAATTAGGAAACCCTAATTTTCTTTCCAAAAACATGATTTTCAAACTTTGCCCCAAACCTAGGTTTCCAAAACCTCTTGTTTTCACATCCAAACGATACACGTTTCCAAAATCTATTTTCTATGTCAAAACTATAATTTTTCAAATCTAAGGTTTCTAGAATCTCCCTTTCCAAATCCTTGCCAAATCCTACCTTCCCTTTAGGAAACCAAATTAAATCTCCCAGTTTAGGAAACTAGATCCAATCCTCCGTTTTTGGAAACAAAGTCAAATCTTTTCTTTTAGAAACCAAATCTAATCCCTTTCTAATCCAAACCTTTCTTCAATTCCTTCCTAAACCATAACTTTCCTGAACCTAAAACTTTAAATCTTTCCTTAAATTTCAAAATCCAAATCTTTCCTAAATCGAATCCTTCTTAATCTTCTCATTTCCTAAATCTTAAGTTTCCAAAACTTGAACATAAAAATCTTTCCTAAATTTTGAAACTCAAAATCTAAATCTTTCCTAATTCAACTCTCTCCTAATTTCCCACCTTCCTAAATCATAAGTTTCCCAAAGCTTTCAAATCTTTCCTAATTCCATCCTTTCCTAATTCTACCCTCTTTTCAAATCTTAACTTTTCACACCTAAGTTTTCAAACTTTTTCTAAACTCAAACCTTTCTTTATCTCGAGATTTTCTAAAACTTTAAAATTTTCTAAATCCTAAACTTTTTAAATTTCAAATCTTTCCAAATCCAAAGCTTTCTAAACTCAAAACTTTCTTATTTTCAAAACTTCCTTGTTTTCCAAACTTTCCCACTTTCAAAATTTCCCTTTTTCAAAACATTCCAAAATTCAAAACTTTCTTAACTTGAAACTTTCTAAATTCTAAGCCTTTCTTAGACTAAACTTTCCCATTTCAAAACTCTCCAAAAATGAAACTTTCCTAATTCGAAACTTTCCTAAATCGGACCTTTTCCTAATTCAAACATTTCCTAAATCCAATCTTTCCTAATCTCCTAAACCTTCCAAGTCAAGTCGAATCTTTCCTAAGTCTCTTCTCTTTCCTAAGTCTAGATTTCCTAAACCTCCAACTTTCCAAAATAAGTCTAAATCTCTCTTCCAAGTTCTATCTTTTCAAATTAAAATTCAATCTTTTCAATTCTAAAGTTTCAAATTTCAATTTTCAATCCTCTATTCAAAGTTCAATCTCTCAATCTTCCAATTCAATTCCCAATTCGATCTCCTTCTTCAAATTAACTCTTCTATTTTCAATCGGACTCTTGTCCAAACTACGACTGACCTGATTCCCCCAAAAGGATACGTAGGCAACCTTCATAGGTGCGGTCATAATACTTTTCAAACTTTCAATTCCACCCTCATGGGTGCGGTCTCCCCATTTTTCAAATCTTAAATTCCAATCAATTTTCAAAATTTCAATTTCAAAATTTCAATTTTCAAATTTCTACTTTCAATTTTCAAATTTTTCAATTTCAATTCCATCTCTTCAAATCTATTTTCAAATCAAATCAGTTTCAAATCAATCTCTTTCTAAATCTATTTTTCAATTCTCTTAACTTGCACTTGCATGTCATGCATCATGTTTTTCAAACATTATTTTTCTAATGTGAAATAGGATTGAACGATAGTTAGTTAAAGACTCTCATAGGTGAATCTAGGGTAGATTGACATGTAGGTACCGAAAAGACGGGGCAGGGTGATGGCTTAGTGCATCTTCCCTACACGTAACCAACCTCTGAACCTAGATAACTGATTTCAAAGACCAAAAGGAGTTATTTTTCTAAAAAGGGCTAAATGTTTTTCAAAGGTTGCCAAGCAACCTGTTTTCTTAAAAATTCTCGCTTGAGGTGATATTTTCAAAATTATTTTCCAAAAACCCTAAGTGTAGTTTTCGGATTATGCTTAGTTTTTAGGTGACCTAACTCACCTTAATCAAGTTAGGTGGCGATTCCGAATCTTTTTGAAAAGCCCTTTATTCAAACCTGTTTTCAATTCAAACCTAGTCGCACTCATTCTTTTAGGAGGGTGAGTTATAACGAGAGAGTGCAGCATTTTTCCCGCTTGGGTGAGTATTCCTCGAGTGTGAAAAATCTGGGCGCGACAGCAAGCTAGCAGGCGCCAAAGGTGGACCGTTCTACCATCTAGGGGACTTGGGGTCTCGTCCTGGTCGATAGGTTTAAAGGGACTTACCATTCCAAAGAGATTTTCTTCGGACAATGTGCCGGACCGTCTCGAGGAATCAATTGTCTCGAGAGAGGGATTGGAATTGGAATTGGACTTGGAAAGGGGACTTACCGTCTTCAGAAAGATGTGCCTGATTTGGAATTGGAAAGGGGACTTACTGTCTTCGGAAAGACGCGCCTGATTTGGAATAGATTTACCATCTCGAGGAATCAACTATCTCGAGAGAGCAATTGGAATTGGAATTAGCAAGGGGACTTACCGTATTCGGAAAGACGCACTTGATTTGGAATAGATTTACCGTCTCGAGGAATCAACTGTCTCGAGAGAGGGATTGGAATTGGAAAGGAAAAGAGGACTTATCGTCTTCGGAAAGACGTGCCTGATTTGGAATAGATTTATCGTCTTGAGGAATCAACTGTCTCGAGAGAGGGATTTGAATTGGAAAGGAAAAGGGGACTCATCATCTTCGGAAAGACGTGCCTGTTTTGGAATTGGAAAGGATAATGCCTCTAAGGGCATTTTGGTCATTATGCGTTTATTTGGGCCTGGTAGAGCCCGCGAAGCGATGAATTGATGGGATTAGACTTAGAAAGTAAATTTGGATTGAAATATGCTCACAATGACTTGAACACAAGTTCGGATGGAGTGGAGACCGCCGAGCGGTCAAAAATGGGGTGCTTACACTAACCATGGCTCTAGGATTTAACTTGGACTCCAAGAAAAGAGATTTTGAAAAGTGAATTTTTGGAAAGAATGATTTTTGGAAGAAGATCTTTGAAAGGAGTTTTTGAAAAAGGACTTTTGGAAAGAGTTTTTGGGAAGGAAACTTAGGGAGTGTTTTTAGAAAGTGAATTTTGAAAAGAGCTTTTTTGGAAAGGAGTTTGGAGAGGAGTTTTGGAAAATAGATTTTTAAAAGAAGTTTTTAGAAAGCAATTTTCAAAAGAAGGTCGGAGAGAGTTTTTAGAAAGTATATTGGAGAGGAGATTTTAAAAAGTAGATGTAAAAAGAGATTTTGGAGAGGATTTAAAAGGAGGTTTTTGGAAAGTGAGTTTGAAAAGCAATTTGAAAAGGATTTGAATTTGGACTTTTGCAAACCTCTAAAAATATCTCACTTTCCTAAAACGATTCTAACCACAGGAAGGTTAGAACCATTCTAGGATTGTGGCTTTGAAAACAACACGAATTTGAAAATATGGACCATATTGGTCACTTTAAATGTAACACTTTCCTAAAACTACCCTAACCATGCAAAGGCTAGAATCACCTTAGGATTGTGATTTTGAAAACAAGTTTTGAAGAAAAAAACTTTAATGCAAGTTTTGAAAACTATTTTGATGCAAGTGTTTGAAAATAAGTTTGAAAACAATTTTTGGAGAGATGCATGATCATGATATGCGCAATGCAAGTTGGGGTCATGAACATACAAGGTTAAAGGCTTCATCACATAATCAAGGGGGCTGAACTCCCGTGGTGTCCTGTTAGACTAAGAGGAAGCCCCGACACGGTGACTTTCAATAGCCTAATCTTGCACATGAATCGGGGAGTCCCTTGTTTCAAGCATGCAAGAAAGGGGGGGTAGAAGATGGAGATTAAAATAGAAGAAAATCCAAGTGAGTTAGGAGAGAGAAGAGAGAGGGGGGAATTGCGTAAACGTAAATATGAAGCCTACCTTGCGTCTTCTTTTATTTGCTTGCTCGATTTGCTTTCTTTACTTCGATATTTGCTTTGCTTCGTGTCGGTCTTCGAGAGCTTGCTTTGATCTTCGGGAGCTTCAGAGTTGCAACACTTCAAGTCTTCAATGGAGGCTTTGGAGGCTAGTATAGGAGTGTATAAGGGTGTATGTGGGTGTATGTATATTAGGGTTTAGTGTATGGGGGCTAGGGTTTGAAAAACCTAAAGAAGACTAGGGTTTGAGGAGGCTATGAGCTCTGTGTATCAAAGAGGAGAGTTTTTAGATTAAGTTTGCAGACCCTTTTCACGCTGGAGGAGGCTCAGTATTTATAAAGAGAGGATTGACCTGGTGCCTGTTGCAGTGGCGCTAGACAAAAATTTCTTCTGGTGCCATTAGGAGTGGCGCCAAACCAAATATTGGCTTAGCACCACTACTAGTGGCACCGGCCACTTAGAAAAGTTTTAAGGTCGGTAAGCAACGTCTCTTCAAAAGATTTGGGGACCAGTACTAGTGACTACCATACAATTTTTAGTTTGGCTTTACTAGGAGTGACTCTGGAAGGTTCAGGAATGATTTGAAGGGCCGGGAATGGCCTGGAAGGCCGAAAAGGGACAAGAAGCCCTAGAATAGTGTATCAGAGGTAGTAGACTTAAAGAATAATGACAGAATATGTTAGAAGGGTTGGCTAGGCTATTAGGAGCAAAATGGTCAATCGGGTCGGAAAGCTACCGGGATGGACTCGGGATATCCCGAAAGAAGACTGGAAAGTCGAAAACATTAACTAGAATGTTCCAGGAGGTTACTGGTTTGATACCCAGAGTCGGTGTGGTCGGAAAAGGCGATCGGCCTACCAGGGGTAAAATGATCATTTTGTACCAGGTTTGCCGGAACTGACTCGGAATGATCCGAAAAGATAATGGAAGGTTGGAAATACTATAAGAAGCATTCTCGGGAGGTTACCAATTTGATACCCAAAGCCGGTGTGGTTCCCGGGGCGCTCAGATGCCTAGGAAAAAAATGGTCATCTTGACCGGAAAGTCTCAAAATTGGCCTAAAACTGACTGGAAGGCACCTAATCATACCGGATTGTCTTCGCGACAATCTGGAAAGGGTGGAATTATGTTCTGAGGACTTAGGTACTTTCTCAAGAAACATGTTGAAAATAGCCCTAGGGGCAGTTTGGTCATTTTTCACCGGAGTGGGCTAGCAGGCACTAGTGTTGACCTGGGTTTTAAGTGTTTCCATCACTCTGACGGTGGTCCCATGACATATCGGTTTGTTGGCAATTCCCTATATCGACCTGTTTACGAGTGTTTTCGTCACTCTGACGGTTGCAATGTTTACGAGTATTTTCGTTACTCTAACAAGTCGTAATCATTCCAGAGACTGCCTGATCTCGAAAAGCTGCTAGGTAAACTTATCGCCTAAGGAATCAACTTTCTTGGAAGGCGTGCCCAAATGGACATTTCTTTATTGGCGGGCTAGCAGGCGCTAAAGGTGGACCGTTCTACCATCTAGGGGACTTGGAGTCTCATCTCGGTCGACAGGTTTGAAGGGACTTACCGTTCTAAAGAGTTCTCTCGGAAACGTGCCAGACAGGATGGACTTACCGTCTCGAGGAATCAACTTTCTTAAAAGGCATGCCGAATTTAATTAGAATTGGAATTGGAATTGAAAAAACGGGGACTTACTGTCTTCAAAAAGACATGCCCACTGGAATTGGACCAAACAATGTCCCAAGGGTACTTGGTCATTTTGCCTCTATTTGGGCCCAATGGGCCCACGAAGCGATTGATTGACGGGATTAGACTTGGAAAGCTGGTTTAGGTCAGAATATGTCCATATTGACTTGAACTCAAGTTTGGACGGATTAGTGACTGACGAGCGGGCAAAAATAGGGTGCTTACAACTGCCCCTCTTTTTCTGTCTTTGCTTGTCAAAGATAGAAAACGATAGAGTAAGAGTTCCATGTTGACCGTGAGGCGGTTGGAGGGACGAATTTTGGAAATTTTTGAAAACTGGAGTTTGGAAATGGATATTAAGTCCAAAAAACCTTTGAAATTGAGTTTTGGAGGGAAAATGGCAAAACTGCCTAGAATTGGAAACTGGCGCCCCTAGCAGTGGTGCCTCTGTTAATTTTGGTTTGGCGCCACTGCTAGTCACACCAGGTCTGATATCAAAACCAGCAAACTGTTGGTTCGACGCTTGTGGAAGTTGAGAGATGTTTGAAAAATCAAGAGCCTTGTGAGGAAATCGACTTGGACATCTAAAGGAGTGCTCCCTAGGGACCACAAAGGATTGCCGGAAGTAGACACCATCCCTAGAAGAGAAGATTTCGTCGGAGAACTCCAAGAGATGAGTTTTTTTAATTTTTTTAAACATAGAAAAATACTTAAAAAAATAGAAAAATAGAGAAAATATTAGAGTTTAGTGTTTAGAAAAATGTAGGAATCTTTTAGACAATATTTGAAATGATTTTGAGAAAAACAAGTCTTTTGAAAAATTTGGAAATTTGAAAATTCTGCACGGGTGTTGGTGTTATACGATTGTGATGCTGTGAAGTGCATGGTTTGTGTTTTGTGTTGATGTGTCGTGGGTGTTGTATGGACCATTTTTAAGTAATACTTTATCGAAATTTTTTTTGAAAGTAGGGGAAGAGTTGTAAAAGTTTTGGAATAAAATCTTTTTGAAGGAAAAAGAGGTAAAACCTTTGGGATGTGGGGCCTTTTTGGTAGAGAAGGCTCCGAGAAACTCGAAGGGTCTTTTAAAAACTTTTTGAAAGAAAACTTAGGGGAATTTGAAAAATAAAATTTTAGAAGAAACTTTGGAGGGAAGAACTTAGGAACTCTTTTGAAAATAAATTTTGAATTTGGAAAATTTCGAGATTGACAAAGATTTAGGATGAAAAACTTTGGAATTTGATAGAAATTTTGGAAGGAAGAATTGTTGGAGTGAAACCTTGAAAATTTTTAAGGATTTACTTTGACTAAGACTTTTTGAAAGAAAGAGTTTGGGAGAATCTTAAACCTAATTGGAAAATAAAACAAAAAAGCTTTGAGATGGATTGAAAAATCTGAGATTTGATTTTGAAAATGATTTTTGGCCTTGATTTTTGAAATGGATCCTAGAGGGAAACATTTAGTATCCTTAGAATTTGATTCTAAAATATGATCTTAAAGATGAACTTTTGGAAAGAAGGAGTTAGAAAAATTTTTTGATTGGATTTTGAAAAGGAATTTTTGAAGGAAAAGGTTAAGAAGCTCTTTTGAGAACTTTTTTTATAGGAAAATGTTAGAAAACTTTCGGGAAACTGATTTGGAAGGAACTTTTTAAGAAACCTTTAACAGTTAATTTTAGAAAAGAGTTTTTAAAGGAGAAGTTTTTAAAGAAACCTTTTGAGTTGGTTTGAGTAGAATTTATCTGAAAGTTTTGCCATTCATTTTCACTCGTTCATTTTTGTTTTTATTTCTTGTCTTTTGAACTTTATATTAATACCTCTTACCTTGGTTTACCTTTCAGGATGGCTGACGCGATCTCGAGTCGACTGAGGGCTTGGTATGATAGGTATCCTTCAGATGAGCAGGATATCTTTCGCTAATCCTTTGGTGGTATGGCTTCTCTTCTATCAGTGCCACTTGTCCCCGGATTCATAGAGGCAGTGATTCCTTTGTGGCAGTCTGACTCGTCTCTCTTCCGTTTTGGGGAATGTGAGCTTACCCCTACTCCTTATGAGTATGGCTTCCTCCTAGGTCTTCGGGCTGGTTCAGCTAACATTGTGGGACCTACTTTTCCTTATGGTTGCATCACGATTGTCTCTTCTAAGCTTGGGCTCCATCATGCGGTCCTTTTCTCTGACCTCCTGCCCCAGTTTCCTTATATTCCAATGAAGTCCTCGTTCTCCCATTTTGAGTTTGCGACGAATAGGAGATCTCATTTAGGGGATTGGCATACTTCTCAAGATTGGTTCATTTCTCCATGATAGCCCTAGCTCTGCTTCTCCTGAACTTGTTGATGTTTCCGCGCAGGGGATGACCTGATCAACTGTCGGTTATGTGTACCACTTGCCAAGATTCGTGTAGGGCACTCATATGCTCCTATGGTTGTGGGAGAGACCTTCGTAAGCCTTACTAGACTTCAGCAGGGGGTCGAAGCTCATTTTCGGGGATGTGCTCCAATATTCCAGCTTTGGGCGATTAGACAATTATTCATTGCTCCTCTTTTTCAGCATACATGGTATCTTGAGTCAAGAGTCATTTGATTGGGGAGGTCGAGGGTGGGTCATTGCCCTATTCTCTGTTTCTTGTTGGCCGTAGAAATCTGAGCTTTCTGAGGTGTGTGTCGGTGCTGGAGATGTCTGACAGATGGCTTTAGCTCCTTTTTGCGTTTTAACTCGTTCCTTGTTCCCTATTTGAGAGAGAGAGAAAGATATAGAGTTAGTTTTGTACAAAAATAGTTTACTTATGCCAATTCTAAAAATGCACAGGTAAAGGGGTGAATGCATGTTATACTCTTTTTATTTATTTATTATTTGTTTTTATGAATGCACATGGAATTAGATGTATGACTTATTTTGTGTGTCCTATTTTTTTATATATATATATTTTTTCATGAATACATAGGTTTGTGCAGGAATGGAATTTAATGCATGTTATACTTTTTGGATGAATGTACATATAAGAATGAAATTGAATGCATGCCATGCCTTTGATGAATACATGAATAGATACAAACTATACAGGAATTTAATGGATGTACAGGTTATTGATTCCACTCTAAAAGTGTAATCTTTGTCCCCTAACTAAGTGTTTGATAGCCTCTGTATGGTTATTAGTATAGATTTTTAGCAATAAACTGATCTAAAGTGTTTTTTTTATATGTATTGTAGGTCTTTGGTGATAAAATGGTGGAAAAAGGGCTTAAAGAGAAGAAGACCGTCTGGACGGACTGTTCGGACGGTGCGTTCGGGCGGCCAAATTACCGTTCAGACGCACAATTAAGACGGACAAATTGTCGTTCGGACGCTCCGTTCAGACGGGCGAATTACCGTTCGGATGGTGCAACAGACAGGGGAGTTCCAGTGTCTATATTTCCCATCCAAAGCCATTCCAGAGGCGATATTTTCCATCCAAAGTCGTTCCAGAGTCGTCTTTTTCCGTTCGAAGAATTACAGAGCCGAGTTTCCTCATTCGAAGACCGTCCGAACGGTGAAATAACCGTCCGAACGGTTATGGCACCGTCTGAACGGTTCGTCCGGACGCACTCTGGATGCACTTTGGACGCACCTTGGACGGTGAGCGCAGATTTGCCCTACAACCCAGCAATCGAAGAAAGAAGGGGGAAATATAAGATTTTAAGTCTTTTGCTGCGGGTAGAGAGGGAGAATAGGGGAAAATGATGTATTTTGCTTAGATTTACTTTAGTTTGTTGTATTTAGGGCTTTGGGAAGTATTTAGATAGTTTTCTTGGGTTGATTTGGTGTAATCTCTTACATTTTTCACATTTCAATATATATACTATTTTGGTTTAAAGTCAAGATATTGTCTCTACTCTTTGGAAAGCTTTCAACCATGGATTCTTCAAGCTAAACCTATTGTTTGGGAGCAAATGTGAAGATCTACCAAGGAATGCATGAAAAATGAAAGGGGAGTTCTTGAATCTTGTTGAATACCTATTTTGCTTATCTTTCTCTAATTATGTTGGAATTAATTGTTGTAGAACTCTTAGATCTATAATCATAGTTAATAACATGTGATTTATTTCTAAAGAACCCATAAATTGTGATAAAACTTAATTCCAACATAATTAGAGATCCCTAAAATTTCAAAGCTAAACTTTCCGAATCAAAGGCCTTTGGAAGGTTCTTGATTTGAGTTAACCCAAACTCCCCCTTTCAAATTCCATGCTAGAATTGGTAGATTGGAACATTTGAACCCAAACCCCCTTCTTTAATCAAGTTAAATCTCTATTTGTGCTCCTTTGGAATTCCGGTTAAATTAAGAGTTAATTTAGTGTTAAGTGTGGTTGTTGTAGTAAAATGTTCATAATTGTCAATTCACTTTAGCTAGAATTAAGTTGTAGGTTTAAATTTCAATTCAGTTGCTTGCCTAGTTGCTAGTAAACCAAACCCTCAAACACCAAAAGATTTTTAGTCAAATTTTAGTTAACATAGCAATCGATTTCACTCTTGGTTTGCGGTTGCAATCTGAATATATTTCTAAACTCTACTCGTTCCTATTGCTAAATTGGCACAGGTCCCTTGGGAGAACACGATAGTGGGACTACCCCACTTAAACTACAAGCACCCCCATCACGGTGAGCGTGGAAGGGACGAGTCAAGTTTTGGCGCTGTTGCCAGGGACTTGAAGGAACGAGCAAAGTGTGAAAATGAAAAAATTGCAAATCGTAAAAATAAGGTGGGAATTGATCACCCACCTATGAGGGAAGCATCTACGGCTTCGGGCCTAGGTAATTTCTTCAAACTCAATGTGGATACCATGCTAGGATTTTTCTTTCTTTCTTTTCACTAGTTTAGTTTGTTTGATTAATTAGTAGCATTGCATATTATTAGGAGCATTAGAGGAGTTAGGTTAGTGTGTGCTTTATTTGCTAATCGGTGGTATTTTAGCACGTGGAGTGGGAGATTGGAGTTGAAAAGCCGTTGTCCGGTAAAGAGAAAAAGCCGTTGTCTGGCATATATAAATTATTTGAGTATGATGTGTTGACTAGGATTGAGGCATACTATTTGCTCATTACATTTGCATGTCCCATTGGGCATGAATTGACAATAGACGTCTTTTACGAGTTAACCCACCATCACCGGTTAACACACCTTCTCCCGAATTTTCATTAGTGGTCGACCTAGGTGCACCTCCTATGGATGACCCAAACCCCGCACTTAGGCTACCTAATGATGCTCCACCCAATCCAAATATCTTGCCAAACCCACCGATGGGTGGATTGCAACAACACCCTCCTTTACATCCGGCCCATGGTTTAGGGGGTGAGAACATGGAGAATGTGAGCAACCATGGTGACATAGGGGCTCCCCAATTCCGAATGAGGGATTTCTTAAACCCACCGCGGCAAGCACCAAGTTCTTGCCTTGTTATTCTGCCCCACTATGCCGCTTTGAACATAAGGCCGGGCATGATGCAATTGCTTCCTCAATTCCACGGAGTTGATTCGGAAAGGCCTTATGCCTTCATCAAGGAATTTGAGGATGCATGCTCATTAGTGATGGACAACTCGTGTCCAAGGGAAATCTTTTTTCTTAAAATTTTTCCATTTTGTTTAAAGGACACTACCAAGACGTGGTTCAATTCTTTGAGACCAATGTCCATCCACTCTTGGCAAACTCTTCAAGGAGAGTTTTTGAAAAAGTTTTTTCCGGAAAATAGAACGGAGGCGCTTAGACGCCAAATCTCACAATTCTCTCCAATGTTGGGAGAATCATTTTTTCAGTGTTGGGTGCGGTTTAAAGAGCTCTTAGTTTCTTGTCCACACCATGGCTTTGCCGAATGGCACATTATCAACATTTTTTACTCTTCCTTAATGCCCCAACTCAAGCAATTCGTTGAGACTATGTGCGCGAGAACATTTATGGATAAGCAACCTCATGAAGCTTATGCATATTTTGATTACCTAGCTAATTTGGCTCGCGATTGGGCCACTACCGGAACCCAAAATCCCAAAGGTAAACCAAACACGCAAGGGGCGAAATATCAATTGAAAGAAGTTGATGATATGAATGCTAGGCTTGCCACAATGGCGAGAAAATTAGAGGCTTTAGAATTTAAGAATGTGAGTTCAGTGGGGAGTGAGGAACCCAAGGGAATGTCTTGTGCGGTTTGTGAGACCAAAGAGCATGACACCACGTCATGCCCGGGTATCCCGGGGATTAAGGAAGCTTTGCATGGCCAAGCCTTACATGGCCAAGCCAATGCTATTGGGCAATACAATCAACGTGGGGGAAACCCCTACTCCAATACTTATAACCTGGGATGGAGGGATCATCCTAACTTTTGATGGCGTAATGAGGGGACTTCAAATCCCCAAGCTTATCAAGGAGGGTATAACAACTCTTAATCTTATCAAGCCCCTCCGTCACAAATGCACCCACAACATTACCAACCTCCACCGGTCACATCATTTCCTACCCAACCTAACCATTCTAACCTCCACCTCAAGCTCAACCCAACACATACCACCCCCCACATCAAAAGCCATTGGAGGATACTCTTCAACAATTCATCCAAACCCAAGGGGGGGTAAACTCACGGGTCGACAAAACTTTAAATGACATCAAGAGTCAATTGACTCTTCTTACTCAAGCGTTGACCCTTACTGAGAAGGGTAAGTTACTGGCATAACCTTAACCCAATCCTTCTAGGCATGTCCATTCCACCGAAACCTTGGCCCAAGCATCAACTAGCCATGAGAATGTTTCGGCCATTATCACTTTAAGGAGTGGTAAAACCATTGACAAGACCATCCTTCCTAGGGACCTTACGGGTGGGGTAAAAGTGTCTAAGGTTGATGAGGGGTCGGGAGTTAATGAGGAAGAATCTAGAAAAGGAAAAGGGGTTGAGGGAGGACCAAGTGAGAAGGAGGAGGCGAGTGAGAAAGAAAAAAATGAGAGAGAAAAGAAGGAGGAAGGGAATTGTGAGAAGAAAGAGCCGAGTGGGTCCTTGCCCAATGGTGAGGAAGTTTTGAGAGAGGAAAGTGAGATCTTGGCTCACGCTCCATTTCCTCACCGGTTAGTTAAACTCAAGAATCAATTAAGTTCAGAGATTTATGAGACTTTCAAGCAAGTCAAAATAAATCAACCACTCCTTGAAGCCATTAAACAAGTTCCCTCTTATGCTAAATTCCTTAAGGGTTTATGTACTGTTAAGAGGAGATTAAATGTGAGGGTGAATGCTTTTCTTGCTAAGGATGTCCATTCTGTTGTCCAAGTCAAAACCCCACCAAAGTACAAAGATCCCGGTTGTCCTACCGTAACATGTGTGATAGGGGACCATAGGATAGAGGGGTGCCTTCTAGACTTGGTGTCGAGTGTGAATCTATTGCCGTACTCAGTGTACGAGCAATTGGGGCTAGGTGAGTTGAAACCTATGAGGATTACACTCCAGTTGGCGGACCGATCTATCAAAGCCCCTAGGGGAATAGTTGAGGATGTCTTAGTGAAAGTTGATAAGTTTTACTACCCGGCCGATTTTGTGGTCTTAGATACTCACCCGGTTGTTGATCCCCATGCCCGGAACCACATTCCTATCATTTTAGGGCGACCCTTCTTAGCCACATGTGATGCCATCATCCATGTGAGGGGGGGTCTTTTAAAATTGTCCTTTGGGAACATTTCCGTTGAACTTAATATGTTTAACGCGGGAAGACAACCGGGGGACTTAGAGGATGTCCGGGAGGTGAATCTTATTGATTCGATAGTGCAAGAGCACTTCGAGAGGCAAATGGTAGAAGACCCTTTGGAGAGAATGTTGATATTGAGTGAGGGTCTAGATTGCTTGGGAGATGAGGAAGGGGGGGATGTTTTTAATGAGGGTAGTGGTCTAGAGGTGTGTCCTATCTTGGCGGTGGGTCAATGGACCCCCACTTTTGAACCTTTGACCCCTAACCCTACCAAGCCCCAACCATCCGAACTAGAGGCTCCTACGCCCGATAGGAAGCCTTTGCCTTCTACCCTTAAATATGTCTTTTTGGGTAAAGGTGAATCTTACCCCGTAGTGATATCTTCATCACTTACGGAGGCTCAAGAAATGAGCTTGTTGGAGGTGCTCAAAAAGCACCAGAAAGCCATAGGTTGGACAATTGCTGATTTGCACGGCATTAGCCCTCTAGTATGTACTTATCGCATATATTTTGAGGAAGGGGCTAAGCCGGTGCGCCAAATGCAACACCGATTGAACCCAACTATGAAGGAAGTTGTGAGGGCTGAGGTGCGAAAACTTCTTGATGCGGGTATTATATACCTAATTACCGACTCTAAATGGGTGAGTCCCACCCAAGTTGTCCCCAAAAAGTCCGGAGTGACGGTAGTTGAAAATGCGAATAATGAATTGATACCTACCCGTATCCAAACCGGGTGGCGTATGTGTATAGACTACCGTCGCTTGAATGTCGTAACTACCAAGGATCATTTTCCCCTTCCCTTCCTTGACCAAGTCTTGGAGCGGGTAGCGGGACGGGCCTACTATTGTTTCCTTGATGGTTACTCTGGATATAATCAATTGGCCATCGCCATGGAAGACCAAGCCAAAACCACATTTACATGCCCCTTTGGCACATTTGCTTACAAGCGAATGCCCTTTGGGTTATACAATGCTCCCGCCACTTTTTAGAGATACATGATAAGTATTTTTAGTGATATGGTGGAGTGAATTTTAGAGGTTTTTATGGATGATTTTTCCGTATATGGGGACAACTTTGCTCAATGTCTTCAAAACTTAGAGTCGGTACTGCACCGTTTTGACGAGAGCAATCTTGTGTTGAATTGGGAGAAGTGTCACTTTATGGTGACACATGGTATAGTCTTAGGCCACATCATCTCCGGGAGGGGCATTGAGGTAGATCCCGCTAAGGTCGAGCTTATTCAAAAGCTGCCCTCTCCTAGGAACGTGAGAGATGTAAGATCTTTTCTTGGGCATGCCGGTTTTTACCGACGCTTCATTCGATCCTTTAGTTCCATTTCTAGGCCCTTATGTGCCCTCTTGGTAAAAGACGTTCCATTTGAGTGGACTCCGTCTTGTCAGCTAGCTTTTGATAAGTTAAAAAAACATTTGACTATGACTCCCATAATCCGGCCTCCGAATTGGAGCCTACCCTTTGAATTAATGTGTGATGCTAGTGACTTTGCTGTGGGGGCCGTGTTGGGCCAACGAAATGAGAGGAAACCTCATGTGCTCCACTATGCGAGCAAAACTTTGAATAAAGCCCAAATAAATTATACCACCACTGAGAAAGAAATTTTGGCTATTGTGTTTGCTTTGGACAAGTTTCGCTCTTATTTAGTGGGGTCTCAGGTGATTGTTTTCACCGACCACGCTGCACTCAAATACCTCTTGTCCAAACAATACGCAAAGCCTCGATTAATTAGGTGGATTCTCCTTCTTCAAGAGTTTGATCTTGAAATTAGGGATAAAAAGGGGGTGGAAAATGTTGTCGCGGATCATTTGTCCTGCCTCCCTTTTGAGCACCCTACCAAAGATGACTTTCCTATTTGTGAGACCTTCCCCTATGAGCAACTCATGTCTTGCAACGCCTTGAATCAAGCCTTAACTCCTTGGTACGCCAATGTGGCCAACTATTTGGCCACAAAAGCCATTCCTTCTCATTGGTCCGCATTGGACAAGAGGCGATTCTTTAGGCTAGTAAGACAATTCTTTTGGGACGAGCCGTATTTGTTCAAATATTGCTCGAATCAAGTTGTACGGCGATGTATGCCGGATGAGGAATTTGAAAGTGTAATGAAATTTTGCCATTCTCATGCATGTGGGGGCCATTTCTCTTCGAAGAAAATCGTGGCAAAAATTTTGCAAAGTGGACTTTATTGGCTGACTATGTTTAAAGATGTGCATTTATTTTGTGTGGCGTGTGATAGATGTCAAAGGCTCGGGAGCCTTTCTAGGAAACACATGATGCCCCTTAACCCTATCCTTGTTTTGGAGGTTTTTGATTGTTAGGGCATAGACTTCATGGGTCCATTTCCTAGTTCATTTGGGTATCTTTATATCTTAGTGGCCATCGATTATGTTTCCAAATGGGTAGAGGCAATACCAGCAAGAACCAATGACCACTAAGTTGTGGTCAAATTTTTCAAAGAATACATTTTTTCTCGGTTCGGTTTGCCTCGGGCCATCATCAGCGATGGTGGTTCCCATTTTTGTAATAAGCCATTAGGGATACTCATGAGAAAATACGGCATCATTCATAAAGTCGGTTTACCATACCATCCCCAAACACAAGGCCAAGTCGAATTAGCCAACCGTGAAATCAAGACAATCTTGGAAAAGACGGTTAATCCGTCTCGAAAGGATTGGTCTTTGCGCTTAATTGATGCATTGTGGGCCTATCGAACGGCCTACAAAACCATTCTAGGTGCCTTTCCGTACCGTCTTGTGTATGGAAAAGCATGTCACCTCCCGGTTGAGGTTGAACATAAGGCATATTGGGCTATTCGGCAATATAATGAGGGGTTGGGCGAAACCGGCGACCACCGGAGCTCCAATTGAATGAGCTAGATGAAATAAGAAATGATGCGTATGAAAATACAAAAATTTCAAAGGCTAAAATGAAAGTCCGTCATGACCAACACATTCATCGCAAATCTTTTCATGTGGGTCAAAAAGTTCTTCTCTACAATTCCCGGTTGTATCTCTTTTCGGGAAAGCTACGGAGTAGATGGTCCGGCCTCTACCAAATTAGGGAAATCTTTCCCTATGGTGCTATTAAGGTGCAAAATCTTAAGAATGGCACACCTTTCAAAGTCAATGGACAACGGTTAAAGCCTTATTTCGAGCCCTTCCGAGGCAATGTAGATTGTGTGAATCTCATTGATCCACCAATCTTGATTTGATGATTGTCCCCTATGTGCTCCCGCCTGTCGCGCCCAGATTTTTCGCACTCGAGGAATACTCACACAAGCGGGAAAAATGCTGTATTCTCTCATTAGAACTCACCCTCCTAGAAGAATGAGTGCGATTAGGTTTGAATTGAAAATTGATTTGAATAAAGGGCTTTTGAAAAAGATTCGGAGTCGCCACCTAACTTAATTAAGGTGAGTTAGGTCACCTAAAAACTAAGCATAATCCGAAAACTACACTTAGGGTTTTTAGAAAACGATTTTAAAAATATCACCTCAAGAGAGGGTTTTTAAGAAAACAGGTTGTTTGGCAACCTTTGGAAAACATTTAGCCCTTTTTTGAAAAATAACTCTATTTTGGTCTTTGAAATCAGTGATTCTAGGTTCGAAGGTTGGTTACGTGTAGAGAAGATGCACTAAGCTATCACCCTACCCTGCCCTTTCGGTACCTACATGTCAATCTACCCTAGATTCACCTATGAGTATCTTCGATTAACTATCGTTCAATCCTATTCACTTTGAAAAACAATGTTTGAAAAGAAACTAACATGATGCATGATATGCAAGTGCAAGTTAAGAGAATTAAAAACAATAGATTTGAAAAGAGATTGATTTGAAATTGATTTGATTTGAAAATAGATTTGAAGAGATGGAATTGAAATTGAAAGGTTTGAAAGTTTAGAAATAGAAATTTGAAAATAGAAATTTTGAAATTGAAATTTTAAAAATAGATTGGAATTTGGGATTTGAAAATATGGAGACCGCACCCATGAGGGTGGAATTGAAAGTTTGAAAAGTATTGTGACCGCACCTATGAAGGTTGCCTACGTATCCCTTTAGGGGAATCAGGTCAGTCGTAGTTCGGACAAGAGTCCGATTGAGAAGAAATTGATTTGGAAGAAAGAGATTGAATTGGAAATTGAATTTGATTTGAAATTAGAAGAGGAGATTGGAAATTGAAATTGAGAAGATTGGACTTTGATTTGAAAAGATAGATTTGGACTTGTTTTGGAAAGAGAAGGTTTAAGAAACCTAGACTTAGGAAAGAAAGGACTTGAGATTAAGAAAGATTGGACTCAAATGTTGGACTTGGAAGATTGGAGAAAGATTGGATTTAGGAGAGGTTCGAATTTGGAAAGTTTCATTTTTGGAAAGTTTTACTTTTGGAAAGTTTTCGGAATAGGAAAGTTTGGAGTTTAAGAAAGTTTTGAATTTAGAAAGTTTTGAAATAAGGAAGTTTCAACTTAGAAAAGTTTGAATTTGGAAAGGTTTGAAAAAGGAAAGTTTTCAATTTAGGAAATGTTTGAATTAAGAAAGTTTTGAGTTTAGAAAAGTCTTAGATTTGGAAAAATGTTGAAGTTTTGGAAAATTTAGAATTTAAAAAGTTTGGAATTTTAGAAAGATTTATCTTAAGAAAGTTTTGAATTTAGGAAACTTTGAATTTGGAAAGAGTCGAAATTTAGAAAGTTTAGGATTTAGAAAGGTTTAGAGTTTTAGTTTTAGAAAATCTTGAAATTAGGAAAAGTTTGAATTTAGGAAAGGTTTGAAAAATTAGATTTGGAAAGTTGAGATTTGGAAAGGGGTAGAATTAGGAAAGAGTTGGATTGGGAAGGGATTGGATTTTGTTTCTAAAAGGAAAGGTTTGATTTTGTTTCCAAAAACAGAGGATAGGATCTAGTTTCCTAAACAGGTAAATTAGATTTAGTTTCCTAAAGGGTAGATAGGACTTGGCAAGGATTTGGAAAGGGAGATTCTAGAAACCCTAATTTTGAAAAATTATAGTTTTGACGTAGAAAATAGGTTTTGGAAACATGTATAGTTTTGATGTAGAAAACAAGAGGTTTTAGAAACCTAGGTTTGGGGCAAAGTTTGAAAACCATGTTTTTGGAAAGAAAATTAGGGTTTCCTAATCGTGGGTTCTAGGGCTTGACTTGGGCTCCAAGGAAAGAGTTTTTGGAAAGTGCGTTTTTGGAAACGAAGATTTTGGAAGAAAATCCTAGAGAGGAGTTTCTAAAAAGAAGATTTTGGAGAGAGAGAGTTTTTGGAAACAAAGATTTTTAGAAGGGAATCTTAGAGAGGAGTTTTTGGAAAGTGTGTTTTTGGAAACATAGATTTTGGAAGGAAATCCTAGAGAGGAGTTTCTAGAGAAAAGATTTTGGAAAGAAAGTTTTTGGAAAGATTTTTGGGGAACGTTTTTGGAAAGTGGATTTTAGGGAGAGGATTTTGGAAAGGAGTTGAAAAAGGGAGTTTTGAAAACTAGATTTTGGAGGGGAGTTTTTAAAAACAATTTTGGAGAGGAGAGTTTTAGGAAAGTATGTTGAAAAAGAGATTTTTAGGAAGAAAGACTTTTTGAAAAGAGAGTTTTTAGAGGGTGTAAAAACATCTCACTTTCCTAAAGCAATTCTAACCATACGAGGGCTAGAACCACTTTAGGAAAGCGGTTTTGAAAACAACAAGATTTGAAAATATGGACCGTATTGGTCACTTTAAATGTAACACTTTCCTAAAGCAATCCTAGCTATGGAAAAGCTAGAATCACCCTAGGATTGTGATTTTGAAAACAAGTTTTTGAAACGAAAATTTTGATGCAATTTTGAAAACAAGTTTGAAAACGATTTTGAAAACGAGTTTGAAAACGAATTTTGGAAGATGCAAGACTATGATATGCACAATGCAATTTGGGGTCATGAACATACAAGGCTAAGGCTTTACCATATAATCAAGGGGGTCGGACCCACGTGGTCTCTGGTTAGACTAGAAGAAAGCCCCCGACACGGTGACTCTCCAATAGCCCAATCCTACACATAGACTGGGAATCCCCTTGTTTCAAGCATGCAAAGAAAGGGGGGAAAGAAATGGGGGATTAAAATAGAGAAAACCCAAGTGGGTTAGGAGAGAGAAAAGAGAGGGGGGAAGTGCAAAAATTTAAATAGGGAGCCTACCGTATGTCTTGTTATTTAGCACGCCTTGCTTTCTTCGGTCTTCGGTCTTCGGTCTTCGTCTTGATCTTCACCTTTAGTCTTCAAGAGTTGTCTTCAAGCTTCAAACTTCAAATTACAACTCTTCAAGTCTTCGAAGGCGGGTTGAAGGTTAGTGCATGAGTGTATGGGGATGTATAGGAGTGTATAGGAGGCTAGGGTTTAGTGTATAGTGGCTAGGGTTTGGAAAACCTAGGGAAGCTAGGGTTTATGAGGTGCTCGAGCTCTGTATATCGAATTATATGATTTTTAGGTTGAATGAGGCTTTGTATTTATAGAGGTTGGACAACACTGACGCATGTTGCAGTGGTGCCAGGCCAAATTTTACACTGGCGCCACTCCTAGTGGCGCCAGCCATTTAGGAAATATTTAAGGTCGGCAAGCAACGTATCTTTGACTAGATTTGGGCGCCTGTACTAGTGACTACCATGTAATTTTTAGCCTAGCTTCACTAGGAGTGACTCCGGAAAGTCCGGGAATGATTTTAAGAGACCGGGAATGGCCCGGAAGGCTGGAAAAGAGCAGAAACACTTAAAATAGTGTCCTGAAGGTATTTGACTTGAAAAATGAGGATAAGATGGGTCAGAAAGGTTGACCGAGCCTTTAGGGGTAAAACGGTCAATCGGATCGGGAAACTGCCGGGACAGACTCGGATTGTCCCGGAAGAAGACTTGGGATCTGGAAACATTATTTAGAATGTTCCCAAAGGCTGCCGGTTTGATACCCAGAGCCGGTGTGATCGGAAAAGAAAACCGGCCCACCAGGGGCAAAATGGTCATTTCGTACCGGGTTGGCCGGAACTGACTCGGAATGATCTGGAAAGATAAGGAAGGGTTGAGAGTACTATAAGAAGCATTCTTGGAAGGTTACCGATTTGATACCCAGAGCCGGTATGGTCGAAAAAGGAGACTGGCCCACTAGGGGCAAAACGGTCATTTAGCTTCAAGTGGGCCCTACGGGCCCGAGAAGCGACTGGTGGACTAAATTCAAGTTTAAAAGGTGGGCTTAGAGTCTAAATATTCATGTGATGTGTGAACGTGAGTTTGGTCAGCTCGGAGATTGCCGAGCGGGCAAAAATGGGGTGCTTACACCGCCCTCTTGTGTTCTTGTCCCGGACTCTTTCGAGTTAGTCTTGCTTTGAGGACAATGCAATCTCTTAAATGGGGGGTGGGCGAGCTTGTTTTGCGCTCGATTGTTGTGTAAAGTGTATAGGTTGTTTTGTTTTGTTTTATTTCTTTTAAATTTTTTGTTGTTTAATTTAGTGTTGGTTTAGTCTATTCAGTTTTCTAGGTATTCCAGTGTATAAATCGAATTTTTGGGATTTACCGTTCGGACGGTGCGTCCGAACACTTCATTTACCATTCGGACGGCCCGTTTTGTAATAATTTCCCGTTCGGACGGTATCCAGACGCGTGTTAATCGTACCGTTCGGACGCATTTTTGACCGTTCGGACGCCTTTTTGATCGTTCGGACGGCCATTCCCCGTTTGGACGGTGCGTCCAGACGGTATCCGGATGCGCGTCGAACGCTTGGCATCCCCTATAAATAGGCAGCGTCCGTATTGAGTTCAGACTCACTACAAACGCTATACAAGGAGTTTTTAAGTGTTTTGAGAGTTCTTGGACGATAGCGGAGCCCTGCCGGAGCCCGAGCACGTGCCCTTGACTCCTCCACCCTATGTTTCACGCTTCCCTAGGTATTCCTGTATCTTTCCTCACGTATTTTTATTCTTTACCTAGGAGACTTTGTAGGGTGTTTAGATAGTTATGGCAGGCAGATGGGCCCCCGGTGCCCTTCCAGCTGGTGTAGCTGAGCCAGCCCCAGCCTTTGATGTCACACGTTTTGTGTCTGAGGATGCATTCGAGGCATTCTCCCATACTTAGATGAGGCGAGGCGTAGTGATTGAGCGCCAGATGGACCTAGAGCAGTTTAGGGGTCCTGGTTTTTTGTGGGCTGAGGCCTTTGAGGCCCGGGGTTGGGTCCCTTTGACTACCGTCGAGGGAGATGCCATTTTTGTCTTGCTCGCGCGAGTTTATGGTGAACGTGTCAGCCTGTTGTGTTACCCCAGGACACGAGCAGATTACGTCCTAGGTTAGGAGGTTTGACATTGGGAGCACCCCTGCCACTTTCGTAGAGGTGTATGGGCTACCTAGGGTGGCAGACCCTCAGTATAGTTTCCCATCTAGGGGGGCCTCGGATGACTTCAGAGTCGTTTCCGACGAGGTTTGCCTCCCAGGCACTGATTGGGGTTTGCGTCGGCAGGTGGCGATCAGCTCATTACTTCCGATCTACGCCCCCTTGTATATTTTTTGTTGTTAGTCCGTCTACCCCATTGCTAGGCATTCTGAGGTTAAGAGGAGTAGGGCTAGTCTTTTGTGGGCTATTAGGGCGGGTAGGTCCATAGATCTTCCGTTATTTCAGTTTAGAGCCCTAGTAGAGGAGATTACGCACCCGCGTGCTCAGGGATCCATCCCTTTCGCGGTCCTTTTGACACAAGTGATCGAGGATGCTTTCGGGGCCCCTGCTATTGGACTTCCTCGTCTCCCACAGTCGAGGGAGCCCATTGGAAGATCTACCATTCAGCGGGGATTGAGATCTCGCAGACTGCAGTAGCAGCAGGAGCAGTTCCAGCCATAGCCACAGCCACAGCCACAGCCACAGCCACAACCACAACACCAGCAGCAACCGGGACTTGCTGACCCGGATCAATACGACCCCGATATTCATCAGCATCAGCAGCACTTTCAGCCGCCACCGATGCCCGATCCGACATTGCAGATGCTTGAGCAGATGCGGCAGACCTTAGATATGTTAGCTGCGGGATCAGCACAGCAGTCTGCTGACATTGCTAGGCTAGAGGCTGCCCATGCAGCTCATTTTGTAGCACTTGAGGGCCAGATCCGAGCCTAGTCTGAGCAGAGTACTGCATTCCAGGGCCTGATCCAAGCTCAGTCCGAGCAGATCACTGCACTTCAGGGTCAGACTCGGGGCCAGACCAGGATCATTGAGGAGCTTTTTGTTGAGGTCCGGGCCCTTAGGTCTACTGTTGCACCGCCTCCAGATGACGATGGAGATGACTGATAGTTTAGGATTGTGATGCATTTTTGTACACACATAGCATATCATTGCATCAGTTTTTGTACATTGTTTTGACATAGTGTATATTGTTTTGATATAGTGGATTATATTTTGAGATTTCTTTACTGTACATCATTTACTTTTGTATCCGCTTGTTCTTTATCTTGTATTGTTGGATGTTTTAGCTATAGGTGTTCACAGATTTTGGTTTATGTTACTCACCTGTACCATTTTGATGGGAATTTTGGTAGTGTATTGTATCAGTTTCAGTCTTCATTTCTCTCACGCATCTTTTTACATCTCTTATTATGCATGTTTAGCTAGCTTTTGCGATTGATGTGTTGACTCATTTTTGATGCACTATAACTCTATTTTTGACATTAAAACCCGACTTAGATTGAGATGGACTCGTTTTCTTACTTTTAACTCCATGGAGAGTGCTTGATTCATGCATTGGTAGAAAGATATCATTACTTTTAACTCCATTTCCTTCTTGATAGCCATTATCCTTTTTTGTCTTTCACCATATAACCCATTTATCATTTTATTTTTTCACCAACTTCTTTCTCTAAAGATATCATTGAAATTTTTGTATTCCATATCTTTTATTCTTTATTACGTTGGGAAGTGAAAAAAAAAAAAAAGAGAGTGGGTATATGATATAAAAAAAATATATATAGGAAGAAGAAGAAGTGGCATCAAAGTTATAGAGGAGTAAAAAAAAAAAAAGTGTTTATTGTTCGTATCTTTGGGCATATAACAAGGGAGTTGGATATGATATCTTTCCATCACCTCATTGCCATGTGATGTGTTTGTTTTTATCTCTCATCATTCTTACTTTACCTCCTCGCCTTCCAAATGACTTAATCGATCCAAAGATGCTTCATTATAATTTTCATTAGAGTAAAATTTCTATTTTGTCAATTCTTTGAATTATTGTGCATTTATGAACATTCTTTCAGGAAGTTATGCCAAAGGTGATACACTTACATATTGTCTGGTTCTTTGTTTTGGATATGTTCACTCGTTTTGCCTTGTACATTTACTCTATTGTTGAACATATCATTGTGTGAACTTTGTGGGTCTTTCATTCCGAGTGTATGCCTGGTGAGGATTGAATCAAAACTTTACGGTTCGGAAGTGCATAATTGAGTTCCTTATATGTTGCTTAGCAGTGGCTTATCAAGCACACATGCACAAACTTCTCTAGTATATGAATTTTTGCATAAACTCCTACATGTGTTTGAGGTTCGAGATGCGTCCATTGATATCTTGAGTGAGTTGTGCATGTTTTGTTTCTTTTACCGTCCTTAATTATTTCATTTCTATAATGTAAGCACCCTATTTTTGACTGCTCGACAGTCTACACTCCGTCCAGATTTGTTTTCAAGTCATTTTGAGCATATTCCTATCGAATCCAATCCTCTAGGTCCAAATTCTGTCTTTCCTTCGCTTCGCGGGCCTGTCAGGCCCAAATAGAGGCAAAATGACCAAAAATGCCCTTAGCGGCATTGTCCTTCCTTATTCCAATTCCAATCCCTCTCTCGAGACAGTTTATTCCTCGAGACGGTCCGAGTAGCCAAACTACTCACCAAACCGTTAGAGTAGCGGAAATACTCACACAACCGTTAGAATAGCGAAAATACTCACAAAACCGTTAGAGTGGCGGAAACACTCAAAACCCAGGCACGTCTCTTCGGAGACGGTAAGACCCCTTTCCAATCCCACTCTTGAGACAGTTTATTCCTTGAGACGGCTCTAATCCAGGCACATCTCTTCGGAGACGGTAAGACCCCTTTCCAATCCCACTCTCGAGACAGTTTATTCCTCGAGACAGCTCCAATCCAGGCACATCACTTCGGAGACGGTAAGACCCCTTTCTAATCCCTCTCTCGAGACAGTTTATTCCTCGAGACGGCCCGAGTAGCAAAACTACTCACAAAACCGTTAGAGTAGCGGAAATACTCACAGAACCGTTAGAGTAGCGGAAATACTCACAAGACCGTTAGAGTAGCGAAAATACTCAACCCCATCCGAGTATCGGAAATACTCAACCCCGTCCGAGTAGCGGAAATACTCAACCCCGTCTGAGTAACGGAAATACTCACAAATCATCAACCTCGTCCGAGTGGCGGAAATACTCACACCGTTAGAGTGGCGGAAACACTCAAAACCTAGATCAACACCAGTGTCTGGTAGCCCACTTCGGTGAAAAATGACCAAATTACCCTCTGGACCTTTTCCGGTCAAGATGACCATTTTGCCCCTAGGCATCCGAATGTCCCGGGAACCACACCGGCTCCGGGTATCAAACCGATAACCTCCTGACAATACTTTTTATAGTATTCTCAACCTTCCTTTACCTTTCCGGACCATTCTGAGTCAGTTTCGGCCAACCCGGTACAAAATGACCGTTTTGCCCCTGGAGGGCCGGTCTCCTTCTTCGACCATACCGGCTTTGAGTATCAAACCGGTAATGTCACGAGAATACTTTTTATAGTATTCTCAACCTTCCTTTACCTTTCCGGACCATTCCGAGTCAGTTCCGGCAAACCCGGCACAAAATGACCGTTTTGCCCTGGAGGGCCGGTCTCCTTCTTCGACCATACCGGCTTTGAGTATCAAACCGGAAATGTCCCGAGAATACTTTTTATAGTATTCTCAACCTTCCTTTACCTTTCCGGACCATTCCGAGTCAGTTCCGGCAAACCCGGTACAAAATGACCGTTTTGCCACTAGAGGGCCGGTCTCCTTCTTCGACCATACCGGCTTTGGGTATCAAACCGGTAATGTCCCGAGAATACTTTTTATAGTATTCTCAACCTTCCTTTACCTTTCCGGACCATTCCGAGTCAGTTCCGGCCAACCCGGTACAAAATGACCGTTTTGCCCCTGGAGGGCTGGTCTCCTTCTTCGACCATACTGGCTTTGAGTATCAAACCGGTAATGTCCCGAGAATACTTTTTATAGTATTTTCAACCTTCCTTTACCTTTCCGGACCATTCCGAGTCAGTTCCGGCAAACCCGGCACAAAATGACCATTTTGCCCCTGGAGGGCCGGTCTCCTTCTTCGACCATACCGGCTTTGAGTATCAAGCCAGTAATGTCCCGAGAATACTTTTTATAGTATTCTCAACCTTCCTTTACCTTTCCGGACCATTCCGAGTCAGTTCCGGCCAACCCGGTACAAAATGACCGTTTTGCCCCTAGAGGGCCGGTCTCCTTTTTCGACCATACCGGCTTTGAGTATCAAACCGGTAATGTCCCGAGAATACTTTTTATAGTATTTTCAACCTTCCTTTACCTTTCCGGACCATTCCGAGTCAGTTCCGGCAAACCCGGCACAAAATGACCGTTTTGCCCCTGGAGGGCCGGTCTCCTTCTTCGACCATACCGGCTTTGAGTATCAAACCGGTAATGTCCCAAGAATACTTTTTATAGTATTCTCAACCTTCCTTTACCTTTCCGGACCATTCCGAGTCAGTTCCGGCAAACCCGGTACAAAATGACCGTTTTGCCCCTGGAGGGTCGGTCTCCTTCTTTGACCATACCGGCTTTGAGTATCAAACCCGTAATGTCCCGAGAATACTTTTTATAGTATTCTCAACCTTCCTTTACCTTTCCGCACCATTCCGAGTTAGTTCCGGCCAACCCGGTACAAAATGACCGTTTTGCCCCTAGAGGGCCGGTCTCCTTCTTCGACCATACCGGCTTTGAGTATCAAACCGGTAATGTCCCGAGAATACTTTTTATAGTATTCTCAACCTTCCTTTAACTTTCCGGACCATTCCGAGTCAGTTCCGGTCAACCCGGTACAAAATGACCGTTTTGCCTTTGGAGGGCCAGTCTCCTTCTTCGACCATACCGGCTTTGAGTATCAAACCGGTAATGTCCCGAGAATACTTTTTATAGTATTCTCAACATTCCTTTACCTTTCCGGACCATTCCGAGTCAGTTCTGGCAAACCCGGCACAAAATGACCGTTTTGCCCCTATGGGCCGGTCTCCTTTTCTGACCACACTGGCTCTGGGAATCAAACCAGCAACCTCTGAGAACATTCTAAATAATATTTCTAGATCCCAAGTCTTTTTCCGGGACAATCTGAGTTTGCCTCGGCAGTTTCTTAGTCCGATTGACCGTTTTACCCCTAAAAGCTCGGTCGACCTTTCCGACACATCCTATCCTCACTTTTCAAGTCAAATACCTCCAGGACACTATTTTAAGTGTTCTTGCTCCTTTCCAGCCTTCCGGGTCATTCTCGGCTCCTCCAAATCATTCCCGGACTTTTCGGAGTCACTCCTAGTGAAGCCAGGCTAAAGTTTACATGGTAGTCACTAGTACAGGCGCCCAAATTTAGTCAAAGATACGTTGCTTGCCGACCTTAAATCTTTCCTAATTGGCTGGCGCCACTACTAGTGGCGCCAGTGTAGAATTTGGCCTGGCGCCACTGTAACAGGCGCCAGGTTTATTCTCCTTCTATAAATACAGAGCGTCATTCAACGTGAAAGGGGTTTGCAAACTTAACCTAAAAATCCCATATTTCGATATACAGAGCTCGAGCACCTCCAAAACCCTAGCCTCCCTAGGTTTTCCCAAACCCTAGCCACTATACACAAACCCTAGCCTCCTATACACACCTATACACCTCCATACACTCATACACTAGCCTTCAAATATTCTTTGAAGACTTGAAGAGCTGCCATCCAAAGCTTGGAGACAACTCTTGAAGATTGAAGAAGAAGATCAAGACAAAGATCGAAAACCGAAGACAGCGCGGCGCGCAAAATAAAGAAGACATACGGTAGGCTTTCTCTTTAATCTTCTGTACTTCCCCCTCTCTCTTCTCTCTCCAACCCACTTGGGTTTTCTCTATTTTAATCCTCCATTTCTTTCCCCCCCTTTCTTTGCATGCTTGAAACAAGGGGACTCCCGGTCCATGTGTAGGATTAGACTATTGGAGAGTTACCGTGTCGGGGGCTTTCTTCTAGTCTAACCAAAGACCACGTAGGTCCGGCCCCCTTGATTATGTGGTGAAGCCTTAACCTTGTATGTTCACGACCCCAAAATTGCATTGTGCATATCATAGTCTTGCATCTTTCAATATTCGTTTTCAAACTCGTTTTCAAAACCGTTTTCAAAATTGTTTTCAAAATTGCATCAAAATCTCTTTTTCAAAAACTTGTTTTCAAAACCACAATCCTAGGGTGATTCTAGCTTTCCCATGGTTAGGGTTGCTTTAGGAAAGTGTTACATTAAAAGTGATCAATATAGTCCATATTTTCAAATCTTGTTGTTTTCAAAACCGCTTTCCTAAAGTGGTTCTAGCCTTCCCATGGTTAGAATTGCTTTAGAAAAGTGAGATGTTTTTACACCTTCTAAAAATTCTCTTTCCAAATCCTTCCTCTTAAAAATCTCTTTTTCAACATACTTTCCTAAAACTCTCCTCTCCAAAATTGTTTTTAAAAACTCCCTTCCAAAATCCATTTTTCAAAACTCCCTTTTTTAACTCCTTTCCAAAATCTTCTCCTCAAAATTCACTTTCTAAAAACGCTCTCTAGAAATCTTTCTAAAAAACTCTCTTTCCAAAATCTTCCTTCTAGAAATTCCCCTCTAGGATTTTCCTTCTAAAATCTACGTTTCTAAAAACACACTTTCCAAAACTCCTTCTCTTTAAAATCTTTTTCCAAAAACTCCCTCTCCAAATTCACTTTCCAAAAACTCCTCCCTAGGATTTCCCTTCTAGAAAACCTTCGTTTCCAAAAACGCACTTTCCAAAAACTCTTTCCTTAGAGCCCAAGTCAAGCCCTAGAACCCACAATTAGGAAACCCTAAATTTTCTTCCCAAAAACATGGTTTTCAAACTTTGCCCCAAACCTAGGTTTCCAAAACCTCTAGTTTTCACATCCAAACTATACATGTTTCCAAAACCTCTTTTCTACGTCAAAACTATAATTTTCCAAACCTAAGGTTTCTAGAACCTCCTTTCCAAATCCTTGCCAAATCCTATCTTCCCTTTAGGAAACCAAATCAAATCCTCCCGTTTAGAAAACTAGATCCTATCCTCCGTTTTTTGAAACAAAATCAAACCTCCTCTTTTCAAAACAAAATCCAATCTTTTCCTAATCCAAATCTTTCCTAATTCAAATCCTTCCTAAACTTCCACTTTCCTAAATCTTAAGTTTCCAAAACTTGAACATAAAAATCTTTCCTAATTCTACCCCCTTTCTAAATCTTAATTTTCTAAATTCAAGTTTTCAAAACCTTTCCTAAATTCAAGCCTTTCCGAATTTCAAGACTTTCTAAAACTCAAACTCTAAAACTTTCTAAATCCTAAACTTTCTAAATTTCAAATCTTTCTAAAATTCTAAGCTCCCTAAATTCAAAACTTTCTTAAGTTAAATCTTTCTAAACCCAAATCTTTCTAAACTCTAAACTTTCCAAAACTTCAAAATCTTCCTAAATCTAAGGCTTTTCTAAACTCAAAACTTTCTTAAGTTGAAACTTTCTTAATTCAAACATTTCCTAAACTGAAGACTTTCTTTTTCAAACCTTTCCTAAAACAAAACTTTCTTATTTTCAAAACTTCCTTGTTTTCAAAACTTTCCAAATTCAAAACTTTCCTAATTCCAAAACTTTCCAAAAATAAAACTTTCCTAAATTCAAACTTTCCAAAAATGAAACTTTCTTAATTCGAAACTTTCCTAAATCGGACCTTTCCTAATTCGAACCTTTCCTAAATCGAAACTTTCTTAAACTCTCGAGTCTTTCCTAGGTCTCCTACCTTTCCTAAGTCTAGGTTTCCTAAACCTCCATCTTTCCCAAACCAAGTCTTTCCAAAAATCAATCTTTTCAAATCAAAGTCTAATCTTCTTCTCAATTTCAACTTCCAATCTCCTTTTCTAATCTCAAATCAAATCCAATTTTCAATTCAATCTCTTTTTTCCAATCCAATCTCTCTCTTCAAATCAATCTATTTTCAATCGAACTCCGGTCTGAACTACGACTGACCTGATTCCCCCAAAGGGATACGTAGGCAACCTTCATAGGTGCGGTCACAATACTTTTCAAACTTTCAATTCCACCCTCATGGGTGCAGTTTCCAAATCTCAAACTCTAATCTATTTTCGCAATTCCAATTTCAAATTTCTATTTTCAAAATTTCTACTTTCAATTTTCAAACTTTCCAATTTCAATTCCATCTTTTCAAATCTATTTTCAAATTAAATCAATTTCTTTTCAAATCTATTTTTTTTTTTCAATTCTCTCTTATTTTGCACTTGCATATCATGCATCATGTTAGTTTTTAAACATTTGTTTTTCAAAGTAAATAGGATTGAACTATAGTTGGTTGAAGACTCTCATAGGCGAATCTAGAGTAGATTGACATGTAGGTACCGAAAGGGAGGGGTAGGGTGATAGCTTAGTGCGTCTTTCCTACACGTAACCAACCTCCGAACCTAGAATCACTGTTTTCAAAGACCAAAAGGAGTTATTTTTCTAAAAAGGGCTAAATGTTTTCCAAAGATTGTCAAACAACCTATTTTCCTAAAAAACCCTCTCTTGAGGAGATATTGTCAAAATCGTTTTTCAAAAATTTTAAGTGTAGTCTTCGGATTATTCCTAGTTTTTAGGTGACCTAACTCACCTTAATCAAGTTAGGTGGCGACTCCAAATGTTTTTTTAAAAGCCCTTTATTCAAACTTATTTTTCAATTCAAACCTAGTCGCACTCATTCTTTTAGGAGGGTGAGTTCTAACGAGAGAGTACAACATTTTTCTCGCTTGGGTGAGTATTCCTCGAGTGCGAAAAATCTGGGCGACACATATAATACATTTTTGCTAGGGACTAGCAAAAGCTAAGTTGGGGGGTGTTGATTCCACTCTAAAAGTTTAATCTTTGTCCCCTAACTAAGTGTTTGATAGCCTCTATATGGTTATTAGTATAGATTTTTAGCAATAAACTGATCTAAAGTGTTTTTTTTTATATGTATTATAGGTTTTCGGTGATAAAATGGTGGAAAAAGGGCTTAAAGAGAAGAAGACCGTCCGGACGGACCGTTCAGACGGTTAAGCCGTTCCGATGGTGCGTTCGGACGGCCAAATTACCATTCGGACACACAGTTCAGACGGACAAATTGCCGTTCGGATACTTCGTTTAGACGAGTGAATTACCGTTCGGACGGTGCGACGGACAGGGGAGTTCCAGAGTCTATATTTCCCGTCCAAAGCCATTCTAGAGGCGATATTATCCGTCCAAAGCCGTTCCAGAGTCGTCTTTTTCCGTTCGAAGAATTACAGAGCCAAGTTTCCTCGTCCAAAGACCGTCCGAACGGTTATGGCACCGTCCAGACGGTTCGTCCGGATGCACTCTAGACGCACTTCGGACGGTGAACGCAGATTTGCCTTACAACCCAGCAATTGAAGAAAGAAAGGGGATATATCAGATTTTAGGTCTTTTGCTGCGGGTAGAGAGGGAGAATAGGGGAAAATGATGTATTTTGCTTAGATTTACTTTAGTTTGTTGTATTTAAGGCTTTGGGAAGTATTTAGATAGTTTTCTTGGGTTGATTTGGTGTAATCTCTTACATTTTTCACATTTTAATATATATACACTTTTGGTTTAAAGTCAAGATGTTGTCTCTACTCTTTGGAAAGCTTTCAATCATGGATTCTTCAAGCTAAACCCATTGTTTAGGAGCGCAAATGTGAAGATCTACCAAGGAATGCATGGAAAATGAAAGGAGAGTTCTTGAATCTTGTTGAATACCTATTTTGCTTATCTTTCTCTAATTATGTTGGAATTAATTGTTGTAGAACTCTTAGATCTATAATCATAGTTAATAACATGTGATTTATTTCTAAAGAACCCATAAATTGTGATAAAACTTAATTCCAACATAATTAGAGATCCCTAAAATTTCAAAGCTAAACTTTCCAAATCAAGGGCCTTTGGACGGTTCTTGATTTGAGTTAACCCAAACTCCCCCTTTCAAATTCCATGCTAGAATTGGTAGATCGGAACATTTGAATCCAAACCCCCTTCTTTAATCAAGTTAAATCTCTATTTGTGCTCCTTTGGAATTCCGGTTAAATTAAGAGTTAATTTAGTGTTAAGTGTGGTTGTTGTAGTAAAATGTTCATAATTGTCAATTCACTTTAGCTAGAATTAAGTTATAGGTTTAAATTTCAATTCAATTGCTTGCCTAGTTGCTAGTAAACCAAACCCTCAAACACCAAAAAGATTTTCGGTCAAATTTTAGCTAACATAGCAATCGATTTCACTCGTGGTTTACGGTTACAATCTGAATATATTTCTAAACTCTACTCGTTCCTATTGCTAAATTAGCATAGGTCTCTTGGGAGAACACGATAGTGGGAGTACCCCACTTAAACTACAAGCACCCCCTTCGCGGTGAGCGTGGAAGGGACGAGTCAGTTATACATGTCATGGATGCATTATACTACACGTATATAAACTATTTACAAAGAATGACTCAGGATTGCCCCAGGGCCTATACTCTCAAGATTCTGCCCCATTTGGTTTTGTCTCATTCTCATCGGGGTGTGATAGCATTTGCACCATTCTCCAAGGATCTTGACCTTTCGGTTTGCTATCCTATCCCTAATTTCTACAGGATTGCTGTTTAGGGTTTTTCTAATCTCATTTGGTTTTCTCTCTCAGATCTCCAAAATGCCACCATGGCTCGAGCGACAACTCATATGCCCTTTGCAGAGTGATAAACAGCTAGGCCTTCAATCTGAGAAGACTTCTTTTAGGACCGTAATGCAAGCTAAGTTTAGGGGTTGTAAGAAACGAAGGGATATTTAGGCTCAATGATCTTCTTTTAGTGGGTTGTTTGAACCAAAACCATCTTAGCACACTTTGGAGCATGAGATTGCCCCTGCATTCCTCCCTAGTTCTCCTTTCTCATCCTACTTGTCTTGGTATTATTCAGGCTTATTTAGGCTAATCAATTCTCTTTGATTAGAGAGGACTTTAATTTGGATCGTAACGTAGGCTAGGTTAAGGGGTTTATGAATGAAAGGGTATAAAGGCTCAAACATTATCACTTGTGGGGTTTTAAAAGACCAATAATCACCTTTGGCAACTTAACTTCCATTCACTACTTTTTTCTTTCCTTCATACTCTTGTTGTTCTTCTGGACCGCTTTTTGCCTTCTAATTTAGGATTTTTTTCCTCTTTTTTTTTATTAAGCAATTTGTTGCTAAGTTAACTTTTGGAGATGCTAGCTTTTTTATTTATATTTTGGGATGACAGTATCTTCCTTTATAGGTCCCACGAACACAATATTTTCTTTACTAGAGACGCCTTAGACGCCATAACTTCTTAAAGATCACCATTTTCATCGTTGCTCATTATATTTTCTTGGAAATTGCCCTTTTCCTCATTGCTCATTATATCTTCTTAAAAATCACCCTTTTCATCATTGCTCATTATATCTTCTTGGAAATCACCCTTTTCGTCATTGCTCATTAGTTCATACTCATGGCCTTTGCCTTAACCCAGTATGGGCAGTGATCATTTGGTCGGTTTTCTTGAGGAAAGTAGCCGACTTAAGTGGGCTTTGCAAAGGGATTTGTTTGTGTATTGTAGAAGAAAAGAGGGTTTTTCATCATTTCAAGTTAAATTGCTTAGTCCATAAAGCCTTTATACAAAATTTAGACAATGTTCCTAAAAAATGGTGTGTTTCTGCCGAATCAACTACTGTGTGCTTTCCCCAGTGTGGGGGATGATTATAGGTTTGGGGATATCTGAAAAGAGATCACTGACGGCTCTAGTGGGCTGAGCAAAAGATAGTGTTTATCTGGGATAAATAGAACAATGGCTTCTCATTATTTTAAGTACTCGGCTGCCCATCGCTTAGCCGGATGTCACGCAAGTGTCGCCTTTTCAATGAACTTCACACCTTTTTAATGAGACTATCTCCTTCCTATCTCTCATTCTCTCTTTGTTTCTCAAATGTCTTAACCTCCCTTTGAATGGGTTGCCCATGCTATCCCATCCTTTAAGTCGAGTCATTTATCAAATGGAAAAGAATCCCTAAAAGTAATAATCATCCACAAGAGTAAGAGACAAAGAGGATAAATTGGAAACTATCCATTTTCATTTAAAAATATGATAACATGGCATGCAATGTTTATTTAAAGAAGATATGCGAGAAATAGAGAGACGAAAAGAAAATAGAGAAATTTTGTGGAAACCTCCCTTTTCTTGTGGACTTTTTGATGAGAACCCCTAATAGAGTTTTGGGACTATGCCCATCTCCTTGGTATTCCATTCGTTAGATGCATCCCCGAACAACATAGGGCAGATTTACAGATCTTCTGTGATGCTTGGGGAACTGTCGAAGATGGTACTGCTGTTAATTTCCTCCTCCATGATTGTATTGACGGTGTGATCGCGTTGCGAATTGGTGGGGACAACAGGGACCGGGTTCACCTCCTTGATTTCGACAATCTTATCATCTATTAGATCTTGGATTTTATGTTTCAGAGATTGGCAACTTTTTATGTCATGGCCTAGTCCGCTTGAGTAATATGCGCACCTGAGTGTTGAGTTGAAAGAGGATGGTAGAGGTTTAACTAGTGGTGTAGCCGATATTGGGCGCATGTATCCAGCTTTCAGCAAATTATTGTAAGCAACTGTTTGGGTGCCGGCCAATTGGGTAAAGGGTTGATTCCGCCCTCTTGCTCTTTTAGGTCTAGTATACGACGACGCATAAACCAACTCAAAAGTAGGTACCTTAGGTGTTGCTAGTGCAGACAGTTGCAAGGGTAGAGGGTCGAATGTTGTGGTAGTAATTCCTGCCAGGTTCGCTGCTTGGGATTCACTGAGACTTTGCATCTTGCGTTTTAGGGTATGGCAACTCCGATGTTATGACCTTTAGGTTCAAGCGCTTTATCAAGAATGGGCTTTGGAGGTACCATAACCAAGCGCCTGGATTCACAAAGTTGCCGGTAAGCTCCATCTCCCGAGCATTCGGGCGGGGTGAAGTTTTGATTTTTCTTTTTTAACTTCTCTTGAGAAAGAGTATACCCAACTTCAATCTGTGTCTGATCAGCATCCTGCGTGGAGTTGGTAAGAGTTTAAGGGTGGAGTACTGTGGCAACATGGAGTTGAGATTGTGGCGGGGGAATGATCTTTTGGCGAGAGGTTGACTTTTTTTCTTTTTTCACATTGGTCATTTTTGCACAAGATAGAGGGATCATGGTCTCCAGTTTCATCATCCTTTTTTAAAGTTCCACTTGTTCTTCCAATATTCGGGTTTGCCACTGCCTGAGTAGTCGATTGGGTGGCACTAAGGTTGCGGGCATTATTGTAGTGGGCTCTTTGGACAACATTGCCTGCATCAGCTTGAGCATTTCATCTATTTTGTTTTTCATCTCATTAATCTCCTTGCGAGTGACAGGGGAGATCTCATCGAGGTTGGCTGCCATTAGCAAAGTTCTTTGTCTGGTAGTGATGGGTTTTCTAGGTAGACGCCGTTCTTTCTTAGGAACAATGTTTACTTTCATGGGAGGATTTCTGCAAATACAAAGAAAGAAAACAAGGACATAAATTGCAAGTTAGTTTTTTGGTTATTAGAAAGCTTTATACAATGCATGTCCTAAGGGTGTTCTTACTTGAGAGGGAACTAAACATGATGAGAGTTGGCTCATTTTCGAAGATAGGGGGTTTACCTTTGTATGCAGATACCTTACCGTCAGATGGGAATCTCTTTTCATTCGTACGTTCAAAGGAAAAGGGTACATAGAACTTTGAATTTAGAATATGAGAGGAAATAGAGTACACTTTAATTGGGGAGAGGGAAACATTTTTCTTTGGACTTCCACTTATCTAGTTTTACATATGAAATCCTAAACTATTCTCGAGTCTTCGGATTCGCCTTCCTTGGATTTGATGTCGAAGAGGTCATTGAGGGACCTTGTTGATTGATTGCCCCTTGTCTTCTAGGCAACCCTATCTCTGTGAGCATAGAGGGATTGGGGCCCCTCTTTATGGAATGAATATGCATGCTATGAATCCTTAGGGTTACTTGGGAACCCTTAGGGTTTGGGTAGGTTTAATGGAATGGAGAGTGAGCCTGGTGTCACTCTCTTTGGGTTGATCATATGCAAGGGAATGCAGTGACTTGAGTTACTCTGGAACTCTTGTCTTGGGATGCCATATTATATGCATGAATTTGGATGCAAATATCGTAAGGAGAGAGAATGCGATGATAAAGTAAATGTGCATGCATGAGCAGTTAGACAAGCATTATAACAGTAAGAATATAGTCATTATAACAACAGGGATAAATATGTATAGAGGAAAATAAAAGCGGTTGCCCTTTCCTCTATGGTTTTGGAAAACAGTGTGCGTATCTTAAATCCGGCAGAGGTTCAGCTATGCATGGTGTCTATATGAGCATGAGGTTGAGGGTTTACTAATGCGTCCTAAAAAGGCTCAGTTCTCGGATCTTTAAACCTAGGCCCACTCCCCGAGGTAGTGCCATGATCGGTTGGTGATCCGAGCGAGGGAACCATCAAGAGGCCATAAGCAAAGAAACTGACACAGCATCTTGCCCACAACCAATATACCATTCCCCCTTCTAACTAGAAAGGACAAATCAGAGTAAAGAATGCAAGTATGCAGAATGCAAGTGCACTTACAGTGTGTGTGTGATTTTTGAAAGTGGAGGAAAGAGCCCAACAACTCTCATCCATCATGTTCATCACATTCATTCATGCATAGCAATTAGTATGACATAAACAATAAACAAAAGCCCACCTACAAAATAAAGATGCAAGAGTTAGTATGCGGATAACAAACTTAATGCAGGATAATATGAATGGAAATAAATGCATGTTTTTTAAAAACAACTTTGAAAGTTTGATTTTGAAAATTGAAAGTGGATAAAATTGGATAAGTTAATTGAAGACTCTACATGGGTGAAAGGTAAAAAGACATGACTATGACCTAACCTTCTAAGTGTCCTCAGCGGAGTCGCTAGCTGTTGCGCCCAGATTTTTTGCACTCGAGGAATACACATACAAACAGAAAAAATACTGTACTCTCTCGTTAGAACTCATCCTCCCAAAAAAATGAGTGCGACTAGGTTTGAATTGAAAATTAATTTGAATAAAGGGCTTTTGGAAAACAATTCGGAGTCACCACCTAACTTGATTAAGGTGAGTTAGGTAACCTAAAAACTAAGCACAATCTGAAAATTACACTTAGGGTTTTTGAAAACGATTTTGGAAATACTTCCTCAAGAGTGGGTTTTTAAGAAAATAGGTTGTTTGGCAACCTTTGAAAAATATTTAAGCCCTTTTTTGAAAAAAAAAAACTTCATTTTGGTCTTTGAAAACAGTGATCTATGTTCGGAGGTTCGTTACGTGTAGGGAAGACGCACTAAGCCATCACCCTACCCCGCTCTTCCGATACCTACATGTCTATTCACTCTAGATTCACCCATTAAAGTCTTTGATTAACAAATGTCCAAAACTATCCACTTTAGAAAAGAATATTTAAAAGAATGATGCATGATATGCAAGTGCAAGAAAACATTTGATTTGGAAATAGATTGGAAAAGCTAGATTTGATTTTGGAAGAAAGTTTTAGAGATTGGAAATAAAGATTTGAAAATAGATTTTTAAAATTAGAAACTTGAAAAAGATTATGAAATTGGAAACTTGAAAAAGATTGTAAAATTGAAAATTTGAAAAAAGTTATGAAATTGGAGATTTGAAGAAAGTTATGATCGCACCCGTGAGGGTTGCCTACGTATCCCTTTTGAGAAATCAGGTTAGTCGTAGTTCAGACAAGAGTCCGATTGAAAATAGAAGATTTTGATTGGAAAAAGAAATTGAGTTGGAATTTGAATTGGAAGATTAGGAAATTTGAACTTTGATTGAAAGATTTGAAAAGATTGGTTTTGAAAAGCTTGGTTTGAGGAAACCTAGACTTAGGAAAGACTTGAGGTTTAAGAAACATTGGACTTGACTTGGAAGGGTTTTAGAGAAGATTTGACTCGAATGTTGAACTTGGAAAATTAGGGAAAGATTAGATTTAAGAAAGGTTGAATTAGGAAAGTTTCAAAATAGAAAAGTTTCGTTTTAGAAAAGTTTCATTTTAGGAAAGATTTCGAATTAGGAAAGTTTTCTTTTTAGGAAAGTTTTGAGTTACAAAAGTTTCATTTTACGAAAGGTTTTGTTTTAGGGAAGTTTCGAATTAGGAAAGTTTAAAATAGGAACGGTTTTGAAATTGGAAAGTTTCAAATGAGGAAAATTTTAACTTAGGAAAGTTCCAAATTAGGAAAGAATTAAAATTGGAAAGTTTTGAAATTGAAATGTTTTGAAATAGGAAAGTTTAAAATTTAGGAAAGTTTCCTTTTTAAGAAAAAAGTTGATTTTTGGAAAGATTTGAATTAGGAAAAGTTTGATTTAAGAAAGATTTAGAATTTGAAAAGTTTTGAATTTAGAGAGTTTTAACTTAAGAAAGATTCAAATTTAGAAATTTTTGACTTAAGAAAGAATTAAGATTGGAAAGTTTTAAAATTTAGAAAGGTTTAAATTTTAGAAAGATTCGAAGTTTGAGTTTTAGAAATACTTGAAATTTAGGAAAGATTTGAAGATTTAGCTTTGAAAAGTTAAAATTTGGAAAGATATGGAATTAGGAAAGGTTAGAATTAGAAAGATTAAGAAGCTTAAAGTTTAAGGAAAGATTTGAAAGTTTAAGTTTTATAAACTTAAGGTTTAGGAAGGTATGGGATTAGGAAGGGCTGGATTAGGAAAGATTTGGATTGGAAAGATTGGGATTCCTATTTCGTAAAACAAAAGATTGGATTTTGTTTTTAAAAGGAGGTGATTTTGATTTTGTTTCCAAAAACGAAGGATTAGATCTAGTTTCCTAAATGGGGAGATTGGATTTGGGTTTCCTAAAACGGAAGATATGATTTGACATGGAATTGGAAAGATGAAGTTTTGAAAATCTTAGATTTTGGGGTAGAAAATAGGATTTAAAATATATGATTTTAATGTGGAAAATAGGATTTGGAAACCTAAAGTTTGAAGCCAAAATAGGAAATTGAGAATTATGTTTTGGAAAGAAAATTAGGGTTTCCTAACCATGGCTCTAAAGTTTAACTTGGACTCCAAGAAAAAAGATTTTAGAAAGTGAATTTTTGGACAGAAAGATTTTTGGAAGAAGATCTTAGAAATGAGTTTTTAGAAAAGGACTTTTGGAAAGAGCTTTTTTGGAAAGTAGTTTGGAGAGGAGTTTCAGAAAATAGATTTTTGAAGGAAGTTTTTAGAAAGCAATTTTCAAAAGAAGATCGGAGAAAGTTTTTAAAAAGTATATTGGAGATGAGATTTTAGAAAGTAGATGTAAAAAGAGATTTTGGAGAGGATTTAAAAGGAGGTTGTTTGAAAGTGAGTTTGAAAACCAATTTGAAAAGGATTTGAATGTGGACTTTTGCAAGCCTCTAAAAATATCTCTCTCCTAAAACGATTCTAACCATAAGAAGGTTAGAACCATTCTAGGATTGTGATTTTGAAAACAATAAGGATTTGAATATATGGACCATATTAATCACTTTAAATGTAACACTTTCCTAAAACAACCCTAACCATGAAAAGGCTAAAATCACCTTAGGATTGTGATTTTGAAAATAAGTTTTGAAGAAGAAAACTTTAATGCAAGTTTTGAAAACGATTTTGATGCAACTTTTTGAAACAAAGTTTGAAAACAATTTTTGGAGAGATGCATGATTATGATATGCTCAATGCAAGTTGGGGTCTTGAACATACTTGGTTAAAGGCTTCACCACATAATCAAGGGGGTCGAACCCACGTGGTCTCCGGTTAGACTAAGAGAAAGCCCCTGACACGGTGACTTTCAATAGTCTAATCCTACACATGAACTGGGGAGTTCGTTGTTTCAAGCATGCAAGAAAAGGGGGGTAGAAGATGGGGATTAAAATAAAAGAAAATCTAAGTAGGTTAGGAGAGAGAAGAGACAAGGGGGAATTGCGTAAACGTAAATAGGAAGCCTGCCTTGCGTCTTCTTTTATTTTGCTAGCTCGGTTTGCTTTCTTTACTTCGATCTTCGCTGTAAGCACACCATTTTTGCCTGCTCGGCAATCTCCGGCCTGACCGGATCCAATTTTCAAACATCACAACACATGCAAGCTCAAGACAAGTCTTTCAAACTCCAATCCAGTCAACTAGTCGCTTCCCGAGTCCACAAAGCCTAAATTAAGCCATAAACATCATTCCAGGCAGCTTTCCGGGATCGGGCAGTCTCGAAAACCAACGCCATATGGGTAGCTTCCTAAGATCAGGCGATCTTGGGAACCAACATCCTATCAAATTCTAAATGGTTCACTTCTAGCGCCTGCTAGCCCGCCAATATAGAATGTCCATCATTTGGTAGTTCCCCGAGACCAGGCATTCTCGAAAACCAACACCACCCTCACAGGCAGCTTTCTGAGACTAGGTGTTCTCAGGAACCAACACCACCCTACAGGTAGCTCTCTGAGACCGGGCGGTCTCAAGGACCAACACCACACAGATAGTTTTCTAAGACCGGGCTGTCTCGGGAACCAACACCTAGGTCAACACTGGCGCCTGCTAGCTCGACTAGGTGAAAAATGACCAAACCTGTCCCTTAGGCCTCCAGGCACGTTTTGAGAAAGTTCAAGATCCCTCAAAATGGTAAGTCCACCCTTCCAAAATGTTACTAAACTATTAGACGTACTCCACGCCAACCTAGTTCAATTCCTGTCCCATTCCGGCTAACTCCGGCTAAAATGACCGTTTTGCCCCTAAACGCCCTAGCACTGCGCAAACCCTACTGAATGGTAAAAGACTCTCCCGAAACCATCCCTAAATGACCCGACACGTATAACGTGACTCTCCGATCCATTCCTAACCATTTCCAACCCAACTTGGCTGAAATAACCATTTTACCCCTGACGACCCTGACGCGCCCCAAAACAACACCGGTCCTAGGTTAATGAACGACGAATCTCGTTGTACACCCATGCTTAACCTAAGAAAGACCTCACGACGCTAAACACCCACGGCTCGATAAAATTTCCCCAGAGCGTCTCACAGACGCTCCGCCTAAATTCCCGTTTTTCTCGATTCCTTGGTTATAACGCATCGTCAAATGCCTTGAGAAATGCGTAGACCAGGGAATTCCCAAAAGCTCGTCCATAGGTCATTCCATCAATACGGACGAGCTTTTCAAAAAGCTCGGATAGATCACTCCTCGAAGCCCTTCATCGTATGGCTTGAAAACTGCAACTTTCAGCAACCCCTAGAGCGTCTTGCAGACGCTTTGCCTAGATTGACTTTTCCCCCAATTCTCTTATTGCAACGTACCGTTAAACGACTGGAGAAATGCGTAAATCAAGGAATTCCCAAAAGTATTTTAAGAGTACTTTCCATCGGTATGGTCCGATCGAAGAGATCGCTCCCCGCAAGCCTTGATCATGCTACACAAAAATAGCTACTTTTCAACCCCCACAGAGCGTATCACAAACGCTTAGCAAAGATGCCATTTTAAGCACATTTCCCCATACGATATCCCACACTTCCGAATACTATTCCAACTTTTCAAAAACATGAAAGTTCACAGGAAACCGTAAGAGAACATCGTGGGTGCAACCGACTCTCCCGAAACCGTCCCAATTGGGTCAATTATCGAGACAGTTTAAATGAACACTCTCGGTGACGGAGCGTATACTACATGCACCCAGATTTTGATCAAATTGACCAAAGTTAGATCAACTATTAGGATTTAGCCGGTACAAGGGGTGCCGCGTGGCGTTCTAGCAATGGAACAGTACTGCTACATGCGCCAGGGAAAATTTTGGCCAGAACTGAAAATTGATGCGAAGCTTTGCTGAAACTACTCCAGAACCTCGAATTTCTATATACATCTCACTCCTCCAACACTTAGGTTAGATTCCACCTCCTCCTAACTCATACACTTCACTTACATAGCCCTATACACCATTAAACTCCTCCTTCCAGCCCCTCAAGCTTACTTGAAGCCATCCAAGTTCAAGTCAAGGCATCCATAGGAGATTACAAGTGTATTGAAGGCAAAATGTGGTATTTCTTTTACATTTTTGCATTCCCCCACTCTTCTCTTCTCCCTCTTAGTCTACTTAGGCTATTCTTTATTTTAATCCCCATCTCCAACCTTCTTTTCTTGCATGCTTATAACCAAGAGGGCTCTTAGTTCATGCCTAGAGGAAAGCTAGTGGGAGCCACCGTGTAAGGGGATCTCTCACTAGCCTACTTTAAGATGGTATGGCCTAAGAACCCCTTGATTATGTGGTGTAGCCTAAAGCCTTGTATGTATTCATGACCCCCTTGCATTTTGCTATCTTGATCATGTTTTGTGTGCTTGGCTTCATTTTCATGTTTATGACCATGTTCTACAAAGCTTGCATTATTCTTGTTTCCATATCATTTTCAAATCCAATACTCCCTTCAAAATGGTTCTAAGAGTTGATCCCTTGAAGTTTAGGATGAGACCTTAGAAATCATGCTACAGAAAATCCCCCATTAACCCCTAACTCACACATTTGCATCATTGCATTTCAACTTGCATAGAATTTGGTTTCAAACTCTCCCTAATTTTCAATGTTTCTATTTTCTCAAGTTTAGTGGTTGAAATGGCCGCATGGAACCATCTCTTAAGGGGGCTCCCCTTTATATTGGCCATAGGAGTCATAAATTATTAGAATGGTTCCCTTCCCTTTTATTCTTGCATAAAAGTGCTTTTCAAACTCTTTGATTTTAAGGTTTCTATTCTTTCAAAACTAGTTGTTGAAATGGCCCTATGGAACCCTCCCTTGAGTGGTCTCTGTAATACCCGTAATTTTCTTTGACTACATTACCCTTAACGGGAATAAATAAGAAATGGCCATACGGCCAAAAGTCAAAAGCAAGGCCTTTTCGAGCCCATATGTAGAAACTCGATTCCTCGGAAAAGGTTTGAAGCTCGTCACCCGATAATTCGCACCAAGACGGCACCCTAACTTTAATAAGAGCTTTCTCTCTTGTTTTTCGATAGATTTTGGTGAATTAGATGTCTAAAATTATTAACTTTTCAAGCCCGACACCTTCCTAGTTCCAGAACTCCATTCCATAGAGTGTCAGTTCCCTGAAAAGCCCCTGCAAGCCGCTACACCTGGAAATTCGCACCCGAATCTCCCGTAACTTCGATTCGAGTTTTCTCGCTCACCTGGTGTCGGAATTGTACAAAATTCGAGCCTAAACTAATTAATTTTTCGAGAGAATTCTACTTACAATGTTGGATCATGCATTCGATGAAAAATTGGAGCCTTGAACTTAGTCGCTTTGAACTAGGAAACTCCTTTCCATTTTACGAAACTACCCCTACCCCACCAACTTGCATGCCGGTTCTTTAATTATGGCATGTGCAACACATGCAACACATATGAATGTAACGAAATATATGCATGCATGTGTACGTATGTACATACCTATACAGCTGTCCTCTATAGATAGAATGCAGCTAGGATTAAACGTTTAAAACACACACACACACACACACACACACGCATCACTAAGTCGTCTAATCCATGTTGCCTCACAGAATCGCCCTTAGCAACTAACAGGAACTAAGAATAAGAAGGAGAGAGAGAAAGACGTTGAGAGAGTATAAGAGAAAGAGAGAGACAAGGAGAGAGTAGAATTGTAGAGAGAGAGAGAGAGTTCACTCTTGTTACACACACCCACAGCTCCTATATATGCACACACGTCCCTTTCCCTCATTCAGGTGGTCCGAAAGAAGTTAAGAGGGGGAGCTGTAAAGAGAGAAAGAGAAAGAAGTTGAGAGAGAGAAGAAAGGGAAGGCGGGGAAGAAACGGGTTAGTGTCGCGCCCAGATTTTTCGCACTCGAGGAATACTCACCCAAGCGGGAAAAATGTTGTACTCTCTCGTTAGAACTCACCCTCCTAGAAGAATGAGTGCGACTAGGTTTGAATTGAAAATTGATTTTGAATAAAGGGCTTTTGAAAAACATTTGGAGTCGCCACCTAACTTGATTAAGGTGAGTTAGGTCACCTAAAAACTAAGCATAATTCGAAAACTACACTTAGGGTTTTTGAAAAAACAATTTTGGAAAACATCCTCAAGAGAGGGTTTTTAAGAAAACAGGTTGTTTGGCAACCTTTGGAAAACATTTAGCCCTTTTTAGAAAAATAACTCCTTTTGGTCTTTGAAAACAGTGATTCTAGGTTCGGAAGTTGGTTACGTGTAGGGAAGACGCACTAAGCTATCACCCTACCCCGCCCTTTTGGTACCTACATGTCAATTTACCCTAGATTCACCTATGAGAGTCTTTAACTAACTATAGTTCAACCCTATTCACTTTGAAAAACAATGTTTATAAACTAACATGATGCATGATATGCAAGTGCAAAATAAGAGAATTGAAAAATAGGTTTAGAAAGGAATTTGAAAAGAAGAATTGATTTGACGTGAAAGAGATTTGAAAAGTTTTGGAAATTGAAAGTAGTAATTTGAAAATTGAAATTTGAAATTGAAATTTTGAAAATAGATTGAAATTTGAGATTTGGAAAGATTTGAAAACCTCACCCATGAGGGTGGAATTGAAAGTTTGAAAAGTATTATGACCGCACCTATGAAGGTTGCCTACGTATCCCTTTGGGGGAATCAGGTCAGTCGTAGTTCGGACAAGAGTCCGATTGAAAAGAGACTGATTTGAAGAGAGAGATTGGATTGGAAGAAAGAGATTGAATTGAAAATTAGATTTGATTTGAGATTAGAAGAGGAGATTGGAAATTGAAATTGAGAAGATTGGACTTGTTTTGGAAAGATTGATTTTGGAAAGGCTTGGTTTTGGGAAGAAGGAGGTTTAGGAAACCTAGACTTGAGATTAAGAAAGATTGGATTGGAATGTTGGATTTGGAAGATTTGGAAAGATTTGGAAACTTGGAATTTAGGAAAGAATTGGATTAGGAAAGTTTTGAATTAGGAAAACGTTATTTTTCGAAAGTTTCATTTTTGGAAAGTTTTGAATTAGGAAAGTTTTAGGTTTAAGAAAGTTTTCACTTTAGGAAAGTGTTGTTTTAGGAAAGGTTTTGAGATTAGGAAGTTTTGAAAATTGGGAAGTTTTGAAAATAGGAAAGTTTTGGATTTGGAAAGATGTTGAAGTTTTGGAAAGATTTAGAATTTAGAAAGCTTGGAAGTTGAGAAAGATTTAACTTAAGAAAGTTTTGAATTCAGGAAACTTTGGATTTGAAAAGATTTAAAATTTGTAAAGTTTAGGATTTAGAAAGTTTTAGAGTTTGAATTTTAGAAAGTCTTGAAATTAGGAAAGGCTTGAATTTAGGAAAGGTTTTGAAAACTTGGATTTGGAAAGTTAAGATTTGAAAAGGGGTAGAATTAGGAAAGGGTTGAATTAGAAAGTTTTAGGAAACTTATGGTTTAGGAAGGTGGAAGTTTAAGAAGGATTTGAATTAGGAAAGATTTGGATTTGGGAAGGAATTGGATTTGGTCTGTAAAAGAAAAGATTTGATTTTGTTTCCAAAAACGGAGGACGGGACCTAGTTTCCTAAACGGAGAGATTTGATTCGGTTTCCTAAAGGGAAGGTAGGATTTGGCTAGGATTTGGAAAGGGAGATTCTAGAAACCCTAGATTTGGAAAATTATAGTTTCGGCGTAGATAATAGGTTTTGGAAACGTGTATGGTTTGGATGTAGAAAACAAAAGGTTTTAGAAACCTAGGTTTGGGGCAAAGTTTGAAAATCATGTTTTTGGAAAGAAAATTAGGGTTTCGTAATCGTGGTTTCTAGGGCTTGACTTGGGCTCTAAGGAAAGAGTTTTTTGGAAAACACGTTTTTCGGGAACGAAGGTTTTCTATAAGGGAATCCTAGGGAGGAGTTTTTGGAAATATTTTTGGAAAGAAGGAGTTTTTTTGGAAAGTGTGTTTTTAGAAACGTGTTTTTTGGAAGGAAAATCCTAAAGGGGAATTTCTAGAAGGGAGATTTTGAAAAAGAGAGTTTTTGGAAAGATTTTTAGAGAGCATTTTTAGAAAATGGATTTTGGGAAGAGGATTTTGGAAAGGAGTTGAAAAAGGGAGTTTTGAAAAATAGATTTTGGAAAGGAGTTTTTGAAAACAATTTTGGAGGGGAGAGTTTTAGGAAAGTATGTTGAAAAAGAGATTTTTAGGAAGAGATTTTTGAAGAGAGAGTTTTTAGAAGGATTAAAAACATCTCACTTTCCTAAAGCAATTCTAGTCATAAGAGGACTAGAACCACTTTAAGAAAGTGGTCTTGAAAACAAGGTTTGAAAATATAGACCAAAAGACCACTTTTAATATAACACTTTCATAAAGCAACCCTAGCCATGGAAAGGCTAGAATCACCCTAGAATTGTGGTTTTGAAAACAAGTTTTTGAAAAAGAGATTTTGATGCAATTTTGAAAACAAGTTTAAAAACGTTTTGAAAAATAACTTTGAAAACGGTTTTGGGAAGATGCAAGACTATGATATGCACAATGCAATTTGGGAGTCGTGAACATACAAGGCTAAGGCTTCACCACATAATCAAGGGGGCCGGACCCACGTGGTCTCTGGTTAGACTAGAAGAAAGCCCCTACACGGTGACTCTCCAACAGTCTAATCCTACACATGGACCGGGAGTCCCCTTGTTTCAAGCATGCAAAGAAAGGGGGGGAAAGAGGTGGGGGATTAAAATAGAGAAAACCCAAGTGGGTTGGAGAGAGAAGAGAGAGGGGGAAAGTGCGGAAACTTAAATAGGTAGCCTACCTTGTATCTTGTTTATTTTGCGCGCCGTGCTGTCTTCGGTCTTCGGTCTTGATCTTCGTCCTTCGTCTTCAAGCGTTGTCTTCAAGCTTCGGGTTGTAGCTCCTCCAGTCTTCAAAAGATGGTTGAAGGCTAGTGTATGAGTACATGGGGGAGTGTGTAAGTGTATAGGAGGCTAGGGCTTGTGTATGATGGCTAGGGTTTAGTGTAGGGTGGCTAGGGTTTGGAGAACCTAAGGAAACTAGGGTTTTTGGAGGTGCTCGAGCTCTGTATATCGAATTGTGTGATTTCTAGGTTAAGTTTGCAGACCCCTTTCACGTTGAATGAGGCTCTGTATTTATAGAAAGAGGACAAACCTGGTGCCTGTTGCAGTGGCGCCAGGGTAAACTTTACAGTGGCGCCACTAGGAGTGGCGCCAGCCAATTAGAAAAGATTTAAGGTCGAAGAAGGAGACCGGTTTGATACTCAAAGCCGGTGTGGTCGAAGAAGGAGACCGGCCCTTCAGGGGCAAAACGGTCATTTTGTACCGGGTTGGCCGGAACTGACTCGGAATGGTCCGGAAAGGTAAAGGAAGGTTGAGAATACTATAAAAAGTATTGTCAGGAGGTTACCGGTTTGATACCCAGAGCCGGTATGGTTCCCGGGGCATTCGGATGCTTAGGGGCAAAATGGTCATCTTAACCGAAAAGTCTCGAAAAAGGTCCTAAGGGTAGTCTGGTCATTTTTCAGCGAAGTGAGCTAACAGACACTGGTGTTGACCTGGGTTTTGAGTGTTTCCGCCACTCTCACGGTGTGAGTATTTCCGCTACTCTAACGGTTTTGTGAGTATTTTCGCTACTCTAAGGTTGAGTATTTCCACTACTCGGACGGGGTTGAGTATTTCCGCTACTCGGACGGGGTTGATGATTTGGGAGTATTTCCGCTACTCGGACGGTTCTATGAGTATTTTCGCTACTCTAACGGTTTTGTGAGTATTTCCGCTACTCTAACGGTTCTGTGAGTATTTCCGCTACTCTAACGGTTCTGTGAGTAGTTTTGCTACTCGGACCTTCTCGAGGAATAAACTGTCTCGAGAGTGGGACTGGAAGGGGTCTTACCGTCTCCTAAGAGACGTGCCTGGATTGGAGCCGTCTCGAGGAATAAACTGTCTCGAGAGTGGGATTGGAAAAGGGTTTTACCGTCTCCAAAGAAACGTGCCTGGATTGTGAGTGTTTCCGCCACTCTAATAGTTTTGTGAGTACTTCCGCTACTCTAACAGTTTTGTGAGTGTTTTCGCCACTCTAACGGTTTTGTGAGTAGTTTTGCTACTCGGACCGTCTCGAGGAATAAACTGTCTCGAGAGAGGGACTGGAATTGGAATAAGAAAGGACAATGCCCCTAAGGGCATTTTGGTCATTTTGCCTCTATTTGGGCCTGACAGGCCCACGAAACGATGGAAAGACAGAATTTGGACCTAGAGGATTGGTTTCGATTGGAATATGCCCAAAATGACTTGAAAACAAGTCTGGACAGAGTGTAGACTACCTAGCGGTCAAAAATGGGGTGCTTACAGTTAGGGCTGCACCATTCAAAAGCCAGGTGAGGAGACTATCTTCACCACCCCATAAACTCCTTAAACCTAGCAAATTTCCCCCCGATGTTCCACCATAACAGCAGTGAATCTAGAGAGAGAGAGAGAGATCGAAAGATGCATCACCCAACCCATTTCGGCAACTGCAGGAGCTGAGGGCTATCACAAGAGCTCGGGACTTCTTGAGGACCCCTTCTGGGTGTCCTAGGGAGGTCCACAGCCTCTGTGCATGCACCAAGACCTCCTGGAGTGCTAAACTCGCTGGAAAAGCTTCAGAAAATCGTAACTCCAGCCACCGACGAGCTTTGCCAATTGGATCACTTGGGGACGAATCCTCTCTGGGAAAGGAACAAAAGTTGTGAAGGGACCATGGCCAAATTATCACGGGAAGCCGGCCAAAAACACGGTTGCAGGTCGGTAATCCTAGGGTTCCGCCATGCAGCCGACGTTTTGGGCCACGCCGGCCACCTTCGACCATCTCCGGCCAAGCTCTGACCATGAGTGTGCGACCCAGGTCCTTACCAATCTTTGGGTCACACATGCATGGCCAGGAGGTGCCAGGAATCGCCGAAAAATGAGCTGGAAGCTCTGCCAGTCGCACGGGAGGAAGAAGATGGCCAAGCCTTCCACCCCCACGCTCGACTGGTGGCGCGTGCAGGAGCGTGGAAAGTCCGATGATGCTGAAATTTTTATGGCAACCTTTATACTACTTCAAGAGGTTACCCGAAATCGGAGACTTCTGTGAATTTCCATGAATTATTTACGATTGAAAGGATGAAAATTCACAAAAAATAATTTATAAGTAAAAACATTCTGGAAAATTATCGGAACACCCCTAAATATTCAGGGAACCCAAAAATGGGAGAGTGGCCTTAATAGCCCCCCCAAATGGAAGCTCCCAGAATGTCTCTACCTTGAGTCACAAGCAGTTTTGTTTCTAGCTTGGCAACGTATATCACCCCAAAGGGGGAGCCTGGACCTTCCACCTCGTTTAACTTGAGTTTTCACTGATTTAGCTCACCCTCCCCACCTAACCATATTTTAACAGAGTCTTTTTGTAATTAAAAAAAAAAAAACTAACAAAGAGACTGAGGCGGGATGTTCTTTTCTTTTACAGAAATACTAAACCATCTTGATTCCGGACAGATCCTAAGGGTAGGAATCTATGCATTTCCTTAAGATTCATGCTCACATCTTTTCCCTATCGAATGATCTATATATTATTATGCTTTATGCTTTCCTACCAAATTATCTTTCTGTTCTAAATGTGTTTCTATCCTTAATTTCAAAATATATAAGTATTGCTTGCATGATTTCATCACTGAGGAGGTATAAGGGTGGTACAACCAGAAAGAAAAAGGCCCCGGGTTTTATATCATGGGTGTATCTTGTCGCGCCCAGATTTTTCGCACTTGAGGAATACACACACAAGTGGGAAAAATACTGTACTCTTTTGTTAGAACTCACCCTCCTAGAAGAATGAGTACGACTAGGTTTGAATTGAAAATAGATTCAAATAAAGGGCTTTTGGAAAACATTTGGAGTCGCCACCTAACTTGATTAAGGTGAGTTAAGTCACCTAAAAACTATGCATAATCCGAAGACTACACCTAGGGTTTTTGAAAACTATTTTGAAAATACTTTCTCAAGAGAGGGTTTTTAGGAAAACAGGTTGTTTGGCAATCTTTAGAAAATAATTAGGTCCTTTTCGAAAATAAACTTCATTTTGGTCTTTCGAAAACAGTTATCTAGGTTCAGAGGTTTGTTACGTGTAGGGAAGACGCACTACGCCATCACCCTACCCCGCCCTTGTGATACCTACATGTCTATTTACCCTAGATTCAACTATGAGAGTCTTCAACTAACAAATGTTCAATCCTATCCACTTTAGAAAAATAATGTTTAAAAAGACATGATGCATGATATGCAAGTGCAAGAAAAGAAAGTTGAAAAATAGATTTGGAAAGAGATTTGAAAAAAAATTGATTTGATTTAAAAAAGATTTGAAAAGATAGACTTAAAATTGAAAAGTTTTAGAAATTGGAAATAGAGATTTGGAAATAGAAATTTAGAATTGGAAGCTTGGAAGAGATTAGGAAATTGGGAGTTTGAAGAAGATTGTAGAAAGCGAAGCTTGAAAAAGGTTGAGGAATTTGAGATTTAAAAAAGGTTATGACCGCACCCATGATGGTTGCCTACGCATCCTTTTTGAGGAGTCAGGTCAGTCGTAGTTCGGACAAGAGTCCGATAGAAAATAGAAGGTTTGATTGGAAAAAGAAATTGGATTGGAATTTGGATTTGATTTGAATTTAGAATAGAAGATTGGAATTTGAAATGGAAGAATAGAGACCCTAGACCTAGGAAGATAGGATTTAGAAAGGACTCGAGATTAATTTGACTCGAATGTTGGACTTTGGAATATTAGGAAAGATTGGATTTAAGAAAGGTTCGAATTAGGAAAGGTTCAAAGTAAGAAAGTTTCATTTTAGGAAAGTTCCGTTTTAGGAAAGGTTTCGTTTTAAGAAAGTTTCAATTTAGGAAATATTTTGAATTAGGGAAGTTTCTATTTAGGAAACATTTTGAATTAGGAAAGTTTCTGTTTTAAGAAAGTTTTGAAATTGGAAAGTTTTGAATTTGGAATATTTTGAAATTTTAAAGTTTTAAAAGTAAGAAAATTTTGAGTTTAGAAAGTTTTAGACTTAGAAAGATTTGAAATTTTGAATTTGGAAAGTTGAAATTTGGAAAGGGTTGAATTAGGAAAAATTTGGAAGCTTAATGTTTAAGGAAAGATTTGAAAGTTTTGGAAAACCTATGGTTTAGGAAGGTATGCGATTAGGAAAGAGTGAATTAGGAAATGTTTAGACTAGGAAGGGTTGAGATTCCTATTTCCTAAAACAAGGGATTGGATTTTGTTTCTAAAAGAGAAGTTTTGATTTTGTTTCTAAAAACGGAGGATAGGGTCTAGTTTCCTAAATAGGAGATTGGATTTGACGTGGATTTGGAAAGGGAAATTTTAGAAACCCTAGATTTGGAAGACTATAGTTTTGATATAGAAAATAGGTTTTGGAAATATATATAGTTTTGATGTAGAAAACAAGAGGTTTTGGAAACCTAGGTTTTGAGGCCAAAACAAGGGATTGGAAATCATGCTTTTAGGAAGGAAAATTAGGGTTTCCTAATTGTTGGCTCTAGGGCTTGACTTGGACTCTAAGGAAGGAGATTTTGGAAAGTGAGTTTTTGAAAAGTAACACTTTGAGAGAGTTTTTGAAAAGGGGATTTTTGGAAGGAGATTGTTGGAAAGAACTTTTAGGAAAGAGATTTAGGGAGAGAGTTTTCTAAGAAGGAAACCTAGGGAGTGTTTTTAGAAAGTGAATTTTGAGAAGAGCGTTTTGGAAAAGAGTTTTTAGGAAAGTGAGTTTTGTGGAGAGAAGTTTTAGAAAAAATAACTTTGGAAAGGAATTTTGAAAAGGAGGTCGAAGAGAATTTTTAGAAAGTATGTTGAAAGAGAGGTTTTTAAAAGGAGATATTTGAAAAGAGAGTTTTTAGAAAGTATATAAAACATTTCACTTTCCTAAAGCGATTCTAACCATAAAAAGGTTAGAACCACTTTAGGATAGTGGTTTTGAAAACAACAATGATTTGAAAATATGGACTGTGTTGGCCACTTTAAATGTAACACTTTCCTAAAGCAACCCTAGCCAGGGAAAGGCTAGAATCACCTTAGGATTATGATTTTAAAAAAAAGTTTTGAAAAAGAAGATTTTGATGCAAGTTTTCAAAACAAGTTTAATGCAAGCTTTTGAAAACGAGTTTGAAAACAAATTTTGAAAGAATGCAAGATCATGATATGCACAATGCAAAGAGGGTCGTGAACATACAAGGTTAAAGGCTTCACCACATAATCAAGGGGGCCGAACCCACGTGTTCTCCGATTAGACTAAAAGAAAGCCCCCGACACGGTGACTCTCTAATAGCCTAATCCTATACATAGACCGAGAATTCTCTTGTTTTAAGCATGCAAGAAGGGGGGAAAGGAGATGGGGGATTAAAATAGAAGAAAACCCAAGTAGGTTAGAAGAGAGAAGAGAGGGGGAAAGATGCGTAAATGTAAATAAGAAGCCTACCGTGTGTCTTCTTTACTTTGCTTAGCTTTGCGCGTTTTGCTTTGCTTGTCTTGCTTCGGTCTTCACTTCAGTCTTCAAGAGTTTGTCTTCCATCTTTGAGAGCTCTAGATTGCAGCACTTTAAGTCTTCAATGGAGGCTTTGAGGCTAGTGTATGAGTATATGAGAGTGTATGAGTGTATAAGAGGCTAGAGTTTATGTATGGAGGCTAGGGTTTGAAAAACCTAAAGGAGACTAGGGTTTTGGGAGGCTACGAGCTCTATATATCGAAGAGTAGGGTTTTTAGACTAAGTTTTTGGACCTCTTTCATACTGGAGGAGGCTCTGTATTTATAGAGAGAGGATAGAACTGACGCCTGTTGTAGTGGCGCCAGGCCAAAGTTTTCATTGGTGCTACTACTAGTGGCGCTAGCCAGTTAGGAAAGTTTTAAGGTCGGCAAGCAATGTATCTTGAGAAGATTTGGACGCCTGTACTAGTGATTACCATGTAAATTTTAGCTTGCCTTCACTAGAAGTGACTCTGGAAGATCCAGGAAGGATTTAAGGAACTAGGAATGGCCTGGAAGGCCGGAAAAGCGCAGGAACCCTCAGAACGGGGTCCGGAGGTATTTGACTTGAAAAGGGATATTAGGGTTTGTTGGAAAGGTTGATCAGGCCATTAGGGACAAAACGGTCAATCGGGCCAGAAAGCTGCCAAGACGAACCCAGAATGTCCCAGAAGAAGACTCGAGATTTGGAAACATTATTTAAAATGTTCTCAAAGGTTACCGCTTTGATACTCAGAGCCGGTGTGGTCGGAAAAGGCAACCATCCCATCAGGGGCAAAACGGTCATTTCGCATCGGGTTTACCGGAACTGACTCGGAATGATCCGGAAAGATAAAGGAAGGTCGGGAATACTATAAAAAGCATTCTTGAGGGGTTACCGGTTTGATACCCAGAGCCGGCGTGGTCCCCAGGGCGTTCGGATGCCTAGGGCCAAAATGGTCAGCTTGACCGGAAAGTCTCAGAATTGGCCTGAAACTGACTAGAAGGCACCTAATCATGTCAGATTGCTTTTAAGACAATCTCAGAAGGGTGGACTTACCATTCCAATCCAACTCTAGGTTAACTTGACCCTAGTTACCCAACCCTAGGTTAACTTGACCCTAGTTACCCAACCCTAGGTTAACTTGACCCTAGTTACCGACCCCTAGGTTAACTTGACCTTAGTTATCCAATCCTAGGTTAACTTAACCCTAGTTAGGTTAACTTCACCCTAGTTATCCAACCCTAGGTTAACTTGACCCTAGTTATCCAACCCTCGGTTAACTTGACCCTAGTTGTCCAACCCTAGGTTAACTTGACCCTAGTTGCCTAACCCTAGGTTACTCAAACCCTAGTTGATTAACTCTAGGTCACCTCGACCCAAAGTTGACCTCACCTTAGGTCACCTCTAACCTTAGGCTAACACAACCTAGATAAATATACTTCAAGTTACCAACTCATGAACCCATTTTAAAGATTCTTTTTAGTTAAAACTACTCTCATAATCCATTTTTACAAAAACTCCTACTCTCTTGAGATTTCAAAAGCCAACTCCATAACCTTTTCAAATATTCCCACACTCTATTTCAAACTTGTTTCTAAAAATGTTTCCAAAAACTCGTAACCCTTAGGTGTCCCTGCCCTTTCTATGGTTAAGGATTCCAAAGGAAAGTGATATATCTAGAACAACCTCCAAGTGTCACGCCCTAGTTTTTAGGTCCAAGGTCCTTTCAGCTTGGAGACAAAAACACAAAACTCTGTCATTAGAACTCATCCTCCTAGAAGGACAAGTGCGACTAGGTTTGAACTTGAAATTGGTTTGGTTAAGGGCTTTTAAGAAAAACAAGAGTCACCACCTAACTTGATTAAGGTGAGTGAGGTCACCTGAAACTAAGTATTAATCCAAAGACTAAACTTAAGATTTTTGGAAAAGATTTTGAAAATTCTCTCAAGGGAGGGTTTTTTTTAGGAAAATATGTTGTTTGGCAATCTTTGGAAAGATTTAAGCCCTTTTTGAAAATAACTCCATTTTTGGTCTTTTGAAAACAGAAATCTATGGTCCGGGGGTTGGTTACATGCAGGGAAGATATCCTAAGATCATCACCCTACCCCGCCCTTTTGGTACCTACATGTCTAATCACCCTTTTGTTTATTCACTGGAATAACCGGTTACCATTGTCCACTTAATATCCACTTTAGAGTTTTAAAAATGGGATTTACTCATCGCTTTTTGGATGCATGATGCTTGATGCAAGTTTTTGGAAGAAGTTTGAAAATATGGGGGTTAGGAAAGAGTTTAAAATAGGAACTTTGAATTTATTGGAATTTTTGAAAAATGGATTGGAGTTGAAATAGAAGTTATGACAACACCATTTTAGGTTGCCTATGTATCTCATTTGGTGAGAATAACGTCAATCGTAGTTCGGGCAAGAGCCCGATGGAAAATAGGTGCATTAGGGCCTTTGGAGTTTTTTGAAGCCACAATGAGGTCTTTGGAAAGTTTTTGAAGACACTTTGTGGTCTCTGGAAAAAGAGAATTTGAGAGTTTTGATTTGAAATTGGATATTGAAGTGTTTTGAAATAGAACTTTGAAACTCTTGGAATGGGATTTTGAAGTGTTTTGAAATGTTTTTGGAACAACTCAAGGGAGTTTTGGACATGCTTTGAGATAACCCAAAAGAGTTTGGAAAATGTCTTGAAGTTTTGTTTGGAAACCCAGGAGGTATGATTTTGGAATGCTAAAAAGGTTTTCGAAAATGGTTTTTGAAAACACCTAGGACTTCGGAATTCTAATATAGACAACCTTGGAGGTTGTTCTTGATATATCACTTTCCTTTGGAATCCCTAACCATAGAAAGGAGTAGGGACACCTTAGGGTTGTGAGCTCTCGAAGACATTTTTAAAGATAAAGTGTAAGAGTACTTGGAAAGGTTATGGAGTCAGTGTTTGAAATCCCAAATGAGTAGGAGGATTTGGAAAAATGAGTTATGTGAGTAGTTTTGAATACGGATAACCTTTAAAAGGGGTCCATGAATTGAAACCTTGAAGTGTACTAACCTAGGATGGGTTGACCTAGGGTTAAGGTGACCTAGGGTTAACTAACTTAGGTTAGGTTAACCTAGGGTCAAGGTGGTCTAAGGTTAACTAACTAAGGTTCAGGTGACCTAGGGTTAACTAACTTAGGTTAGGTTAACCTAGGGTTAGACAACTAGGATCAAGTTAACCTAGGGTTGGATAACTAGGGTCAAGTTAACCTAGGGTTAACTAACCAAGGTTGGGTTAACCTAGGGTTAAGGTGACCCAGGGTTAATTAACTAAGATTGGGTTAATTCAAGGTTAGGCGACTAGGGTCAAGTTAACCTAAAGTTGAGTAACTAGAGTCAAGTTAACCTAGGGTTGGATAACTAGGGTCAAGTTAACCTAGGGTTGAATTGGAGGATGGTTTGAAAGATGGTTTTATGCATTTTTAAAAAGAGTTTTAGAAAACAATTCATTTTATGTAAAGGACTTTGGTAGACAACCCTTTTGAAGATCATTTCCATGAAAATTTGACTCTAGCCAAGAATATGACATATGTGGTTGGTGTTTGAAACCATTCCAAAGGGAGTTTACTTGGGACCATTATAACCCTTATCTCAACAAGAGTATGGGTTTCAAGAATCAACACAAGGATGACAACCTATGAAAAACCATTTTTAATGCAAAGATGGAGAGAATGGATTTTTGAAAATCATTTTTAAGAAAAATGTTTTAAACCATTTTTAAAGGAAACCATTCCAACAAATTAGGGTTCCTATGGCCAAGGTAAAGGGAGACCACTCAAGAGAGGATTCTATGGGGCCATTCTAACCACTAAACTTGAAAGAATAAAAACCTTAGAAATCAAAGAGTTTGGAAACCATTTGTGAGTAAGAAGGGAATCATTCTAACAATTTAGGGCTCATATGGCCAATATAAAAGGGAAACCACTCAAGAGAGGGTTTCATGGGCCATTTCAACCACTAAACTTGAAAGAATAGAAACCTTGGAAATTAGAGAGTTTGAAGACCATTTTCATGCAAGTTGGAATGTAATGATGCAAAAGTGTGAGTTAGGAGGTAGTGGGGAATTGTCTAAAGCATGACTTCTAAAGTCTCATACTAAACTTCAAGGAGCCAATTCTTGAAACCATTTTGAGAGGGGTATTGAACTTGAAAGTGCCATGGAAATAAGAATAATGCAAGTTTTGTAGGACATTATTATAAGCATAAAGGTGAAGCCAAGCACACAAGACATGATCAAGATAACAAAATGTAAAGGGGTCATGAATACATACAAGGCTTTAGGCTACACCACATAAACAAGGGGCTCTTAGGCCATACCATCTTAAAGTAGGCTAGTGAGAGTTCCCCTTACACGGTGGCTCCCACTAGCTTTCCTCTAGGCATGAACTAAGAGCCCTCTTGGCTCAAGCATGCAAGAAAGGGGGGGTTGAACATGAGGATTAAAATAGAGAATAGCCTAAATAGGCTAAGAGGGAGAAGAGAAGAGTGGGGGAAGACAAAAATATAAAAGAAATACCACATTTAACCTTCAACACACTTGTAATCTTCTATGGATGCCTTGACTTGAACTTGGATGGCTTCAAGTAGGCTTGAGGGGCTAGAAGGAGGGGTTTAATGGTGTATAGGGCTACGTAGGTGAAGTATATGGGCTAGAGGGAGGTGGAATCTAGCCTAAGTGTTAGAGGAGTGGAATGTGTGTAGAGATTCAAGGTTCTAGAGCAGTAAGTCCCTTCAGAAGAACGTTTCTTCAGAACGGTAAGTCCCTTCAAACCCGTCAACTGGGACGAGAACCCAAGTCCCCGCGATGGTAAAACGGTCCACCTTTAGCGCCTGTTAGCCCGCCAATGCAGAAATATTCGTTTCGGCACACCTTTTGAGAAAGTTGATTCCTCAAGCGCTAAGTCCCTTTAGCAGCTTCTGGAGATCAGACGGTCTCAGGAATGATCGCGAACCGTCAGAGTAGTAGAAGTACTCGTAAACATCGCAACCGTCAAAGTAGCAGAAATACTCGCAAACAGGTCGATATAGGGAATTGCCAACAAACCCTTGTATCACGGGACTGCCGCCAGAGTGGCGGAAACACTCAAAACCCAGGTTAACACCAGTGCCTACTAGCCCACGTCGGTGAAAAATGACCAAATTGCCCCTAGGGCCATTTTCTAGCACGTTTCTCGAGAAAATACCTAAGTTCTCAGAACGGTAACTCCACCCTTCTAAGATTGTCTTAAAAGAAATTCGGCATGATTAGGTGCCTTCTAGTCCGTTTCGGGCCAAATCTAAGACTTTTCGGTCAAGATGACCATTTTGCCCCTAGGCATCCGAACGCCCCGGGAACCACACCGGCTCTGGGTATCTAACCGGTAATCTCCCGAGAATGCTTTTTATAGTATTCTCGACCTTCCTTTATCTTTCCAGATCATTCCGAGTCAATTCCAGCAAACCCGGTGCAAAATGACCGTTTTGCCCCTGGTGGGCCGATTGCCTTTTCCGACCACACCGGCTCTGGCTATCAAACCGGTAGCCTTTGGGAACATTCTAAATAATGTTTTCAAATCTCGAGTCTTATTTCGGGACATTCTGAGTCCGTCCTGGCAGCTTTTTGACCCGGTTGACTGTTTTGCCCCTAATGGCCCGGTCGACCACTCTAACAAACTCTGATATCTTTTTTCAAGTCCATTACCTCTGGGACCCTATTCTAAGGGTTCCTATCCCTTTTTGGCCTTCCGGGCCATTCTCGGTCCCTTAAATCCTTCCCAGACCTTCCGGAGCCACTCCTAGTGAAGGCAGACTAAAAATTGCATGGTAGTCACTAGTACAGGGGTCTAAATCTTCTGAAGATACGTTACTTGCCGACCTTAAAACTTTCCTAACTGGGTGGCACCACTAGTAGTGGTGCCAGAAGGTTTTTTGGCCTGGCGCCACTGTAACAGGCACCAGGTCATTCTTTTTTCTATAAATACAAAGCCTCCTCCAGAGTGAAAAAGGTCCGCAAACTCAGTTTAAAAACTTTACTCTTTGATATACAGAGCTCGTAGCCTCGCAAAACCCTAGTCTCCCTTAGATTCTCTAAACCCTAGCCTCCATACACAAACCCTAGCCTCCTATACACTCATACACACTCTTATATACTCATACACTAGCCTCAAACCCTCCATTGAAGACTTGGATTACTGCAACTATGAAGCTTTGAAGATCGAAGACAAACTCTTGAAGACTGAAGTGAAGATCGAAGCAAAGCAAGAAAAGCAAAGCGTGCAAAGCAAGGCAAAATAAAGAAGACATAAGGTAGGCTTTCTCTTTAAGTTTACGCATCTTCCTCCTCTCTTCTCTCTCCTAACCCACTTGGGTTTCCTTTTATTTTAATCCCCTATCTTCTTCCCCCGCTTTCTTGCATGCTTGAAACAAGAGACTTCCCTGTCCATGTGTAGGATTAGGCTATTGGAGGGTCACCGTGTTTGGGCTTTCTTTTAGTCTAACCGGAGACCCCGTGGGTTCGGCCCCCTTGATTATGTGGTGAAGCCTTTAACCTTGTATGTTTACTACCCCAACTTGCATTGTGCATATCATGATCTTGCATTCTTCTAAAGTTCATTTTCAAATTCGTTTTCAAAGCTTGTATTAACATCGTTTTCAAACTTGCATCAAAATCTTCTTTTTCAAAACTTGTTTTCAAAACCACAATCCTAAGGTGGTTCTAGTCTTTCCATGGCTAGAGTTACTTTAGGAAAGTATTACATTTAAAGTGATCAATATGGTCCATATTTTCAAAACATTGTTGTTTTCAAAACCACTATCTTAAAGTGATTCTGACCTTCTTATGGTTAGAATCGCTTTAGGAAAGTGAGATATTTTATATACTTTCTAAAAACTCTCTTTTCAAATCTCTCCCTCCAAAAATCTATTTTTCAAAAACTCTTTTCCAAAATACTCTCCTCAAAGTTCACTTTCTAAAAACGCTCCTTAAGTCTCTTTCCTAAAATTTCTTTCCAAAAACTCTCTCAAAGTTTTACTTTCCAAAAACTCTTTCCAAAAGCTCTCTCTTCAAATTCACTTTCTAAAAACTCCTCTCTAGAATTTCCTTCCAAAAATCCCCCTTTCTAAAAACTCACTTTTCAAAAATCTCTTTTCTTAGAGCCCAAGTCAAATCCTAGAACCCACAATACCCTAATTTCCTTTCTCAAAAACATGATTTTCAATCTTGCCTTAAAACCTAGGTTTCCAAAATCTCCCTTTTTACATCTAAATCCTAGGTTTCCAAAACCTATTTTCTACGTCAAAACTATAGTCTTCGAAATCTAGGTTTGTTAAAACTTCCCTTTCCAAATCCATGTCAAATCCTATCTTCCCTTTAGGAAACCAAATCCAATCTCCCATTTAGGAAACTAGATCTTATCCTCCGTTTTTTGAAACAAAATCAAAACACCTCTTTTTAGAAGCAAAATCCAATCCCTTGTTTTAGAAAATACGAATCTCAATCCTTCCAACTCCAAATCTTTCCTAAATCCACTCCTTCCTAATCTCATACTTTTCTAAATCTTACATTTTCAAAACTTCAGCGTTTAAATCTTTCCTTAAACTTTAAACTTCTAAACCTTTCCTAATTCAACTCTTTCCTAATTCCACCCTTTTCCTAATTCCATACCTTTCCAAATTTCAAAACTTTCTAAATCCAAAACTTTTTTAAGTTAAAACTTTCTAAACCCAAATCTTTCTAAAATTCTAAACTTTCCTAAACTTCAAATATTTCCAAATCTAAAACTTTTCTAAACTCAAAACTTTCAATACTTTCTTAATTCCAAAACTTTCCTAAAACAAAACCTTCCTATTTTTTAAACTTTCCCAATTCGAATCTTTTTTAAATCTAATCCTTCCTTAATCTTCTAAGTCCAACATTCGAGTCAAGTCTTTTTTAATCTTAAGTCCTTTCTAAATCCTATCTTTCCTAAATCTAGGTTTCCTAAACCTCAGTCTTTCCAAAACAAGTCCAAATCTTTCCTCCAAGTTCTATATTTCCAAATCAAAGTCCAATCTTTCTAATTCCAAACTCCAATTTTCAATCTTCTATTCTAAGTTCAAATCAAAAATCTATATTCTATCAGACTCTTGTCCGAACTACGACTGACCTAATTCCTCAAAAAGGATACGTAGGCAATCCTCATGGGTGCGGTCACAATCTTTTTCAAGCTTCTATTTCCACAACCTTTTTCAAGCTTGTATTTTCACAACTTTTTCCAATTTCCAATTCCAAAAATCTGTTTTCAAATCTCTATTTTCACTTTCTAAAACTTTCTTTCAAAATCAAATTTATCTTTTCAAATCAAATCAAGTTCTTTTCAAATCTATTTTCAACTCTCTTATCTTGTAATTGCATATTATGCATCATTCTTTTAAAAATGTTTTTCTAAAGTGGATAGGATTGGACATTTGTTAGTTGAAGACTCTTATAGGTGAATCTAGGATAAATAGACATGTAGGTACTGCAAGGGTAGGGTAGGGTGATGGCTTAGTGCGTCTTTTCTACACGTAACCAACCTCCGAACCTAGGATCACTGTTTTCAAAGACCAAAACGGAGTTATTTTCAAAAAATGGCTTAATATTTTCTAAAAGTTGCTAAATAACCTGTTTTCCTAAAAACCCTATCTTGAGGAAGTATTTTCAAAACTGTTTTCAAAAACCCTAAGTGTAGTTTTCAGATTGTGCTTAATTTTTAGGTGACCTAACTCACCTTAATCAAGTTAGGTGGCAACTCCAAATGTTTTCTAAAAGCCTTTAATTCAAATCTATTTTCAATTCAAACCTAGTCACACTCATTCTTCTAGGAGGGTGAGTTCTAACAAGAGAATACAGTATTTTTCCCGCCTGTGTGTGTATTTCTCGTGTGCAAAAAACCTAGGCGCAACACATACCATCTTAAAGTAGGCTAGTGAGAGATCCCCCTACACGGTGGCTCCCACTAGCTTTCCTTCAAGCATGAACTAAGAGCCCTCTTGGCTCAAGCATGCAAGAAAGGGGGGTTAAAGATGGGGATTAAAATAGAGAATAGCCTAAGTAGGCTAGGAGGGAGAAAAGAAGAGTGAGGGAAGACAAAAATGTAAAAGAAATACCACCTTTAGCCTTCAACACACTTGTAATCTTCTATGGATGACTTGACTTGAACTTAGATGGCTTCAAGTAGGCTTGAGGGGCTGGAAGGAGGGGTTTAATGATGTATAGGGCTATGTAGGTGAAATGTATGGGCTAGAAGGAGGTGGAATCTAGCCTAAGTGTTGGAGGAGTGGAATGTGTGTAGAGATTCGAGGTTTTGGAGCAGTTTCAGCAGAGTTTCGCATCAATTTTTTATTTTGGAATATGCAAAGGGAGAGGCCTCTATTCATAGGCATCCTGGAACAAGCCTGGAGCATATGCTACATGTGCCTAGCCAAAATTTTCCCTGGCACATGTAGCACATGCGCTAGTATCGTTCCATTGCCAAAACGCCAGGTGGCACCCCTTGTACTGGCTAAATCCTAAACGTTGATCGAACTTTGGTCGATTTGATTAAAATCTGGGCGCATGTTGCATACGCTCTATCACCAAGAGTGTTTGTTTAAACTTTGTCTCGATAATTGAGCCAACCGGGACTGTTTTGGGGGAGTCAGTTGCACCCATGATGTTCTCCTAGGGTTTTCTATGAACTTTCATGGTTTTGAAATGTTGGAATGGTGTTCGGAAGTGTGGGATATGTGGGATATTGTATTAGGAAATGTGCTTGAAATGGCATCTTTGCGGAGTGTCTATGATACGCTCCGTGGGGGTTCGAAAGTAGCTGTTTTTGTGTTGCATGATCAAGGCCTTTGGGAAGAGATCTCTTCAATCAGACCGTACCGATGGAAAGTACCCTACAAATACTTTCGGAAATTTCATGATTTACGCATTTCTCAAGTTGTTTGATGGTGCGTTATAATCAGGGAATTGGAAAAAAAGTTAATCTTGGCAGAGCGTCTATGAGACGCTCCAGGGGTGGTTGAAAGTTGCAGTTTTCGAACTATACAATAAGGGTTTCGGGGAGCGATCTATCCGATCAAGCCGTATTGATGGAAAGACCTATGGACGAGCTTTTGGAAATTCCCCGGTTTATGTATTTCTCAAGTCATTTGACGATGTGTTATAACCAGAGAGTCGGGAGAAACGGGAATTTAGGCTGAGCGTCTGTGAGATGCTCCGGGGAACTTTTATTGAGCAGTGAGTGTTTAGCATCATGAGGTCTTCCTTAAGTTAAACATGGGTGTACGATGAGATCTGTCATTCAATAACCTAGGACCGATGTTATTTTGGGGCGCGTTCGGGTCGTCAGGGGCAAAATGGTCATTTCTGTCGAGTTGGGTTGGAAATGGTCAGGAATGGATCAGAGTGTCATGTTAAGCATGTCGGGTCATTCAGGGATGATCCCAGGAGAGTCTTTCATTGCTTGGTGGGATTTGTACGGTGTTGGGGCGTTCGGGGGCAAAACGGTCATTTTGATTGGAGTTAATCGGAATAGGACCGGAATTGAACCGAATGGTGTGCGTAGTACACCTAACTACTTAGTAGTACTTTGGAAGGGTGGACTTATCACTTTGAGGGATTTCAAACTTTCTCAAGACGTGCTTGGAGGCTCAAGGGGCAGGTTTGGTTATTAGGCCTCTATTGGGCCCAGTGGGCCCAATAAACAATTGACTGTTGGATAGGGGTTTGAAAGTTGATTTGGGCTTGAATATGCTTTTGAAGTTTTAAAAAGGAGTTTGGTCAGGCCAGAGATTGTCGAGCGGGCAAAAAAAGGAGTGCTTATAGTTGCCCCTCTTTTTTTGTCTTTGCTTGTTGAAGACAAAAAATGAAAAAGGAAGGATCCCATGTTGACCGCGAAGCAATCGAAGGGACCAAAGTTGAAAAACTTTGGAGGGTAAATTATCTTGAACCAACATTTCGTCAGGTGGAATGGTACTCCTCCGGAAAGTTTTAGGGCTAACGTCTGGACATTGATTCTTCTTGAACTGACGCTCCTTCTGGCAGAATGCTGCTCCTCCGGGGAGCTTCAAGGTTGATGTCTGGAAAATGATTCTTCTTGAATTGACGCTCCATTTAGCAGAATGCTGCTTCTTTGGGGAGGTTCATGGTTGATATCCTGAAACTAATTCTTCTTGAACAGATGCTCCGTCTGGCGGAATGCTGCTCATCTGGGGAGGTTTAAGGTTAATATCTGCTTTTAAAGGGGAAAGCTCAGAAACCTAATCTGCCTTTTCGGAGGAAGCTCTGAAACCCAATCTGCTTTTTTGAAAGAAGCTTGAAAACCCAATATGCTTTTTCGGAGAAAGCTCAGAAACCTGATCTGCTTTTTCGAAAGAAGCTCTGAAACCCAATATGCTTTTTTAGGGAAAGCTCTGAAACTCAATCTGCTTTTTTGAAAGAACCTCAGAAACCTGATCTGCTTTTTTGGGGGAAGCTCTGAAACCCAATCTGTTTTTTTCGGATGAAGCTCTGAAACCCAATTTGCTTTTTCATAGGAAGTTCATAAACCGGATATGCTTTTTGGGAGGAAGCTCTGAAACCTAATCTTCTTTTTCAGAGGAAGCTCTAAAACCCAATCTGCTTTTTCGGAGGAAGCTCAGAAACCCGATCTACTTTTTCGAAGGAAGCTCAAAAACCTAATCTACTTTTTCGGAGGAAGCTCAGAAACCCAATCTGCTTTTTGGAGGAAGCTCTGAAACCTAATATGCTTTTTCGAGGGAATCTTTGAAACCTAATCTTCTTTTTCAGAGGAAGCTTAAAACCCAATCTGCTTTTTCGGAGGAAGCTCTGAAACCCAATTTGCTTTTTTGAGGGAAGCTCTAAAACCCGATCTGCTCTTTTTAGGGAAGAAGCTCTGAAACCCAATCTGCTTTTTCGTAGGAAGCTCGGAAACCCGATTTGCTTTTTCAAAGGAAGTTCTGAAACCTAATTTGCTTTTTTGGAGGAAGTTTTGAAACCCAATATGCTTTTTTGAAGGAAGCTCAAAAACCTAATATGTTTTTTTCAGAGGAAGTTCGGAAACCCAATATGCTTTTCGGGGGAAGCTCTAAAATCCAATTTGCTTTGTCGAGGGAAGCTCTGAAACCCAATCTGCTTTTTCGAAGGAAGCTCAAAACCCAATCTACTTTTTCGAAGGAAGCTCTAAAACCCAATTTGCTTTTTTCGGAAGAAGCTCGGAAACCCAATCTGCTTTTTTGGTGTAAGCACCCCATTTTTTCCCGCTCAGCAATCTCCTACCCGACTGGGTTCAGTTTTCAAACACCACAGCACATGCAAGCTCAAGACGAGCCCTTCAATCTCCAATCCAGCCAACTGGTTGCTTCTCGGGCCCACAAGGACCCGCTGGAGCCATAAGCACCATCATTCCAAGCAGCTTTCTGGACCGGGCGGTCTCGGAAACCAACGTCATCCAAGTAGCTTCCTGAGATCAGACTATCTCAGGGACCAACACCTTGTCAAATTCCAGACGGTTCACTTCTGGCGCCTCCTAGCCCGCCAATATAGAATGTCCGTCATTCGGTAGTTCTCCAGGACCAGGCATTCTCGGAGACCAACACCACCCTCACAGGTAGCTTTCTGAGACCGGGCATTCTTAGAAACCAACACCACCCTATAGGTAGCTCTCTAAGACCAGGCGTTCTTAGAGACCAACACCGCACAGGTAGTTTTCCGAGACCGGGCGATCTCTGGAACTAACACCTAGGTCAATACTGGCGCCTGCTAGCCTGACTCGGTAAAAAATGACAAAACCTGTACCTTGGACCTCCAGGCACATTTTGAGAAAGCTCAAAATCCCTCAAAACAATAGGCCCGCCCTTCCAAAATGTTATTAAACTGTTAGGCATATTCCACAAGCCATCCGGTCCCATTCCGGCCAATTCCGGTCAAAATGACCATTTTACCCCTAATAACGCCCCAACACTGCATAAACCCTACCGAGCATTAAAAGACTCTTCCAAAATCATCCATGAGGGACCCAACACACTTAACTCAACACGCCGAACCATTCTTGACCATTCTCAACCAAACCCAATCAAAATGACTATTTTTCCCCTAACGGGCCGAACGCGGCCCAAAACAACACCGATCCTAGGTTACTAAACGGCGGATCTCGTCATGAACCCCCGTTTAACCTAAGGAAGATATCATGATGCTAAACACCCACGACTCGATAAAAGTTCCCTAGAGCGTCTCGCAGACGCTCCGCCTAAATTGTCTCTTCTCCGAATTCCCTGGTTATAACGCACTGTCAAATGACTTGAGAAATGCGTAAATCAGGGAATTCTTGAAAGCTCATTCATAGATCTTTCCATCGATATGGCTTGATCAGATAGATCGCTTCCTGAAGCCCGTCAATGTACGGTGCAAAAACTACAACTCCCAGTAACCCCTGGAGCGTCTCGCAGATGCTCCACTTAGGTTGACTTTTTCACCGATTCCCTAATTACAAAGCACCGTCAAATGACTTGAGAAATGCGTGAATTAGAGAGTTCCCAAAAGTACTTCCAGAGTCCTTTCCATCTGTACAGTCCGATCGAAGAGATCGCTTCTCAAAGGCCTTGATCATGCGACATGAAAATAGCTACTTTCGAACACCCACGGAGCGTATCACAGACGTTTCGTAAAGATGCCATTTTAAGCACATTTCCCAAGACGATATCTCACACTTCTGAACACCATTCAAACTTCTCAAAAACACGAAAGTTCGCCGGAAGCCCTAAAAGAACATCCCAAGTGCAACCGATTCCCTTGAAACCTTCCCGATTTGCTCAATTATCGAGGCAAAATTTAAACTAACATTCTCGATGGCGGAGTGTATGCTACATGCACCCAAATTTTGATCAGATCGACCAAATTTCAATCAACCGTCAAGATTTAACCTGTACAATGAGTTCCACATGTCATTCTGGCAATGGAACAGTACTGACGCATATACGACATGAGCCAGGCCAAAATTTGGCCAAGCACATGTAGCACATGCGCTAAGCCTGTTCCAGATTGCCTATAAATACCAGCACACCCCTTTACATATTCCAACTCTGAAATTGATGCGAAGCTCTGCTGATATTGCTCCAAAACCTTGAATCTCTATATATATTCCACTCTTCCAACACTTAGGCTAGATTCCACCTCCATTTAGCCTATACACTTCACCTACATAGCCTTATACACCATTAAACACTCCCTTCCAACCCTTCAAGCTTTTTTAAAGTCATTTAAGTTCAAGTCAAGGCATCCATTGAAGATTACAAGTGTGTTGAAGACAAAAGGTAGTATCTCTTTTACATTTTTGTCTTTTCCCCACTCTTCTCTTCTCCCTCTTAGCCTACTTAGGCTATTCTCTATTTTAATCCCTTTCTTTAACCCTCCTTTCTTGCATACTTGAGCCAAGAGGGTTCTTAGTTCATGCCTAGAGGAAAGCTAGTGGGAGCCACCATGTAGGGGGATCTCTCACTTGCCTACTTTAAGATGGTATGGCCTAGGAGCCCCTTGATTATGTGGTGTAGCCTAAAAGCCTTGTATGTATTCATGACCCCTTGCATTTTACTATCTTGATCATGTTTTGTGTGCTTGGCTTTATTTTCATGTTTATAACCATGTTATACCAAGCTTGCATTATTCCATATCCATGCCATTTTCAAGTTCAATATTCCTCTCAAAATGATTCTAAGAGTTGGCTCCATGAAGTTTAGGATGAGACCTTAGAAGTCATGCCTTAGAAAATCTCCCACTAACCCCTAACTCACACTTTTGTATCATTGCATTCCCACTTGCATAAAAATAGTTTTTAAACTCTCTAATTCCTAAGGTTTCTATTCTCTCAAATTTAATGGTTGAAATGGCCCCATGGAACCTCCTCTTGAGTGGTCTCCCTTTCATATTGGCCGTAGGAGCCCTAAATTGTTAGAATGGTTCCCTTCTCTTTTTATTCTTGCACAAAAGTGATTTTTAAACTCTTTAATTTTTAAGGTTTCCATTCACTCAAGTTTAATGGTTGAAATGGCCCATGGAACCCTCTCTTGAGTGGTCTCCCTTTACATTGGCCATAGGAACTCTACCTTGTTGGAATGATCTGCTCTAAAAATGGTTTTCAAAATTTTATTCTCAAAAATGATTTCCAAAAATTCATTCTCTCCATCTTTGCCTTAAAAATGATTTTTCAAAAGTTGTTATCATCATGTTGATTCTTGGACTTCGTACTCTTGTCAAGATAATGGTTATAATGGTCATAAGGGAACCCTCTTTGGAATGGTCTTCAAACACTAACCATATAAACCATACTCTTGACTAGAGTCAAATTTTCATGGAAATGATCTTCAAAAAGGTTGTCTACCAAAGTCATTTGCATAACATGATTTGTTTTTCAAAATTCCTTAAAAAATGCATTAAACCTCATTTCAAAACCATCTTCCAACTCAACCCTAGGTTAACTTGACCCTAGTTATCCAACCCTAGGTTAACTTGACCCTAGTTACTCAACCCTAGGTTAACTTGACCCTAGTTATCCAACCCTATGTTAACTTGACCCTAGTTATTCAACCCTAAGTTAACTTGACCCTAGTTATCTAACCTTAGGTTAACTTGACCTTAGTTACCTAACCCTAGGTTAACTTGACCCTAGTTACTCAACCCTAGGTTAACTTGACCCTAGTTACTCAATCCTAGGTTAACTTGACCCCAGTTAGTTAACCGTAGATCACTTTGACCCTAGTGACCAAACCCTAGGTCACCTTAACCCTAGGTCACCTTAACCCTAGGTCAACCTAACCCAAGTTAGTTAACCTTAGGTCACTTTTAACCATAGGCCAACCCAACCTAGGTTAGTATACTTCAAGGTTTCAACTCATTGACCTCTTTTTTTAAATGATAACTCTATTTAAAACTACTCTCATAACCCATCTGTCCAAAGCCTCCTACTCTCTCGAGATTTCAAAAACCAACTCCATAATCCTTTTTAAGTACTCCTACATTCTATTTTTAAATTATCTCCTAGAACATTTTCAAGAACTCACAACCCTAAGGTGTCCCTACCCTTCTCATGATTAGGGATTCCAAGGGAATGTGACATATCAAGAACAACCTCTAAGGTTGTCCATATTAGAATTTCAAAGTCCTAGGTGCTTACAAAAACCACTTTCAAAAACTTTTTAACATTCCAAAGTCTTACCTCCTTGGTTTCCAAACAAGACTTCAAGGCATTTTCAAAACTCTCTTGAGTTATTCTAAATACATTTCAAAACCCCCTTTCAAGAGTTCTAAAGTTCTATTTCAAAACACTCCACTACCCGATTTTGAATCAAAACTCTCAAGTTCTCTCTTTCCATAGACCCCAAAGTGTCTTCAAACTTTTTCAAAGACCACAAAGCGTCTTTAAACTTCTCCAAACACTGCAAAGCATCTTCAAACTTTTCCAAAGACCTCAAAGTGTCTTCAAACTTTTCAAAGGCCCCAATGCGCCTATTTTCCATTAGGCTCTTGCCCGAACAACAAATGACCTGATTCTTGCCAAATGAGATACATAAGCAACCTAAAATGGTGCGGTCATAACTTTTATTTCAACTCCAATCCCCTTTTCAAAAACTTCAATCAATTCAAAGTTTTCATCTCAAACTCCTTCAAAACTCCCATGTTTTTCTAACTTCTTCTAAATCTTGCATCATGCATCATTCATCCGAAAAGTGATGAACTATACACCATTTTCAAAAATTCTAAAGTGGACACTAAGTGGATAATGGTAACCAATTATTCTAGTGAGTGAACAAAGGGTGATTAGACATGTAGGTACCGAAAGGGCAGGGTAGGGTGATGATCTTAGGATATCTTTCCTACACGTAACCAACCCCTGGACCATAGATTTCTATTTTCGAAAGACCAAAATGAGTTATTTTTCAAAAGGGCTTAAATCTTTTCAAAGGTTGCCAAATAACCTATTTTCTTAAAAACTCTCTCTTGAGGGAATTTTCAAAATCTTTCCAAAAACCTTAAGTTTAATCTTCGGATTAACACTTAGTTTTAGGTGCCCTAACTCACCTTAATCAAGTTAGGTGGCGACTTCTATTTTTCTTAAAAGTCCTTAACCAAACCGATTTTCAATTCAAACCTAGTCGCATTTGCCCTTCTAGGAGGACGAGTTATAGTGACAGAGTTCCGTGCTTTTGTCTCTGAGCCAAAAGGACCTTGGACCTAAAAATCGAGGCGCGACATTCAGGGGAAGCTCTGAAACCTAATCTGCTTTTTCGGAGGAAGCTCAAAACCCAATCTGCTTTTTCGGAGGAAGCTTTGAAACCCGATCTACTTTTTTGGAGAAAGCTCTGAAACCCAATCTGTTTTTTCGAAGGAAGCTCGGAAACCCAATCTTTGCTGATATGAGGGATTTGCTTGTAGTTTTTTTGTCTTGAATGTTGGAGAAAATGACATTTGCTGCTTCTTGGATTGAGATTTTCTTGGAGAGTAATGTTCCTTTGATGTGTTGGTTGTTAACTTTTGCCTCTGACTGTCACGGTAGAATTCTGGGTAAGGTGCTCCCTTGGGTTCTTGAATTTGGTTTGGAGGGGGTAAGGCCTCCTTTTGAAAGGTTCGAGGTATTTAGAAGGTCGAACATCTATAGGTCAATTTTCCTTGAGTGGATCAACTAGTTTGCAATTGAATGGGAGGTGTAAGGTGGGCCGTTACCCCAGTTTTTACGATTTGAAGAGGTTGAGTCAAGCTAACATTAATTGGGGTGGTCAAGGGTGGGTCGTTGCCCTATTCTCTGTGGTTTTGAAAAAGGTTGGATTAGGCTGTTCATGGTTGATTGGGGCGGTCGAGAGTGATTCAGTGCCCCATTCTCTATTTCTTGTTGTCCATGGATCACAATTCGTGTTTTCTAGGGTGTACGCCATTTCTTTTGCAGAACGCTTGGATTCTAGCCAACAGACCTTTTGGGATGTTGTGCTTCTGCGTTGAGACACCTTTTCTTTTGTAATCACCTAAACACTTGTCAGTGTATTTTGTTAGACATGTCATTTGGTATTTACTATATAAGTCCACCACAGGTTAAAATGAATGCACATCATACTTTTGGATGAATGTGCAGGTTGATACATAAGGAAATGATTGCATGTCATACTTTTTGATAAAAGCACATATATGAATGTATATCATACTTTTTGATGAATGCATAGAGATGGATTTTGAATGCACGTCATATTTTTTGATGAATGCACATACATGAATGCATATCATACTTTTTAATGAATGTATAGAGATGGATTTTGAATGCATGTCATACTTTTTGATGAATGTATGTACATGAATGAAATTGAATGCACATCATACTTTTTGATGAATGCACAGAGATGGATTTTGAATGCATGTCATACTTTTTGTATGAATGCACGTAAATGAAATTGAATGCATATCATACTTTTTGATGAATGTATAGAGATGGATTTTGAATGCATGTCATATTTTTTGACCAATGCATATACATGAATGGAATTGAATACGTATCATACTTTTTGATGAATGCATGCACAAGAATAGAATTGAATGTACATCTTACTTTTTGATTGAGTGTACATACAGGAATGGAATTGGATGCATGTCATACTTTTTGACGAATACATGAATAGAATTGAACTACACAGGAATTGCATGGATGTACAGGTTATACATGTCATGAATTCACAATTACTGCGTGAATACAGGTTATTTATGAAGAATGTCCCAGGATTGCCCCGGGGCTCATACTCTCAGGATTTTGCTTTCCTTCTAGGATCCTGTCCCTTTGGCTTTGTCCCATTCTTGTCGGGATGTGATAGCATGTGCCCCATTCTCAGGGGATCTTAACCTTTTGGGTTGCTGCTATCTTATCCCTACTTTCTATGAGGTTACTGTTTGGGGATTTTCTGTCCTCACTTGATTTTCTCCCTCAAAGGTTCATATTTCACTATAGCTTGAGCGACAACTTGTTTGCCCTTTGCTGAGCGATAAATAGCTTGGCTCTCAATCCGAGAAGATTTCTTGTAGGACCATAATGTAGGCCGAGTTTGGGGGTTGTAAGAAATGAAGGGATATTTAGGCTCAAAGATTTTCTTTTAGTGGGTTGTTTAAACCAAAATCATCTGAGCACACCTTGGAACATGACATTGCCCCTACATTCCTACTCGTTCCTTTTCTTCTTCTTCTTCTTCTTCTTCTTCTTCTTTTAAACTGGTCTTTCTATTGTTTAGGCTTATTTGGACTAAGCAATTTTCTTTGATCTAAGAGGACTTTAATTTGGACTGTAATGTGGGCTAGGTTAAGGGGTTTATGAACAAAGGGATATAAAGGCTCAAACATTATCACTTATAGGGTTCCGAAAGACCTATGATCACCTTTGGAAATTTTAACTTCCAGTTCCTTCTCCCTTCTTTCCTTCCTACCTTTTTTGTTCTTTTAGACTTTTTTCTCCCTTCTAATTAGAACTTTTTCATAGAAACTTGTTCCTATGTCAACTTTTACAGGTGCCGACGTTTTCATTCCTATGATGACATTATATTTTTTTTTTGTGCGTCATTCGCAACTATTCTTGGCACCAAAACTTGTTGCTATACTTGTTCTTAGAGATGTCGCCGCTATCATATCCTCTTGGGAATCACCATCTTCGCTGCTCATTAGTTCTTATTTATGGTTTTTGCCTTAACCAGTGTGGGCGGTGATCATTAGGTCGGTATATATATTTTTTTCAAATGATGTGAGTGGCTCAAGTGGGCTTTGCAAGGGGTTGTCTCCAACTGTATGGTAGTAGAACCGAGGGCCTATCTTCATTTCAGATTAAATTGCTTAGTCCAAAAAGCCTTTTTACAAAATTTAGACAACATTTCTAAATAAATCCTTGTACTTTCTATCGAATCAACCATCATGTGCTTACCCCAATATGGGGGATGGTTCTTGGTTTGGGGATATCTGAATGGAAATTACTTACGGCTCTAGTGGGCTGAGCAAAGGGAAGTATTTATTTCTTTTGGGAGGATTGAACGATAACTTCTCTTTATTTTGGGAACTCGGCTACCCATCGCTTTGCTAGGATATCATTCAAGTGTCGCCTCTTTAATAAGCTCTATATTTCTTTGTTGAGTCTATCTTCCTTCTCTCTTTCACTCTCTATATTTCTCTCAAAAGCTTTGATCTCCATTGAATGGGTTGCTTATGCTATCCCATCCTTTAAGCCGAGTCATTACAGATTGGGGAAAAATCCCTAAAAGCAATCATTATCCACAAGAGTATGAGTCAAAGGGAATAAACTAGAGCCTTTCATTTTTATTTCATTCTTTCTTTTTTTTTTTTACATGGCATGGCCTTAATTGAAAGTATAAGCATAAGACAGGAATAAGGACATGAAAAGTAGGAGATAAGAAAGAAAGTAGATGAATATAGAAAACATCCCTTTTTCTTTTTGAATTGATAAGCTTTTTAGACAGGCTTCGGGATTATACGCTCTACTTGCCAGGTGCCTCATTGCGTTGCACAAGGCTGATCAAGTTGTTGTCTGCGACTTTCAAGGCACTAGTGGTGATGGTGTAATGGTGGGCTACTTTTTTCTTTCCTTTTTTCACTTCAAATGCAATGCCCTGGCTACCCCCTAGGACTTGTGGCTTCTCAATGTTATCCTTTTCTTTGCCAGGACTATCTGGATCAGCCTCATCTCCCATGATAAAATTGATACTGTGGTCCGTTAATGGGCAGGAAGCGACAAGAGTTGGGTTGCCTTTTTGTGTGCTAATAACTTTTGAGTCAATTAAGTCCTGAATTTTATGCCTCAAAGAGAAGCATTCCTCAGTGTCATAACCCTGGCCACCTGAATGATATTCGCAGGTTACTGTTGAGTTGAAGTTGGGAGGTAAGGGATTGGGCAGAGTCCGAGAGGGTATAGGCTTCAGGTGTCCTACTGCTAGGAGGCCATAATAAGTTGTGGTTTATGTACAAGCGAGTTTAGTAAAAACTGGATTTCTCCAGCTAGCTCTCTTAGGTTGAAAGGGTGTCCTAGATGTTTCTGAAGGTAGAGGATCTGGTTTTGGCATAATAATGGTTGGATCAATGGCTTGAAAATCAAGGAGGTTTTGGATTTTGTGTTTTAAAGTGGGATAATTTTTTGTGTCATGGCTGGGTGAGTTGGGATGGTATTCACATGATAGATTAGGATTATATGATCGGGGGGTCCGGTCGAAAATAGGCATGGAAGGTATCGGGACGAGATGATTGGCTTGGCAAAGCCGTCGGTAGGCGGTGGTTAGAGAGCAAGCCAACGGGGTGTAATCTTGATTATTTCCCTTGGTCCTTTTTTGGAGGACAATATGTTCTTTATACGTTTGGACCTGGAGAGCTTCTGCCTACTCATCGAGTGTTATACCTGCATGGGATAGGAGCAAAGAGACCATTATTTATATTTTGGTCATCTTATTCCCAAGTCCTCTTATTTCTTCCAGTAGCTGAGCCTGGCCTTGCTTAAGGGCTGAGCTTGGTGGCACATTGAATGACTCCATAGATGCTATATGTTCTTAAATGAGTAACTGCTTCTTTCTGGGATGGCAACCTATACAGGGGAGTTCTTTGTAAGCGTGGGCTTTGCCCATTCTTTTCTTTCTTTGAAATGAGGGAGGAAAAGAGAGTGAAAAACAAGGAAAAGAGAAAAGTTAGTACCTTAATTTGAAAGTTTTTATGCAATGCATGTCTTAGGAGTGCCCCTGCTATTCAAGGGGGACTAAGCATGATGTGTTGGCTCACTTTTGGAGATAGGGGGTTGCCCCTATATGCAGTACCATACCTATGCGAGCATGTTCATTCATTCATTCACTCATTCATACATTCATTCAATAAAAGTAGGAAGGAAAATTTTATTACATTTGATTCTTTTTTTTTTTTTTTTTTTGTAAATGGAATTGAAAGTACATTTGAAGGGGAAGGGGAACATTTTTCTTGGGACTTTCACCTACTTTATTTTTATATTTGAAATCCTAAACTACTCTTGACTCTTCGAATTTTCCTTCTTTGATGGAGGTCGATGAGAGATCTTGATTTCGGATTGCCCCTTGTCTTCTTGGCAGCCCTATCTCCGTGAGCAAAGAGGGATTGGGGCCCCTCCTTATGAGATGACTTTGATGCATGCCATGAATCCTTAGGGTCTCTTGGTACCCTTAGGAGTTTTGGGTTGGGTTGATTTGAGCGAGAAGGTCTTTGGGCCTTTCTCTGAGGGTTGATTAGATGCGTGAAGATGCAATGACTTGAGTTACTTTGAGAACTCTTGCCTTGAAATGAATTCCGATGCATGAGCAGTTATGATGTGAAAGGATATATACATAATAAAATGGTAAGAATTAAATAACGTAATAGCATGAATTGAACAGAATATATAAAGGAAAATAAAGCAGTCGCCCTTTCCTCATTGGTTTTAAAATTGACACGTGTGTCATAAATCCGGCAGAGGTTCGGCTATGCATGGGGTGCTACATGAGCATGAAGTTGGAGGTTTACTAATGCTTCCTAAAACGCTCGGTTCCTGAACTTTAAAACCTCCGGCGTCCACTCCCGAAAGGGTGAACTCCATCTTTGGTTGGAGGTTCGAGCGGGGGAACTATCAAGAGATCGTAGGCTGAGAAACTGACACAGCATCCACCCACAGTCAATGTACTATTTCCCCTTCCATCTAGAAGAGTAGTAATCAAGTAATATATGCAAAATGCAAATACAAGTGAGCGCACCAAGTGTGTGTGAAATTTTTAAAAACGGAGGAAAGGACCCAACAACACACATCATACCCTATCCATTCATCACATACATGACAATAAATAAAACATGAAATAAAATGTGAACAAAGGTCCACCTACAAAAGAAAAATGCAAAGAGTTAGTAACTTTTCGAAAAAATCAATGCAAGGTAAAATGGATGGTCAATGTAAAAGCATGAATGTAAGCAATGAATGTAAGTGATGACCCTCATTTGAAAATCATTTTGGGAAATAAGACTTGTTTTGGAAACTTGGAAAAATTCAAAAAGTGGATAAAACTAGACAAAATAACCGGAGATTCTGGGTGAGTGAAGGGTGAAGGGACATGTCAATGGCCTAACCCTCAAAGTGTCCCCAGTGGAGTCACCAGCTGTCGCACTCTGGTTTTTGGGTCCAAGGTCCTTTCGGCTCGAAGACAAAAGCACGGAACTCTGTCATTAAAACTCTTCCTCCTAGAAGGACAAGTGTGACTAGGTTTGAACTTGAAATTGGTTTGCTTAAGGGCTTTTTAGAAAACAGGAGTCGCCACCTAACTTGATTAAGGTGAGTTAGGTCACCTGAAACTAAGTATTAATCTGAAGATTAAACTTAGGGTTTTTGGAAAATATTTTGAAAATTTTCTCAAGGGAGGGTCTGTTAGGAAAATAGGTTATTTAGTAACCTTTGGAAAAATTTAAGCCATTTTTTAAAATAACTCAATTTTTGGTCTTTCGAAAACAGAAATCTATAGTCCGAGGGTTGATTACGTGTAGGGAAGATATCCTAAGATCATCACCCTACCCCGCCCTTTCGGTACCTACATGTCTAATCACCCTTTTGTTCACTCACTAGAATAACCAGTTACCATTGTCCATTTAATATCCACTTTAAAGTTTTGAAAATAGGATTTAGTCATCGCTTTTTGGATGAATGATGCATGATGTAAGTTTCTAGAAGAAGTTTGAAAATATGGGGGTTAGGAAAGAGTTTGCAATAGAAACTTTGAATTGATTGGAATTTTTAAATAAGGGATTGGAGTTGAAATAGAAGTTATGACCGCACCATTTTAGATTTCCTACGTATCTCATTTGGTGAAAATCAGGTCAATCGTAGTTTAGGCAAGAGCCCGATGGAAAACAGGCACATTAGAGCCTTTTGGAATTTTTTAAAGACACATCGAGGTCGTTAGAAAGTTTTTGAAGACGCTTTGTGGTCTTTGGAAAAAGAGAATTTGAGAGTTTTGATTTGAAATCGGATATTGAAGTGTTTTGAAATAGAACTTTGAAACTCTTGGAATGAGATTTTGAAGTATTTTTAAATGTTTTGGGAACAACTCAAGGGAGTTTTGGACATGCTTTGAGATAACCCAAGAGAGTTTGGAAAATGTCTTGAAGTTTTGTTTAGAAACCTAGGAGGTATGATTTTGGAATGTTAAAAAGGTTTTCGAAAATGGTTCTTGAAAACACCTAGGACTTCGGAATTCTAATATGGACAACCTTGGAGGTTGTTCTTGATATATCATTTTCCTTTGGAATCCCTAACCATAGAATGGAGTAAAGACACTTTAGGTTTGTGAGCTCTCGAAAACATTTTTAAAGATAGAGTGTAGGAGTACTTGGAAACGTTATGGAGTTGGTTTCTAAAATTCCAAGGGAGTAGGAGAATTTGGAAAAATGGGTTATGTGAGTAGTTTTGAATAGGGAGAACCTTTAAAAAGGGTCCAGGAGTTGGAACCTTAAAGTGTACTAAACTAGGTTGAGTTGACCTTGGGTTAAGGTGACCTAGGGTTAACTAACTTAGGTTAGGTTAACATAGGGTCAAGGTGGTCTAAAGTTAACTAACTAAGGTTCAGGTGACCTAGGGTTAACTAATTTAGGTTAGGTTAACCTAGGGTTGGATAACTAGGGTCAAGTTAACCTAAGGTGGATTGAACTAGGATAACTAACCAAGGTTGAGTTACTTAGGGTTAAGGTGACCTAGGGTTAATTAACTAAGATTGGGTTAATTCAAGGTTAGGCAACTAGGGTCAAGTTAACCTAAGGTTGAGTAAATAGGGTCAAGTTAACCTAGGGTTGGATAACTAGGGTCAAGTTAACCTAGGGTTGAATTGGAGGATGGTTTGAAAGATGGTTTTAGGCATTTTTAAAAAAAGTTTTAGAAAACAATTCATGTTATGTAAAGGACTTTGGTAGACAACCCTTTTGAAGATCATTTCCATAAAAATTTGACTCTAGCCAAGAATATGGTTAATATGGTTAGTGGTTGAAAACCATTCCAAAGGGGGTTTACTTGGGACCATTATAACCCTTATCTCGACAACAGTATGGGTTTTAAGAATCAACACAAGGGTGACAACCTTTGGAAAACCAATTTTAATGCAAAGATGGAGAGACTGGATTTTTGAAAATTATTTTTAAGAAAAAGGTTTTGAACCATTTTTAAAGAAAACCATTTCAACAAATTAGGATTCCTATGGCCAAGGTAAAGGGAGACCACTCAAGAAAGGGTTCCATGAGGCTATTCCAACCACTAAACTTTAGAGAATGGAAACCTTATAAATCAAAGAGCTTGGGAACCATTTGTGTGCATGAAGGGAATCATTCTAACAATTTAGAGCTCCTATGGATAATATAAAAGGGAGACCACTCAAGAGAGGGTTCCATGGACCATTTCAACCACTAAACTTGAAAGAATAGAAACCTTAGGAATTAGAGAGTTTGAAGACCATTTTCATGCAAGTTGGAATGTAATGATGCAAAAGTGTGAGTTAGGAGGTAGTGGGGGATTGTCTAAGGCATGACTTCTAAGGTCTCATCCTAAACTTCAAGTAGCCAATTCTTGGAACCATTTTGAGAGGGGTATTGAACTTGAAAGTGTCATGGAAATAAGAATAATGCAAGCTTTGTAGGACATGATTATAAACTAAAGGTGAAGCAAAGCACACAAGACATGATCAAGATAACAAAATGCAAGGGGCTCATGAATACATATAAGGCTTTAGGCTACACCACATAAACAAGGGGCTTTTAGGCCATACCATCTTAAAGTAGGCTAGTGAGAGATCCCCTTACACAGTGGTGTAAGCACCCCATTTTTGACCGCTCGGCAGTCTACGGTCTGTCCAGACTTGTACTCAAGTCAATATGGACATTTTTCAATCGAAATCAACTCTCTAAGTCTAATCCCGTCTATCCATCGCTTCGCTAGCCTACCAGGCCCAAATAGAGGCAAAATGACCGAAATTCCCTTAGGGGCATTGTTCAGTCCAATTCCAAATCAGGCGCATCTTTCCTAAGGCAGTAAGTCCCTTTCCAATTCCATTAGGCACGTCTTTCCAAAGACGGTAAGCCTCCTTTTCAATTTCATCAGGCACGTCTTTCCGAAGACAGTAAGTCCCTTTTCATACTCCAATAGGCACGTCTTTCTGAATATGGTAAGTACCCTGTCTAATTCCAACAGGCACAACGTCTTTCCGAAGACGGTAAGTCCCCTTTCCAATTTCTTTTCCAATTCCAATCCCTCTCTCTTGAAAGCTGATTCCTCGAGATGGTAAGTCTATCCAATCCGACACATTTTTCAAAAAAAGTTTCTTCTGAATGGTAAGTCCCTTTTAAACCTGTCGACCTGGACGAGACCCCAAGTCCCATAGAGGGTAGAACAGTCCACCTTTGGCGCTGTAAGCACCCCATTTTTGCCCACTCGGCAATCTTCGAACTGACCAAGATCACGTTCACACATCACATGTATATTTAGACTCTAAGCCCGTCTTTTAAACTTGAATTTAGTCCACCAGTCGCTTCTTGGGCCCGTAGGGCCCACTTGAAGCTAAATGACCATTTTGCCCTTGGTGGGCCGGTCTCCTTTTTCGACCACACCGGCTCTGGGTATCAAACCAGTAACTTCCCGAGAATACTTTTATAGTGTTCTCAACCTTCCTCTACCCTTCCGGATCATTCCGAGTCAGTTCCGGCAAACCCGGTACAAAATGACCATTTTGCCCCTGGTGGGCCGGTCACCTTTGCCGACCATACCGACTCTGGGTATCAAACCGGAAACCTTTGGGAATATTCTAAATAATGTTTCCAAATCCCAAGTCTTCTTCCGGGACAGTCCGAGTCTGTCCCGGCAGTTTCCCGGTCCAATTGACCGTTTTGCCCCTAAAGACCCCGTCGACCTTTCCGACACATCTTATCCTCACTTTTCAAGTCAAATACCTCCAGGACACTATTTTAAGTGTTCCTGCTCCTTTCCGGCCTTCCGGGTCATTCCTGGCTCCTTCAAATCATTTCCGGACTTTTCGGAGCCACTCCTAGTGAAGCCAGGCTAAAAATTGCATGGTAGTCACTAGTACAGGCGCCCAAATCTAGTCAAAGATACGTTGCTTGCCGACCTTAAACATTTCCTAAATGGCTGGCGCCACTAGTAGTGGCGCCAAGCCAAAAAATGGCCTGGCGCCACTCCTAGTGGGGCCAGTGTAAAATCTGGCCTGGCGCCACTGCAATAGGCGCCAGTATTGTCCAACCTCTATAAATACAGAGCCTCATTCAACGTGAAAAGGGTCTGCAAACTTAACCTAAAATCATATATTTTGATATACAGAGCTCGAGCACCTCCAAGACCCTAATTTCCTTAGGTTTTCCAAACCCTAGCCACCCTACACAAACCCTAGCCTGCTATACACTTATACACACCTCCATACACTCATACACTAGCCTTCAACCATCCTTTAAAGACTTGAAGAGCTGCAATCCAAAGCTTGAAGGCAACTCTTGAAGACTGAAGGTGAAGATCAAGACAAAGACCGAAGACCGAAGACCGAAGACAGCACGGCGCGCAAAATAAGAAGACATACGATAGGCTCCCTATTTAATTTTCCGTACTTCCCCCTCTCTCTTCTCTCTCCTAACCCACTTAGGTTTTCTCTATTTTAATCCCCCATCTCTTCCCCCCCCCCCCCCCCTCTTCTTTGCATGCTTGAAATAAGGGGATTCCCGGTCCATGTGTAGGATTGGGCTATTGGAGAGTCACCGTGTCAGGGGCTTTCTTCTAGTCTAACCAAAGACCACGTGGGTCCGGCCCCCTTGATTATGTGGTGAAGCCTTAGCCTTGTATGTTCACAACCCCAAATTGCATTGTGCATATCATAGTCTTGCATCTTCCAAAATTCGTTTTCAAAATTATTTTCAAATTTGTTTTCAAAATTGCATCAAAATCTCTTTTTCAAAAACTTGTTTTCAAAACCACGATTCTAGGGTGATTCTAGCCTTTCCATGGCTAGGGTTGCTTTAGGAAAGTGTTACATTAAAAGTAACCAATACGGTCTATATTTTCAAATCTTGTTGTTTTCAAAACCGCTTTCCTAAAGTGGTTCTAGCCCTCTTATAGTTAGAATTGCTTTAGGAAAGTGAGATGTTTTTACACCTTCTAAAAACTCTTTTTCCAAATCCCTCTTCTTAAAAAAAATCTCTTTCAACATACTTTCCAAAATCTTCTCTTTCTAAAATTGTTTTCTAAAAACTCTTTTTCAAAATTTTCCTTTTTCAACTCCTTTCCAAAAACTCTTTCTCCTCAAAATTCACTTTCTAAAAACACTCCCTAAATTCACTTTCCTAAAAACTCTTTCCAACAATTTCCTTCCAAAAAATTTTCTAAAAACCTCTCTTTCCAAAATCTTCCTTCTAGAAACTCCCCTTTAGGATTTTTTCTCCCAAAATCTATGTTTCCAAAAACACACTTTCCAAAAACTCCTTCTTTCCAAAAATCTTTCCAAAAACTCTCTTTCCAAATTCACTTTCCAAAAACTCCTCCCTAGGATTTCCCTTCTAGAAAACCTTCGTTTCCAAAAACGCACTTTTCAAAAACTCTTTCCTTAGAGCCCAAGTCAAGCCCTAGAACCCATGAATAGAAAATCCTAATTTTCTTTCCAAAAACATGGTTTTCAAACTTTGCCCCAAACCTAGGCGTCCAAAACCTCTTGTTTTCTACATCAAAATTATACATGTTTCCAAAACCTATTTTCTACGTCAAAACAATAATTTTTTCCAAAACTAGGGTTTTTAGAATTTCCCTTTCCAAATCCTTGCCAAATCCTATCTTCCCTTTAGGAAACCAAGTCGAATCTCCCCGTTTAGGAAACTAGATCCTATCCTCCGTTTTTGGAAACAAAATCAAACCTTCTATTTTTTTCAAAACAAAATCCAATCCTTTCCTAATCCAACTTTTTCTTAATTCAAATCCTTCCTAAACTTTCACTTTCCTAAACCTTAAGTTTCCAAAACTTGAACATAAAAATCTTTCCTAAGTTTTAAAATTCAACTTTCAAATCTTTCCTAATTCAACCCTTTCCTAATTCAACCCCTTTTCCAAATCTTAACTTTCCAAATTCAAATTTTCAAACTTTTCCTTAACTCAAACTTTTCCTAATTTCAAGATTTTCTAAAACTCTAAAACTTTCTAAATCTCAAATCTTTCTAAATTCAAAACTTTCTTAATTCAAGACTTTCTTCAGTTGAAACTTTCTTAATTCAAAACATTTCTAAATTCACAACTTTCCTTTTTCAAACCTTTCTTAAGTTCCGAACTTTCCTAATTCAAAACTTTCTTAATTTGAAACTTTCCAAAAACTAAAACTTTCCTAATTCGAAACTTTCCTAAACTAAATTTTTCCTAATTCAAAACATTTCTAAATTCAATATTTCCCCATTTCAAAACTTTCCAAAAATGAAACTTTTCAAAAATAACACTTTCCTAATTCGAAACTTTCCTAATCTAAATCTTTCCTAAATTCCAAGTTTTCAAATCTTTCAAGATCTTTCCAAATCCAACATTCCAATCTAATCTTTCTTAATCTCAAGTCTTTCCTAGGTCTCCTACCTTTCCTAAAGTCTAAGTTTCCTAAACCTCCATCTTTTTAAAACGAAGTCTTTCCAAAATCTATCTCTTCAAATCAAAGTCCAATCTTCTCAATTTCAATTTCCAATCTCCTCTTTTAATCTCAAATTAAATCCAATTTTCAATTCAATCTCTTTCTTTCAATCCAATCTCTCTCTTCAAATCAATCTCTTTTCAATCGGACTCCGGTCCGAACTACGACTGACCTGATTCTCCCAAAGGGATACGTAGGCAACCTTCATAGGTGCGGTCACAATACTTTTCCAACTTTCAATTCCACCCTCATGGGTGCGGTCTCCACATTTTTCAAATCTCAAATTCCAATCTATTTTCAAAATTCCAATTTCAAAATTTCTATTTTCAAATTTCTACTTTGAATTTTCAAACTTTCCAATTTCAATTCTATCTCTTCAAATCTTTTTCAAATCAAATCTATTTTTCAATTCTTTTATCTTGCACTTGCATATCATGCAACATGTTAGTTTTCAAACATTGCTTTTCAAAGTGAATAGGATTGGATATTGGTTAGTTAAAGACTCTCATAGGTGAATCTGGGGTAGATTGACATGTAGGTACCGAAAAAGAGGGATAGGGTGATAGCTTAGTGCGTCTTCCCTACACGTAACCAACCTCCGAACCTAGGATCACTGATTTCAAAGACCAAAAGGAGTTATTTTTCAAAAAAGGGCTAAATATTTTCCAAAGGTTGCCAAACAACTTGTTTCCCTAAAAAACCCTCTCTTGAGGTGGTATTTTCAAAAACCTTTTTTTCAAAAACCCTAAGTGTAGTTTTCGGATTATGCTTAGTTTTTAGGTGACCTAACTCACCTTAATCAAGTTAGGTGGTGACTCCGAATCTTTTTCAAAAGCCCTTTATTCAAATCAAATTTTCAATTCAAACCTAGTCACACTCATTCTTTTAGGAGGGTGAGTTCTAACGAGAGAGCACAGCATTGTTCTCGCTTGGGTGAGTATTCCTCGAGTGTGAAAAATCTGGGCACGACAAGCGCCTGCTAGCCCGCTAATATAGAAATGTCTGTTTCGGCATGTCTTTCGAGAAAGTTGACTTCTTAGGTGCTAAGTCCCTTTAGCAGCTTCCCGAGATCAAGCAGTCTCGGGAATGATAGCGAACCGTCAGAGTAGCGGAAGTACTCGTAAATATCGCAACCGTCAGAATAAAAGAAATACTCACAAGCAGGTCGATATAGGGAATTGCCAACAAACCCCTGTATCACGAGACCGCCGTCAGAGTGGCGCAAACACTCAAAACCTAGGTCAACACAGGTGCCTGCTAGCTCACTTCGGTAAAAAATGACCAAACTGCCCCTAGGGCCATTTTCCAGCATGTTTCTCGAGAACACACCTAAGTCCTCAGAATTGTAAGTCCACCCTTCCAAGACTGTCTTAAAAGAAACCCAGCATGATTAGGTGCCTTCTAGTCAGTTTCGGGCCAATTCTAAGACTATTCGGTTAAGATGACCATTTTGTCCCTAGGCATCTGAACGCTCCGGGGACCACACCGGCTCTGGGTATCAAACCGGTAATCTCCCGAGAATGCTTCTTATAGTATTCCTGACCTTCCTTTATCTTTTCGAATCATTCTGAGTCAGTTTCGGTAAATTCAGTGCAAAATGACCGTTTTGCCCCTTGTGGGCCGGTCGCCTTTTCCGACCACACCGGCTCTGGGTATCAAACCGGTAGCCTTTGGGAACATTTTAAATAATGTTTCTAAATCTCAAGTCTTCTTCTAGAACATTCTAAGTCCGTCCCGGTAGCTTTCCGGCCTGATTGATCATTTTGCCCCTAATGGCTCGATCAAGCTGTCTGACAAATCTTGTCATCCTTTTTCAAGTCTACTACCTCCAGGACACTGTTTTAAGTGTTCCTGGCCTTTTTTGGCCTTTCGGGCCATTCCCAGTCCCTTAAGTCCTTCCTGGACTTTCCGAAGTCACTCCTAGTGAAGCTAGGCTAAAAATTACATGGTAGTCACTAGTACAGGCGCTCAAATCTTCCAAAGATACGTTGCTTGCCGACTTAATGAACTTTTCTAAGTTGTTGGTGCCACTAATAGTGGCGCCAAGCCAAAAAATGGTCTGGCGCCACTCCTAGTGGCGATAAGAGGAAATTTGCTCTGTATCCAACAAGCGCCAAATGATTCTGTTCTCTATAAATACAGAGCCTCCTCCAGCGTGAAAGAGGTCTGCAAACTTGGTCTAAAAACCCTACTTTTCGATATACAGAGCTCGTAGCCTCCCAAAACCCTAGTCTCCTTTAGGTTTTCCAAACCCTAGCCTCCATACACAAACCCTAGCCTCCTATACACTCATACATTCTCATATACTCATACACTAGCCTCCAACCCTCCATTGAAGACTTGGATTGCTGCAACTACAAAGTTTTGAAGATCGAAGACAAACTCTTAAAGACCAAAGTGAAGACCGAAGCGAAGCAAGCAAAGCAAAGCGCGCAAAGCTAAGCAAAATAAAAAAGACACAAGGTAGGCTTCTTATTTATGTTTACACATCTTCCCCACTCTCTTCTCTCTCCTAACCCACTTGGGTTTTCTTCTATTTTAATCCCCCATCTTCTTCCCCCCCCCCCCCCCCCCCCCCCCCCCCCCTTCTTGCTTGCATGCTTTAAACAAGAGAATTCCCAGTCCATGTGTAGGATTAGGCTATTAGAGAGTCACCGTGTCAGAGGCTTTCTTTTAGTCTAACCAGAGACCACGTGGGTTCGGCCCCCTTGATTATGGGGTGAAACCTTTGACCTTGTATGTTCACGACCCTCTTTGCATTGTGCATATCATGATCTTGCATTCCTCCAAAATTCGTTTTTAAACTTGTTTTCAAAAACTTGCATTAACATCGTTTTCAAACTTGCATAAAAACCTTCTTTTTCAAAACTTGTTTTCAAAATCACAATCCTAGGGTGATTCTAGCCTTTTCATGGCTAGGGTTGCTTTAGGAGAGTGTTACATTTAAAGTGACCAATATGGTCCATATTTTCAAAACATTGTTATTTTCAAAACCACTATCTTAAAGTGGTTCTAACCTTCTTATGGTTAGAATCGCTTTGGGAAAGCGAGATATTTTATATATACTTTCTAAAAACTCTCTTTTCAAATCCCTCCTTCTAAAAACCTCTTTTTCAACATACTTTCCAAAAACTCTCTCCAATCTCCTTCTTCAAATTCCTTTCCAAAATTGTTTTTCAAAAACTCCCTCCAAAAATCTATTTTTCAAAAACTCTTTTTCAAACTCCTTTCCAAAAACACTTTCCTTGAAATTCACTTTCTAAAAGTGCTCCCTAGGTCTTCTTTCTAGAAAAACTCTTTCCAAGAACTCTTTCCAAAAACACCTTCTTCGAATTCACTTTCTAAAAACACTCCCTAAACGCTTTCCTAAAAATTCACTTTCTAGAAACTCCTCTCTAGGATTTCTTTCCAAAAACTCTCTTTTCAAAATTCACTTTTTAGAAACTCCTCTCTAGGATTTTCTTCCAAAAATCTCTCTTTCCAAAAAACTCACTTTCCAAAAATCCTTTTTCTTGGTGTTTAAGTCAAGCCCTGGAGCCAACAATCAGGAAACCCTAATTTTTCTTCCCAAAAGCATGATTTCCAATCCCTTATTTTGGCCTCAAAATCTCTTGTTTTCTACATCAAAACTATATATATTTCCAAAACCTCTTTTCTGCGTCAAAACTATAGTCTTCCCAAAACTAGAATTTCTAAAACTCCATCTTTCCAAATCCATGCCAAATCCAATCTTCCCTTTAGGAAACCAAATCCAATCTCCCCTTTAGGAAACTAGATCCAATCCTTCATTTTTGCAAGCAAAATCCAATCTCTTGTTTTAGGAAATAGGACTCTCAATCCGTCCAAACCCAAATCTTTCCTAATTCAACTCCTTCCTAATCTAGTACTTTCCTAAACCTTAAGTTTCCTAAACTTAAACTTTTAAATCTTTCCTTAAACATTAAGCTTTCAAACCTTTCTTAATTCCATCCATTTCCAAATCTTAACTTTCCAAATCTAAGTTTTCAAACTCTTCTTGAACTCAAAACCTTTCGTAATTTCAAGAATTTCTAAAACTCAAACTTTGAATCTTTCCAAATCTGAAACTTTCTAAATTCGAAACTTTCTAAATTCTAAACTTTCGAACTTTCAAAACTTCTCTATTTCAAAACCTTCCAAATTCAAAACTTTCCAATTTCAAAACTTTCTTAAAACGAAATGTTTTCTATTTCAAAACTTTCTTAATCCAACACTTTCCTAAATTGAAACTTTCCTAAAACGAAACTTTTCAAAAATGACACTTTCCTATTTTGAAACTTTCCTAAATCGAATCTTTCCTAATTCGAACATTTCTTAAATCCAATCTTTCTTCGACCTTCCAAGTCCAATATTCGAGTTAAGTCTTTCTTAATCTCGAGTCCTTTCTAAATCCCACCTTCCTAGGTCTAGGGTCTCTATTCTTCTATTTCAAATTCCAATCTTCTATTATAGATTCAAATCAAATTAAAATTCTAATTCAATTTCTTTTTCCAATCAAACCTTTTATTTTCTATTTGACTCTTGTCCGAACTACAACTGATCTGATTCCACCAAAATGATACGTAGGCAACCCTCATGGGTGCAGTCACAACCTTTTCAAATCTCAAATTCCACAACCTTTTTCAAATTTCTATTTCCACAACTTCTTTCAAATTTCCATTTCCATAATCTATTTCCAACATCCAATTCTAAAAATCTATTTCAATTTTTAAACTTTCTTTCCGATTTCAAACTTCAATTCTTCTTTTTCAAATCTATTTTCCAACTCTCTTTTTCTTGCATTTATATATCATGCATCATGTCTTTTAAAACATTCTTTTTCTAAAGTGGATAGGATTGGACATTTGTTAGTTGAAGACTTTCATAGATGAATTTAGGGTAAATAGACATGTAGGTACCGCAAGTGAGGGCAAGGTGATGGTTTAGTGCGTCTTCCCTACACGTAACCAACTTCCGAACCTAGAATCACTATTTTCAAAGACCAAAATGGAGTTAATTTTCAAAAAGGGCTTAAATGTTTTCTAAAGGTTGTCAAACAACATGTTTTCTTAAAAACCCTCTCTTGAGGTAGTATTTTTAAATCGTTTTCAAAAACCCCAAGTGTAGTCTTCGGATTATGCTCAGTTTTTAGGAGACCTAATTCACCTTAATCAAGTTAGGTGGCGACTCCAAATATTTTCCGAAAGCCCTTTATTCAAACCAATTTTCAAATCAAACATAGTCACACTCATTCTTCTAGGAGGGTGAGTTCTAACAAGAGACTACAGTATTTTTCCCGCTTGTGTGTGTATTTCTCGAGTGCGAAAAATCTGAACGCGACAGGGGGCTCCCACTAGCTTTCCTCTAGGCATGAACTAAAAGCCCTCTTGGCTCAAGCATGCAAGAAAGGGGGCTTGAAGATGGGGATTAAAATAGAGAATAGCCTAAGTAGGCTAGGAGGGAGAAGAGAAGAGTGGGGGAAGACAAAAATGTAAAAGAAATACCACCTTTAGCCTTCAACACACTTGTAATCTTCTATGGATGCCTTGACTTGAACTTGGATGGCTTCAAGTAGGCTTAAAGGGCTGGAAGGAGGGGTTTAATGGTGTATAGGGTTAGGTAGGTGAAGTGTATGGGCTAGAGGGAGGCGGAATCTAGCCTAAGCGTTGGAGGAGTGGAATATGTGTAAAGATTCGAGGTTCTGGAGCAATTTCAGCAGAGTTTCGCATCAATTTTCGATTCTGGAATATGTAAAGAAGGAGGCCTCTATTTATAGGCATCTTGGAATAGGCCTGGCGCATGTGGTACATGCGCCTGGGCAAAAATTTTCCCAGGCACATGTAGCACATGCGCCAGTACTGTTCCATTGCCAGAACACCACATGGCACCCCTTGTACTGGCTAAATCCTGATGGTTGATTGAACTTTGGTCGATTTGATCAAAATATGGGCGCATGTAGCATACGCTCTATCACCGGGAGTGTTCGTTTAAACTTTGTCTCGATAATTGAGCCAACCAAGACAGATTCGGGGGAGTCGGTTGCACCCACAATGTTCTTCTAGGGTTTCCTGTGAACTTTCATGTTTTTGAAAAGTTAGAATGGTATTCGGGAGTGTGGGATATCATATCTAGGAATGACCCCAAACTCCGGATGCAACTGTTCCAACATAGCTTGACTACGCCTGCACTACAATTGTTCGCTCGTTTAGATTTGAGGAAGATAACGACATAGAATGAATTGGTCACAGCCTTCCAGTCCCAATATTGACACAACAGTGACCTGACCATAGATAAGTGTGCCCTGATAATGATGACTCGAGGTGAGAAAGAAAGCTTCAAGAATTACGCTCTAAGATGGAGAGAGGCAGTTACTCAAGTCAACCCCCCTGCTAGAAAAAGAGTATGTGCAGCTATTTGTGAACACCTTCCAGGGTCTGTACTATAAGCGCCTGTGCCTGAGTATCGAAAAGAGTTTTTATGAGCTAATAATACAAAGAGAAATGATCGAGAATGGATTGAAAACTGGCAGAATCATGGACCCCTATGCTAAGACAAGTAAGGGATTCGCAAATGCAGCCAAGAAAGTAGCAACTACTCAGGTTACCAGCAAGAAAAAAGGAGAGGTATCTGCCATCCTGCCTACATAACAGCAACCATAATACCCCTAATATCAAGCTCAACCACCATCGCCTGCTCCCATCATCAGCATTCCCATTACTAATACCCAAGCACCCGTAACTGGACCTGTTGCAGCCTGACCATACCTCAACCCCAACAAAAATAACTGGCAAAATCGGGAGTTCACACGATTGGCATGCACCAGACAGAGGCCTATCATGAGCTCCTCAAGGCCAAGCATATAAATCATATTCCCCCGTAGCCGTTGCCAAGCCCGTTGCTGCCAACTTTTAACCCTACCCTTAGCTGCGTGTACCATTCTTAGGGACAGGGGCATGATACAGAGTCCTACTTCTCTTTGAAGCGTAAGATCCAGGACCTCATTGATAACAAGGTCATCAACACCCAAGAAGCAAAATTGGCCCCCATTCCCAATGTCATGGCAAATCCCTTGCCAGACCATGTTGTCAACACCATCACCGAAGAAGAGGCAGATCCGGATGGCATCATAACTGAAGAGTACTTCGAAGGCGAGTTAAACACTGAGGAAGAAAGTGACTGGGAGGAAGAACTACCGCCGTGCCCTATCTATCTTTACAATGTAAGTGGAGAGCAAGATCCTCTTGACTAGCTCATGGATGAACCTATTGCAAACATTCTCGCTAATACTGCACCTGTAGATGGCTAGGGAGAAGAATTCCTACACCCTAGATATGCTGAAGCTGAGGCCCGCCTAAAAGAGGAACTCTTCGATTATGAGGATATTGGTTGGGGCATCTATGAGCCAAAATTACCGAACCCACCGTTCGAGTTCAACGAAGGTGATTTGGATAGCCTGTTTGCCAAAATTGATAAAGAAGAAGCTGAAAAAGAAGAAGCCAAGGAAAATCCGTCGCAAGTCCTGGAAGAAAGTTTGGTTGCGAAACCCTAAGAAGCTGTGCAAGAGAAAATCGTCCAGCCAAAGGAAAGCCATCAAGGGTCCTAAGATGGAATACACAACCTCAATGACCCCACCGGAGAGGGGGAAGGAAAGGGAGGAGTTCCCAACTACACTATGACGGCCCATCTCTGCCACTCCACAGCCAATGTATCAATTCGTCTAGTATAACCGAGTGAAGAAGTCGGCGGATGGAGCATAAAGGAGGCAGGCGTAGTCCCAAAGCCCACCTAAGGAAGTGAATATCAAAGGGACGTTCTTCCATCAAACTTTGCCTTTTACTTTCCTGTTAACTTTGTTTTGTCAACTTTACTTTTACCTTTTGATAATCAAGAGCTCATCATGTACACAAAACCTTTAAAATGAAAGAGAAAGAATTTGAAGTTTACATTTATCATCTTCGGCAATTGCCCTTTCTTAGAAAATTCCCTTCTTATTGTTATGCCTTGACTTGAAAGGGGAGATAGTACACGCACCCTCATCTACGAGAATCATTCATGATTCAAAGAGAGGAGACACTAAAGAAAGGAAAGAGAGGGAGCGGATCACAGAAATAGGCGACACTCGGAGGATGCCATGGCAAAGCAACAGGCAGTTAGACCCTCGAAAGGAAGAGAAGTCATCATTTCAAATTCCCTAAATAGCAAAATAATTCCTTTGAATAACTCACTTGAGCCATAACTGATTTTCATTCAAACACCCCAACCAGGAACCACCCCCCACACTGGGGCAAATATGAGTAACAGAACAATTAAGCTAACACCTGCTTTTTTCAAAGGATGACGCCAAAGCTCCAAGACTGAACTTTATAGACTAAGCAATCTTGTTCGAAAGGAAGAGGGGCTATCTATTCTTCTACCATACAGTTAAAAGAATCCTCTTTAGAAAACCCCTTTTGAGCCAAATCATATTCCTTCGACAAACCCATTCTGGTGATCACAAGCCCACATTGGACGAAAGTAAAAGCGACAAGTAGGGAACGTGAGGGAAAAGAAAGCTTCCTTATACATTGAAAGAGGAAGGAAATGATGTAAAAAAAATGAATGATGAATGACGATTGATGGGAGGCCCCCAAGAAATCAACAAACAGTGCAAATAGCAATAGTGGGGCAAAAATCAAAGGAGATGATAAATCCAGTGTGGGAAAATGTTTGCGCAAAAAGTGACCCAAAAAGGAAAAGACCTAAGAAGGTGATGACTGGTAAACCCTAGGCAGAATGTAACACTTTGACCCTTTAATATCCTTCCTTTCGAAAACCCCATGACCTAGCCACACTACAACCCACGGAAAAGTCCCCTCAGATCAGAGAAGGTAATTTAGTCTAAACAAATTCAAGAAAAAATGGCGACATTTGGAAAAAGAAAGGTGAACAAAATTGCAAAAGCTTACTCAAGGTGGTTCTGGTTATTATCACCCCATAAAAAAATAAAAAAATAAAAACAAAACAAAACAAAAAAGGAGAAGAAATTGCTTGAGCCTGAATACCCCTTCATTCCTCACCCTTAACCTAGCCTACATTATGGTCCAAAGTAAAGCCTTCTCGAATTGAGGATGGAAACTGCTCACTCCTTTGCTGTAGGCTACTTCAGTTGTCACCTAGAGACTCTATTAGTTCTAATATAAGGTCCCCGAGAGAAAGCCGAGTGAGTGGCAGATCCTCGGATAAGAGAGAGGAGAGTCGGGTCAAAAAATTGAAACCCTAAGAATGGGGCAACTACTATCTCATCATAACAAGAAAAGGGCATAATAGAAAAGGGAATCTTCAAGGAAGGAGTAAAAGGCCGAAATGATGGTTCCCCGTGAACACCCAAAAAATTGAAACCTACCTCTAGGCCTGTCTTCATAAAGTTATATATATGCCTGTGTGCTTTGCCTGAACATGTGCAGTGATACGCCCACCTTTTTCACATCTACTTAAAGCTTGCACGTACCCACCATTTCTTATGCGTATCATGATTTTTGTACTCCTGTGTTTGTATTCATATTCATTATATTCCCACATGCATACATGCAAAACTAGACTAAAAGGAAAAACTAATCATCATCTCATGCAAAGAAGCAAAAAGATAATAGCAATAATGAACATATAACTAGCAATAATCATCATCCATGAGGGCCAACATACGGCCTCAAAACATAAGCAATACAGTCAGTCTAACTAAACCACAACTGTGTCTACAGGTGAAAAAAGGAGCCTCAAGTAGCAAGGTCGTCGTCCAAGTCAAAATCGCCCAGGTCTAGCACATACGGGGAAGGCTGGCTGGAGGAAGCTCCTGCGTCATAAGGACCCTGACCAAGGAAAAAGCCAAAAGGAAAGAGGAGCTAGCATTAGAACACAGGGGATGTATAAAGAACATGAAAATGATGACTCATAAATAGCATACCCAGTGGGCCTCCATCAGAGATACGCAAGCAGTCAAGGCCTCCACCTCAGCGCGATACTAATCTCGTGTCTGGCAAGCTGCTAGGTACTCCTCCTCGAAAACAAAGCCCTAAGCTCGGCGCCATAGCTCCACCACCTCATGACTGGCTACCTGCCCTCCAACCACTAGGTCCAGCTGAGTAAAAGTGCTAATGGACCTTGCCCTGAGATGGTCCTCGTAGTCCACATCAAGCGGAACAATGAAGGGCTCGCCAGAAACCCCAACTATATAAGGAATCTCCACCCCGGCTCGATAAAATCCAAACATGTACTGAGAAGGATCCATGGCAGCACGAAAGTCAGTGTGAAGCTACCGCCAATGGCGCTCCCCCAAATACGTCTCCCATGAAACAGGGCCCCAGAAAGTAACCCGCGACCTTGACAAAAGAATGATATCCCGCATACCGGCATACTGGGGAGATCGGCAGTAAGGTGTCCAAGTCATGTCTCGAGGTCTCAGTAGCTCCAAGTTAGCCCAGAGGGTGACAAAATCCGTAAGCAAGGACCGCTGGACTACCTACTGTCTGGCCCACCTCATAGCCCGCGGGAAGGCATTGCCAGCTAACACCTCTGGTTGGCAGACAGCTAGATACTCATAGCTCCACTATAAGCACCCCATTTTTGCCCGCTCGGCACTTTCTGGCTCGACCGGGTCCAATTTTCAAACACCACAGTACATGCAAGCTCAAGATAAGCCTTTTAATCTCCAATCCAGTCAACTGGTTGCTTCTCAGGCCCACAAAGGCCCACTGGAGCCATAAGCACCATCATTCCAGACCTGGCGGTCTTGGAAACCAACGCCATCTAGGTAGCTTCCCGAGATCTGGCGATCTCGGGGACCAACACCTCATCAAGTTCCAGACGGCTCACTTCTAGTGCCTGCTAGCCCACCAATGTAGAATGTCCATCATTTGGTAGCTGTCCGAGACCCGGTGTTCTCAAAGACCAACACGACCCGTACAGGTAGCTTTTTAGGACCAGGCGTTCTCAGGAACCAACACCACCCTACAGGTAGCTCTCTGAGACCAGTCGTTCTTAGGGACCAACACTGCACAAGTAGTTTTCCGAGACTAGGTGTTCTCGGGAACCAACACCTAGGTCAACACCGGTGCCTGCTAGCCTAACTCGATGAAAAATGACCAAACCTGCCCCTTGAGCCTCTAGGCACGTTTTGGGAAAGCTCAAAATCTCTTAAAACAATAAGTCCACCTTTCCAAAATGTTACTACAATGTTAGGCATCCCCCGCACGCCATTTGGTCCAATTACGGTCCCATTCTAGCTAACTCCAATTAAAAGGACCATTTTGCCCCTGAACACCTCAGCACTGCACAAACCCCACCGAACGGCAAAAAACTCTTCTGAAAACATCCTTGGATGACTCGGTATGCTTAACATAACATTTCAATCCATTCCTAACCATTCCCAGCCTAAACCAGCCAAAATGACCATTTTGCCCTTAGCGACCCGAACACGCCCTAAAACGACACCGGTCCTTGGTTACTAAACAAGAGGATCTCGTCATGAGCCCCCATTTAACCTAAGGAAGTTCTCATGATGCTAAACACTCATGACTCGATAAAAGTTTCGTGGAGCGTCTCGCAGACGGTCCACCGAAATTGCCCTTTCTCCCCGATTCCCTGGTTATAATGCACTGTCAAATGACTTGAGAAATACGCACACTAGGGAATTCCCAAAAGCTCATTCCTAGATCTTTCCATCGATACAGCTCAATCGGATAGATCGCTCCCCGAAGCCCTTCATCGTATAGCTCAAACACTACTACTTTCGACAACCCCTGGAGTGTCTCGCAGACGCTCCACCAAGGTTGACTTTTTTCCCAATTCCCTAATTAAAATGCACCGTCAAACAACTTGAGAAATACATAAATTTGGGAATTCCTAAAAGTATTTCCAGAGTACTTTCCATCGGTACGGTCCAATCGAAAGGATAGCTTCCCGAAGGCCTCAATCATATGGCACAAAAATAGCTACTTTCGAACACTCTCAAAGCGTATCACAAATGCTCCGCAAAGATGTCCTTTTATGCACACTTCTCGAGAGGATATCCCATGCTTCCGAACATAATCCAAACTTTTCAAAAACATAAAAGTTCACGAGAAACCTGGGAGAACACCGTAGGTGCAATCGATTCCCCCGAAACCTTCCCGATTAGCTCAATTATTGAGACAAAGTTTGGACAAACCTTTTCGGTGATAGAGCGTATGCTACATGCGCTCAAATTTTGATCAAATCGACCAAAATTTGATCAACAGTCAAGATTTAACCAGTACATAGGATGCCACGTGTCATTCTAGCAATGGAACAGTACCTACGCATGTCCTACATGCGCCAGGCCAAATTTTGGCTAGGTGCATGTAGCACATGCACCAGGCGTGTTCCAGATTACCTATAAATACCAGACCCCCCCTTTGCATATTCCATCTCCAAAATTGATGCGAAGCTCTGTTGAAACCGCTCTAGAACCTTGAATTCTTACATATATTCCACCCCTCCAACACTTAGGCTAGGTTCTATCTCCCTCAAGCCTATACACTTCACCTAGAAGGTCTTATACACTATTACACACTCCATTCCAGGTCCTCAAGCCTTTTTGAAGTTATTTAAGCTCCAATCAAGACATCCATTGAAGACTACAAGTGTGTTGAAGGCAAAAGGTGGTATTCCTTTTACATTTTGTGTCTTCCCCCACTCTTCTGTTCTCCCCCTAGCCTATTTAGGCTATTCTCTATTTTAATCCCCATCTACAACCCCCCATTCTTGCATGCTTGAGCCAAAAGAACTCTTAGATCATGCCTAGAGGAAAGTAAGTGAGAGCCACCATGTGAGGGGACATCTCACTAGCCTACTTTAAGAAGGTATGGCCAAGGAGCCCCTTGTTTATGTGGTATAGCTTAAAAGCCTTGTATGTGATCATGACCCCTTCCATATTACTATTTTGATCATGTCTTGTGTGCTTGGCTTCATTTTTATGCTTATTGCCATGTTCTATGATGCTTACATTACTCTTAAGCTCCATGTCATTTCCAAGCTCTATATGTCTTTCAAAAATTATTCCAAAAGTTGGCTCTTTGAAGCTTAGGATGGGACTTTAGAAATCATGCCTTAGAAGATCCCCTAGTAACCCCCTAACTCTCACTTTGGCATCACGACATTTTAACTTGCCTAAGGGTTGCTTTCTAACTATCTAATTTTCAAGATTTTCATTTTTTTAAGTGTAGTGGTTGGAATGGCCCCATGGAACCCTCTCTTGAGTGGTCTCCCTTCTGTTTAGCCATAAAAACTCTCTCTTGATGGAATGGTTCCCTTAAAAAATGGTTTTCAAAATCCTTCTCCAAAGATGATTTCCAAAAATGCATTCTCTCCATATTTGCATTAAAAATGGTGCTTCAAAAAGTTGTCATCATGTTAATTTTTGACCCCTTATACTCTTGTCAAGATAATGGTTATAATGGCCATGAGAAAACCTTCCTTGGAATGGTTTCCAAACACCAACCATGTAAACCATGTTCTTGGCTAGAGTCAAAATTTTCATGAAAATGATCTTCAAAAAGATTGTCAACCCAAGTCCATTGTATAGCATGTTTTGTTTTTTCAAAAGTGCATCAAACAACCTTTCAAAAATCATCTTTCAATTCAACCCTAGGTTAACTTGACCCTAGTTACTCAACTCTAGGTTAACTTAACCCTAGTTGTCCAACCCTAGGCTAACTTGACCCTAGTTGACCAACCCTAGGTTAACTTAACCCTAGTTGTCCAACTCTAGGTTGACTTGACCCTAGTTCACTCACCTTAGATTAACCTAACCCTAAGTCATCTTAACCTTAGGTTAACCCTACCCTAGTTAGTTAACCCTAGGTCACCTTAACCTTAGGTTAACCCAACCTTAGTTAGTTAACCATAGGTCATCTTAACCCTAGGTTAACCTAACCCAAGTTAGTTAACCTTAGGTCACCCCTAACCCTAGGCCAACCCAACCTAGGTTAGTATACTTCAAGGTTCCAACTCTTGAACCCTCTTCTAAATGATCACTCAATTTTAAACTATTCTCATAACCCATTTTTTCAAAACCTCATACTCTTTTGATTTCAAAAAAACAACTCCATAAACTCTTCAAATGTTTTTACACTCCATCTTTAAGGCATTTCCAAAAATGTTTTCAAAAGGTCACAAACCTAAGGTATCCCTAGCCCTCTCATGGTTAGGGATTCCAAGGAAAAGTAATAAATCAAGAACAAACCTCCAAGTTTGTCCATGTTAGGATTCCAAACCTTTAGCTATTTTCAAAAAACCACTTTCAAAACTAATTCATCAAAATGTTCCAAAATCATACCTCTAAGGTTTTCAGAACAAGATTTCTAAAACACTCTCAAGTTCTCTTGAGTCATTCCAAACATTTTTTCAAAACTCCCTTAAGTTGATCCAAAAACATTTTCAAAACACTCCGCTATCCCATTCCAAGTCAAAGCTTTCGAGACCATAAAGCGTCTTCAACTTTTCCAAAGACCTTAAAGTGTCTTAAACTTTTTCAAAGACCTCAAAGCGTCTTCAAACTTTTCCAAAGACCTCAAAGCGTCTTCAAACTTTCCAAAGGCCCTAACGCGCCTATTTTCCATCGGGCTCTTGCTCGAACTACGAATGAGCTGATTCTCGCCAAATGAGATACGTAGGCAACCTAAAATGGTGCGGTCATAACTTCTATTTCAACTCCAATCCCATTTCAAACTTCTTCCAAAACTAGCATCATGCATCATTCATCAGAAAAATGATAACTAAACCCCATTTTTAAAGTTCTAAAAGTGGATATTAAGTGGACAATGGTAACCGGTTATTCTTGTGAGTGAACGAAGGGTGATTAGACATGTAAGTACCAAAAGGGCGGGGTAGGGTGATGATCTTAGGATATCTTCCCTAAACGTAACCAACCCCCGGACCATAGATTTCTGTTTTCGAAGGACCAAAATGGAGTTATTTTCTAAAAGGGCTTAAATCTTTCTAAAGGTTTCCAAACAACCCATTTTATTAAAAACCCTCTCTTGGGTGAGTTTTCAAAATCTTTTTCAAAAACCCTAAGTTTGATCTTCGGATTAACACTTAGTTTTAGGTGACCTAACTCACCTTAATCAAGTTAGGTGGCGACTCCTATTTTTCTACGAAGCCCTTAGTCAAACCAATCTTCAATTCAAACCTAGTCGCACTTACCCTTCTAGGAGGATGATCTCTAGTGACAAAGTTCCGTGCATTTGGTGTCCAAGCCGAAAAGACCTTGGATACCCAAAAACCAGGGCGCGACATCCACCATATCAGAAATGGCCAAAAACTCATCAAGCTCCCTCAAGCTCTGGAAGTCCTCACTCTAATCCCTTCTAAAATGCTAGCAAAGGTGAAGGCACCCCAATCCACATAGTCTAGCGTATCCAAGTCTGCTACCAGGCTCACCAGAGATAAAGGAACCATCAACTTATTATTGTTGCAAAAGCAACTAAAGACGACGTATAGTACCAACTGGCGCCTCATGATGACCTAGTCGGTTGGAGAGGGCTCAAATGCAAATGTTGTCTTTACCGGATATAAGAGTGAAGCCAAAAACTCGAGCCTACAATCCTAGGCAAACCCAAGAGAAGACGAGCCTCCTCTAGAGGCACAGCCCGTAGAGAAATCGGAACACCTCCAAAGGACAGTCCAGTAATCATGGCCCAGTCGACAAGAGTAGACCCTAACCCGAACCCCACTAAGTACACAATCCTGGTCTCCTCGAACCACTGCTCCAATAGCCCAACTGCTATCTGGTGATCAAGCATATCTGTCTGAAGAGTCATAAAGGCCCCAAAGCCGATCGGTGCAAGAAGTCCTGACAGGATGGAGCCGATGCCTGCATGGCCCTCAAAGCCGAAATACTGGCCCCTCTAAAAGAACTGTGGGTTGATGACAGCATCCAACTATAACGTGAGTACAGACTTAGATGATATGCCAAGTCTCGTAGCGGTGGAACGTCGGGAATCGCTAACTAGTCATCTGTAAAAGAAGCTTCCCCCGCCTGTCCTGAACAGACGCCATGCCATACCCCGTCCGTGGATCCACGATTGAATCAATGTTATCCTCAACTCTCTCCTCCGGAGTAACCGAAGGCTGCCCCATTGCAGAGCTGCCACTAGAGACCGTCCTGCCCGAAGATCGCTGGGACCCACAGCTACCGCCTCGAATGGAACCACCCCTGCTGCCATGCCGAGCAGAGCCACTCCGGCTACTGCCTCAAGCGGAACCACTCCTGCTATCGCCCTTGGCTGAGTTGGTCCGGCTACTGCTGCCCTCCTCGGGCTCTATCTGTGGCGCTTTCCCGTGACACCTTCTGTTAGAACCACCACCACCAGTCTCCGACATCTTAAAAGAATGATAACAGGCAAAAATTGATCAGTCACCAAATACATATAAAAAGAAAGAGATAAATATGACAACAAAAAAGGAAAAAAAAAAAGAAAAAAAAAAGAGAACAAAGAAAAAAGAAAAGAAGAAAAAAAAAAAAGAAAAAAGGGGGGCTAAGGTCCCATCTATTCCTATTTCCAAATTTTCAGCTGTTTTTCAAGCTTTTTCCTCAAAAAGTTTGGTTTCCAAATTTCAAATCAGTTTCTCGGGCTTTCCCCTCAAAAGCCCTGTTTCAAAGATTTCAAACCGGTTTCTCGGGCTTTCTCCTCAAAAGCCCTGTTTCTAAGGTATTTCCAACGGTTTACTAAACTTTGTCCTCAAGAGTTTCATTTCAAAGTTTCAATCGGTTTCTCGGGCTTTCCCCTCAAAAGCCTTATTCCAAGGTTCTCAATGGTTTTTCAAGCTTTTCCCTCAAAAAGTTTGGTTTCTAAATTTCAAATCGGTTTCTCGGGCTTTCCCCTCAAAAGCTCTATTTCAAAGTTTTCAGTGGTTTTCCAAGCTTTTCCCTTAAAAAGTTTGGTTTCTAAATTTCAAACTGGTTTCTTAGGCTTTCCCCTCGAAAGCTCTATCTCAAAGTTTTCACTGGTGGTCTCTAAATTTCAAACTGGTTTCTCGGGCTTCCTCCTCAAAAGCCTTTCAGAGTCTTCAATGGTTTTCCAAGCCTTTCCCTAAAAAAGGGTTGGTTTCTAATTTTCAAAGTGGTTTCCCGGGCTTTCTCCTTCAAAAAGCCCTGTTCCAAAGTTTTCTACGGTTTTTCTAAAATTGGTTTTCCAAAGTTTTCCCCTTTAAAAATCTTGCTCCTAAAATCCTTCTAAAAATTTTGGTTTCTCCGGGCTTTCCCATTCAAAAGCCCCATTACCAAAAAAAAAATGGCTTTTTCAAAAAATTTTAAAGTTGGGTGTTAAAATTTTTGAAACTTACAGCAGAGTTTCGCCTTAAAAAGTCATTGCACTGAAATTCAACAAGTCACAAACACAGTTCGAGACATCTCAAACTTTCAACCAAAACAACTCCATCCTCCAAAATACGCATCTCGTTCTCAAACACAATTTTTAAACCAGTTTTTCAGTCTTGCCAAATTTTCCGATTACATCTATATTTTCAAAAATTTCACGAAAATTCCGAAAACATTCGAGAATGTCACCACAATTTTCTAAAAATATTCTATGATTTTTCCAACCTTTAACAAGGTCCGTTTTCTAATTTTCTTCAATTTTTTCTATTTTTTTTGTAATTTTTAAAAATTCAAAATTTCAAAATTTCTCAGAAAATTACGAAACTTCATACGATTGTTCTACATCTTTTTCTGAGGTTCCCGGTGCAAACATCACACACAAAAACACAATGCCCAGGCCTGTAGAGGCGATTTTCTAACCCTGCAGGAAGCCCAATTTCATAAACATGCAAACTCATCCAAAACACACTCAAATCTTCACCAAATCACGAAACAAATCCAACCACTGTGTCCTAAATCTTCTAAAACATAGATATACACTGATCATTCGCAAAAAATAGGAACGTACGCATTGAAATCGACGAAATTTCAATGAAACTAACCTTTGGATTTTTTGGCAAAAAATAAGCTGTCCGGCGAGAATCCGACGGCAATGACAATTTTCGGCAATCACCCGACGTCTCCCAACACCCTTATAATGATCCCCAATCAAAACCCCTCAAAAGTCCTTCGGATTAACTCTCAAGCTAAACTCTAAACTCAAAACGCAACATAAAAAACGCGAACTACTCTGTTTTAATACCCACGAGCTAGCGCATATAGTAGATGCACCAGAAGAAAATTCCAACAGGCGCATGTCCTACATGCGCCAGGGTCCAAAAAGGTCATGCGCATGTAAGACATGTGCCCGGCTATTCAACTTCTCGCCAAAACTAGTTTTCAATGTCCCGGGAATCCGATATTGTTTCCGAGGCTTTTCAAAAGCCGACAATCAAGCTTTCAACATTCATTTTCAAAAATCAAATGTTTTGAACCAAATTTTGTCAAAACCAGCAACTCAAATCCTAATTGGAGCTTTCAAAATGCAAAGCTTTTCAAAATTTTCCACACCGGCAACCCACAAGGGGTGCCGGAGCATTCCACACTTACCGGAATATCGTCCCTCTGATCACCTCGCGACCAAAAAGGGATTCTTACTTCGTTATTTTTCTGCCTTCGATAAGCAAGACAAAAAAAGTAGGGGCAACTATAAGCACCCTATTTTTGCCCACTCGACAATCTCCGGCCCGACCGGATCCAGTTTTCAAATATCACAACACATGCAAGCTCAAGACAAGCCTTTCAAACTCCAATCCAGTCAACTAGTAGCTTCCCAGGCCCACAAAGCCCAAATGAAGCCATAAACATCATTCCAGGCAGCTTTTCAGGACCGGGCGGTCTCAAAAACCAACGCCATCCAGGTAGCTTCCCGAGATCGAGCGATCTCAGGGACCAGCACCCTATCAAATTCCAGACGGCCTGCTAGCCCGCCAATGTAGAATGTCCGTCATGCGGTAGTTCCCCGAGACCAGGCGTTCTCGGAGACCAACACCACCCTCACAGGTAGCTTTTTTAGACCAAGCATTCTCAGGAACCAACACCACCCTATAGGTAGCTCTCTGAGACCAGGCAATCTCAGGGACCAACACCGCACATGTAGTTTTCTGAGACCGGGTGGTCTCGAGAACCAACACCTAGGTCAACACCGGCGCCTGCTTGCCCGACTCGGTGAAAAATGACCAAACCTGGCCTCCAAGAACGTTTTGAGAAACTTCAAAATCCCTCAAAATGGTAAGTCCACCCTTCCAAAATGTTACTAAACTGTTAGGCGTACTCCACGCCTACCCAGTCCAATTCCGGCCCCATTCTGACTAACTCCAATTAAAATGACCGTTTTGCCCCTGAATGGCCCAACACTGGCCAAACCCCACCAAATGGTAAAAGACTCTCCTGAAATCATCCCTGAATGACCCGGCACACGTAGCGTGACTCTTCGATCCATTCCTGACCATTTCCAACCCAACCCGGCCGAAATAACCATTTTGCCCCTAACGACCCGAACGCGCCCCAAAATAACACCGGTCCTAGGTTACTGAACGACGGATCTCGTCATACACCCATGCTTAACCTAAGGAAGACCTCACGACGCTAAACACCCACGGCTCAATAAAAGTTCCCCGGAGTGTCTCACAAACGCTTCGCTTAAATTCTCGTTTCTCCCGACTCCTTGGTTATAATACGTTGTCAAACGACTTAAGAAATGCGTAGACCGGGGAATTTCCAAAAGCTCGTCCATAGGTATTTCCATCAATACGGCTCCATCGAATAGATCGCTCCCCGAAACCCTTCATTGTATGGCTCAAAAACTATAACTTTCAGCAACCCCTGGAGCGTCTGCAAGACACTCCGCCTAGATTGACTTTTCCCCCAATTCCCTAATTGCAAGTCACCGTCAAACGACTGGAGAAATGTGTAAATCACGGAATTCTCGAAAGTATTTTCAGAATACTTTCCATCAGTACGGTCCGATCGAAGAGATCGCTCCCTGAAGGCCTTGATCATACAACACAAAAACAGCTACTTTCGAACCCCCACGGAGCATATCCCAGACGCTTCGCAAAGATGCCAATTTAAGCACATTTCCCAATACAATATCCCACACTTTCAAATACCATTCTAACTTTTCAAAAACATGAAAGTTCTCAGGAAACCCTAGGAGAACATTGTGGGTGCAAGTAACTCTCCAGAAATTGTCCCGATTGGCTCAATTATAGGGACAAAGTTTAAACGAAGACTCCCGGTGACAAAGCGTATACTGCATGTGCCCAGATTTTGATCAAATTAACCAAAGTTTGATCAACCGTCAGGATTTAGCCAGTACAAGGGGTGCCACGTGGCATTCTGGCAATGGAACAGTATTAGCACATATGCTAAATGCGCTAGGAAAAATTTTGGCCAGGCGCATGTAGCACATGCGCCAGGCCTGTTCCAGGTTTCCTATAAATAGAGGCCTCCCCCTTTGCATATTCTAAAATAAAAAATTGATGCGAAACTTCGCTGAAACTGCTCCAGAACCTTGAATTTCTACATACATCTCACTCCTCCAACACTTAGGCTAGATTCCACCTCCCCCTAACCCATACACTTCATCTACATAGCCCTATACACCATAAACTCCTCCTTCCAGCCCCTCAAGCCTACTTGAAGCCATCCAAGTTCAAGTCAAGGCATCCATAGGAGATTACAAGTATATTGAAGGCAAAAGGTGGTATTTCTTTTACATTTTTGCATTCCCCTACTCTTCTTTTATCCCTCCTAGCCTACTTAGGCTATTCTCCGTTTTAATCCACATCTTCAACCCCCTTTTCTTGCATGCTTTGAAGCCAAGAGAGCTCTTAGTTCATGCTTAGAGGAAAACTAATGGGAGCCACCGTGTAGGGGGATCTCTCACTAGCCTACTTTAAGATGGTATGGCCTAGGAGCCCCTTGATTATATGGTCTAGCCTAAAGCCTCGTTTGTATTCATGACCCCCTTGCATTTTGCTATCTTGATCATGTCTTGTATTCTTGGCTTCATTTTCATGTTTATGACCATGTTCTACAAAGCTTGCATTATTCTTGTTTCCATGCCATTTTCAAATCCAGTACTCCCTTCAAAATAGTTCTAAGAGTTGGTCCCTTGAAGTTTAGGATGAGACCTTAGAAATCATGTCATAGAAAATCCCCCACTAACCCCTAACTCACACCTTTGCATCATTGAATTTCAACTTGCATAGAAGTTGTTTTCAAACTCTCTAATTTCCAAGGTTTCTATTCTCTCAAGTTTAGTGGTTGAAATGGCCGCATGGAACCCTCTATTGAGTGGTCTCCCTTTTCTATTGGCCATAGGAGCCCTAAATTGTTAGAATGGTTCCCTTCCCTTTTATTCTTGCATAAAGTGCTTTTCAAACTCTTTGATTTTAAAGTTTCTATTCTCTCAGAACTAGTGGTTGAAATGGCCCCATGGAACCCTCTCTTGAGTGGCCTCCCTTTACATTGGTCATAGGATCCCTAACTTATTGGAATAGTGTCCTTGAAAAATGGTTTCCAAAATATTTTTCTCAAAAATGATTTTCAAAAATCCATTCTCTCCATCTTTGCATCAAAAATGGTTTTTCAAAAGTTGTCATCATTATGTTGATTCTTGAAATCTCCTCTCTTGTCAAGATAAAGGTTATAATGGCGCTAAGAAAACGATCTTTTGAATGGTTTTCAAGTACCAACCATATAAACCATATTCTTGGCTAGAGTCAAATTTTCATAGAAATGATCTTCAAAGGGGTTGTCAACCAAAGTCCTTTGCATAACCTGATTTGTTTCCTAAAACTCTTTTCAAAAATGCATAAAACCACCTTCCAAAATCATCTTCCAATCCAACCCTAGGTTAACTTGACCCTAGTTGCCTAACCCTAGGTTAATCAAACCCTGGTTGATTAACCCTAGGTCAACTCGACCCAAGATTGATCTCACCTTAGGTCACCCCTAACCTTAGGCCAACACAACCTAGGTAAATATACTTCAAGGTACCAACTCATGAACCCCTTTTAAAGGTTCTTCTTATTTAAAACTACTCTCATGATCCATTTTTACAAAACCTCCTACTCTCTTGAGATTTCAAAAGTTAACTCCATAACCTTTTCAAATATTCCCACACCCTATTTCAAAATTGTTTCTAAAAATGTTTCCAATAACTCGCAACTCTTAGGTGTCCTTACCCCTTCTATGGTTAGGGACTCTAAAGGAAGGTGATATATCAAGTACAAACTCCAAGGTTGTCCATATTATAGTTCCAAAGTCTTAGGTGTATTCAAAAACCGCTTTCGAAAACTTTTCAAAGATCACTTTACTAGAACACTCCAACATCATACCTCCAAGGTTTTCAAAACAACACTTTTGAAACTCTCTTGAGTTATTTCAAAAGTACTTCCAAAACTCCCTTGAGTTGTTCCAAGTACATTTCAAAACATCTCAAAACCCCCCTTTCAAAAGTTCCTAAGTTTTATTTCAAAAACACTCCACTACCTGATTTCAAATCAAGACAATCAAGACTCTCAAGTCATCTCTTTCCAAAGACCTCAAAGTGTCTTCACGTCCCTACAAAGACCTCAGTATGTTTTCAAAACATTCCAAAGGCCCTAATGTGCCTATTTTCCATCGAGCTCTTGCTCGAACTACGAATGACCTGATTTTCGCCAAATGAGATACATAGGAAACTTAAAATGGTGCGGTCATAACTTTTGCTTTAACTCCAAACCCCTTTTCAAAAACTTCAATCAATTCAAAGTTTTCATTTCAAACTCCTACAAAACTCCCACGTTTTCAAACTTCTTCCAAAACTTGCATCATACATTATTCATCTGAAAAGTGATGACTAAACCTTGTTTTCAAAATTTTAAAGTGGATATTTAGTGGATAACGGTAACCGATTATTCTAGTGAGTGAATAAAGGGTGATTAGACATGTAGGTACCGAAAGGGTGGGGTAGGGTGATGATCTTAGGATATCTTCCCTACACGTAAGCAACCCCCGAACCATAGATTTCTGTTTTCGAAAGACCAAAATGGAGTTATTTTCAAAAAGGGCTTAAATCTTTCCAAAAGTTGCCAAACAACCTATTTTCTTAAAACCCCCCTCTTGATGAACTTTTCAAAACATTTTCAAAAACCTTAAGTTTAATTTTCAGATTACACTTAGCTTTAGGTGACCTAACTCACCTTAATTAAGTTAGGTGGCAATTCCTATCTTTTCTAAAAAAAAGCCCTTAATCAAACCAATTTCAATTCTAACCTACGCCCTTCTAGGAGGATGAGTTCTAATGACAAAATTCTATGCTTTTGTCTCCGAGCCGAAAGGACCTTGGACCTGAAAACCGGGACGCGACAATCGCTTTGCTTAGTGTCGGTCTTCAAGAGCTTACTTTGATCTTCGGGAGCTTTGGAGTTGCAGTACTTCAAGTCTTCAATGGAGGCTTTGGAGGCTAGTATAGGAGTGTATAGGGGTGTATGTGAGTGTATAGGAGTGTATGTATATTAGGGTTTAGTGTATGGGGGCTAGGGTTTGGAAAACCTAAAGAAGACTAGGGTTTGGGGAGACTACGAGCCATGTGTATCGAAGAGAAGAGTTTTTAGACTGAGTTTGTAGACCCTTTTCACGTTGGAGGAGGCTCAGTATTTATAGAGAGAGGATTGACCTAGCGCCTGTTGCAGTGGCGTTAGACAAAAATTCTTTCTACCGCCACTACTAGTGGCACCGGCCACTTAGGAAAGTTTTAAAGTCAGCAAGCAACGTATCTTCAGAAGATTTGGGCGCCTGTACTAGTGACTACCATGCAATTTTTAGCCTAACTTCACTAGAAGTGACTCCGGAAGGTCCGGAAATGATTTGAAGGACTGAGAATGGCCTGGAAGGCCGGAAAGGGACAAGGATCCCTAGAATAGTGTATCAAAGGTAGTAGACTTGAAGAATGATGACAGAATGTGTTGGAAGGGTTGACCGGGCTATTAGGCGCAAAATGGTCAATTAAGCCAGAAAGCTACCGGAATGGACTCGAAATATCCCAAAAGAAGACTGGAAACTCAAAAACATTAACTAGAAAGTTCCAGGATGTTACCGGTTTGACACCCAGAGCCGGTGTGGTCGAAATAGGCGACCGGCCTATCAGGGGCAAAATGGTTATTTTGCACTAGGTTTGCCGGAACTGACTCGGAATGATCCGGAAAGATAATGGAAGGTTAGGAATACTATAAGAAGCATTCTCGGGAGGTTGCCAGTTTGAAACCCAGAACCAATGTGGTTCCCGGGGTGCTCGGATCCTTAGGGATAAAATGATTATCTTGACCGGAAAATCTCGGAATTGGCCCGAAACTGACTAGAAGGCGCCTAATCATGTCGAATTGTCTTTGAGATAATCTTGGAAAGGTAGACTTACCGTTCTGAAGACTTAGGTACTTTCTTAAGAAACGTGCCAGAAATGGCCCTAAGGGCAGTTTTGTCATTTTTCACCGGAGTGGGCTAGCAGGCACTACTGTTGACTTGGGTTTTGAGTGTTTCCGTCACTCTTACGACGGTCTCGTGACATAGGGGTTTGTTGGCAATTCCCTATATCGACCTGTTTATGAGTGTTTTCGTCACTCTGACGGTTGCGATGTTTACGATTATTTCTGTTACTCTAACGGGTCGCGATCATTCCAAAGACTGCCTGATCTCGAGAAGTTGCTAGATGGACTTATCGCCTAAGGAATCAACTTTCTCGAAAGGCATGCCAAAACGGACATTTCTTCATTGGTGGGCTAGCAGGCACCAAAGGTGGACCATTTTACCATCTAGGGGACTTGAGGTCTCATCTTGATCGACAGGTTTGAAGGGACTTACCGTTCCGAAGAGTTCTGTCAAAAACGTGCAAGACTGGATGGACTTATCGCCTCGAGGAATCAACTTTCTCGAAAGACATGCAGGATTTAATTGGAATTGGAATTGGAATTGAAAAAACAAGGACTTACTGTCTTCGAAAAGACATGCCCACTGAAATTGGACCGAACAATGCCCCAAGGACACTTTGGTCATCTTACCTCTATTTGGCCCAATGGGCCCGCAAAGTGATTGATTGACGGGATTAGACTTGGAAATATGGTTTAAGTCGGAATATGTCCATATAGATGTGCAGCCCTGACTGTCCTCTTGGGGAAGAAAATCATTGATGATAGTCTCCAACCCATTGCCAATGAACTTCTATTGGAATTAAGGCTTATTCATCACTTTGTGGGTCATATTTTCAATTACGTCAAGGGTGTTTCTATATCTCTTACCAAAGAAGTAATTTGTCAAATCTTGGGTATGGAGAAATTGGGCAAAAGAATATTGACAAATGTGCAGCCCTGACTGTCCTCTTGGGGAAGGAAATCATTGATGATAGTCTCCAATCCATTGCCAATGAACTTCCATTGGAATTAAGGTTTATTTATCACTTTGCGGGTCATATTTTCATTTATATGGGTGGGAAGTTTGAATACATTTATGATGAGGAATTGTTCTTTATGTGGGCATACTTGACTGAGACCAAAGTTGATTTGGGTGGTTATATTTTGAACCAAATTCTCAAGGCCATAAGAACCAAAGTAAGTTTTTCCTATGGAATATTTCTGACCAAAGTGTACAAACACTTCAAGATTGACTTGACCAATGAGGAAAAAAAATCCCCAATCCCAATTCTGATGAGTATAATTAGAAAACTTTGTCCAGAATGAGTTACTTCTTTGATGCACAAACCAAGAAATGGATCTCAAAGAAAGAAAATAGTGCTGAAAAAAGTACAACCCCAAGGGCAAGAACTTTTGAGAGGTGAATCCTCTGGAACTCAAAGAGAACTTTTTTTCAAGTATAATGTGCCTGCTAATAACTTTGTTCAGATGGAAGTCTTAATGAACATGATGAAAGAAATGAAGAAATATCAAGAAGAGATGTTCACCAAACTTGATAAGAAAATTGATAATTGAGTAATGAGGCTGCTACAAACTGAGAAGAAGGTAAGAGAAATGAATAAGGTCTTTGTAACTGAGGGAAAGAAATTGAAAAAGAAATCTCCAATCACATTGTTGTCTCAACTGAGCACATTAAGAAATATATAAATAAAATGATTGGAGAGGAGTACAAGCCCCTATTCCCAAAAGCAGCAAAGTTAGCAAAAGAGGATTCTTTTGCTAATAAGTTGAGTGAATCCATTGAAATAGCCAATACATCTTCTTATCTATCTCAGCCATCACCTGCAGAACAATCTTATCCTTCTAACCAAACCACTCCAAAGCCATCAACAAGCTCTCACAAGTACAATTTGAGGAAAATGAATCTAGCCTCCAAATTCACCAACACTGCTGATGACCCTGTTGACCTCTCCCAAACCCCATATCCTAAAGCCAAATGAGCACGCTTGCACTTTTATTATCATTCATATTTGCATCTTCTGAACAATAGTCTTTATCTTTATATAGGATGGTGTGTCTGTTGACTCCATGCCTTGATTTTGATGATAACAAAACTTTGTTTAATGTTTAATTATATTACTTAGTGTGCAGATTATATCATGCATTAATTAGACTATGACTTGAAGCTTAATATCTTGAATGCATTGAAGAATTTGCAAAGATTGTCAAGAAGATTTGAAGAATAAGTTGAAACCTTGAAGAATATGGAAGAAGCTATATGGATTGAAGAGTCCTAGATGTAATCAAATTAAAATGATTCCATCTCGAAGAGGCTGAAGGTGCTAAGGATCAAGTGAAAAGAATATCACAAGCCTTAGAAGATCTTTTGAAAGATTTGATGAAGTCTCAACAAATCAAGTGAAACCATGATTGATTGTAAAAGTTCATAAAGAACAACATGTATGAAAGAAGACATTTTCAAGCCTTAGAAGGCCAATCTAGAAAATTATTGAAGTGCTTGAACATTTGAAAGAAGGTTAAGGAAGTCCTGCAAAATAAAGCCTATGGGTTTCAAAACAATTGACACATCCACTCCAAGACTCGACACATGAAGACAGTGGCTTGAACCTGAGCCTATGAAATTGGCAAGAGTCAACACATCCACTCCAGAAGTTGACACTTAGTTCATCAGGAGTCGACACTTAGCTTATTAGAAGTCGACACATGGAGACAGATTGCATGACTTTGAAAATGTCCTTAAAAAAGTCAACACATGAGCCTACAGGAGTCGACACATGGAGACAGATTGTATGAGTTTGAAAATATCCTTAAAAGAGTTAACACATGAGCCTACAAGAGTCGACACATGAAGACAGATTGCATAACTTTAAATATATACTTAAAAGTGTAGACACATGAGCCTACAAGAGTCGCACATCGAGACAGTGCCTTAGAGATACATGCTAAAACTCAAAGGAGTCGACACTTCATTCATCAAGAGTCGACACATGGAGGCAAATTGCTTAAAGGGCAGTGCTCAGAACATAAAGGAGTCGATGTAAGCACCCCATTTTTGACCGCTCGACAGTCTACACTCCATCCAGACTTGTTTTCAAGTCATTGTGGGCATATTCCAATCAAAACCAATTCTCTAGGTCCAAATTCCGTCTTTCCATCGCTTCGCGGGCCTGTCAGCACAAATAAAGGCAAAATGACCAAAATGCCCTTAGGGGCATTGTTTTTTCCTTTCCGATTCCAATCCCTCTCTCGAGACAGTTTATTCGTCGAGACGGTTCCAATCCAGGCACGTCTCTTTGCAGATGGTAAGACCCCTTTCCAATCCCACTCTCGAGACATTTATTCCTCGAGACGGTTCCAATCCAGGCATGTCTCTTCGGAGACGGTAAGACCCCTTTCCAATCCCACTCTCGAGACAGTTTATTCCTCGAGATGGTTCCAATCCAGGCACGTCTCTTCGGAGACGGTAAGACCCCTTTCCAATCCGACTCTCGAGACAGTTTATTCCTCAAGACGGTTCCAATCCAAGCACATCTCCTCGGGGACGGTAAGACCCCTTTCCAATCCCACTCTCGAGATAGTTTATTCCTCAAGACGGTTCCAATCCAGGCACGTCTCTTCGAAGATGATAAGCCCCCTTTCCAATCCCTCTCTCGAGACATTTTATTCCTCGAAACGGTCCGAGTAGCGAAACTACTCACAAAACCGTTAGAGTAGCGGAAATACTCACAAATAGGTCGATATAGGGAATTGGCAACAAACCCCTGTGTCACGACGACCGCCGTTAGAGTGGCGGAAACACTCAAAACCCAAGCCAACACCAGTGTCTGTTAGCCCACTTCGGTGAAAAATGACCAAACTGTCCTTTGGACCTTTTCTGAGACTTTCCGGTCAAGATAACCATTTTGCCCCTAGGCATCCGAACGCCCCGGGAACCACACCGGCTCTGGGTATTAAACCGGTAATTTCCTGAGAATACTTTTTATAGTGTTCTCAACCTCCTTTTACCCTTCCGGATCATTCTGAGTCAGTTCCGGCCGAACCGGTGTAAAATGACCATTTTGCCCCTGGTGGGCCGGTCTCCTTTTCCGACCACGCCGGCTCTGGAAATCAAACCGGCAACCTCTGGGAACATTCTAAATAATGTTTCCAGATCCCAAGTCTTCTTCCGGGACAGTCCAAGTCCGTCCCGGCAACTTCCCGGTTTGATTGACCGTTTTGCCCCTAAGGGCCCGATCAACCTTTCCGACCCATCTTATCCTCATTTCTCAAGTCAAATACCTCCAGGACACTATTTTAAGTGTTCCTGCTCCTTTCCAGTCTTCCGGGTCATTCTTGGCTCCTTCAAATCATTCCCGGACTTTCCAGAGTCACTCCTAGTGAAGCCAAGCTAAAAATTGCATGGTAGTCACTAGTACAGGCGCCCAAATCTAGTCAAAGATACGTTGCTTGCCAACCTTAAACATTTCATAATTGGCTGGCCCCACTACAAGCCAAAAAATGGCCTGGTGCCACTCCTAGTGGCGCTACTGTAAAATTTGGCCTAGCGCCACTGCAACAGGTGCCAGTGTTGTCCAAACTTTATAAATACAGAGCCTCATTCAACGTGAGAAGGGTCTACAAACTTAACGTAGAAATTACATATTTCGATATACAGAGCTCGAGCACCTCCTAAACCCTAGCCTCCTTAGGTTCTTCCAAACCCTAGCCACCATACACAAACCTTAGCCTCCTATACACTCATACACACCCCCATACACTCATACACTAACCTTCAACCCTCCTTCGAAGACTTGAAGAGTTGAAATCTGAAGTTTGAAGCTTGAAGACAACTCTTGAAGACTGAAGGTGAAGATCAAGACGAAGACCGAAGACCGAAGAAAACAAGGCGCGCAAAATAAACAAGACATACGGTAGGCTCCCTATTTAAATTTTCGCGCTTCCCCCCTCTCTCTTCTCTCTCCTAACCCACTTGGGTTTTCTCTATTTTAATCCCCCATCTCTTTCCCCCCCTTTCTTTGCATGCTTGAAACAAGGAGATTCCCGGTCCATGTGTAGGATTGGGCTATTGGAGAGTCACCGTTTCAGGGGCTTTCTTCTAGTCTAACCAGAGACCACGTGGGTCCGGCCCCCTTGGTTATGTGGTGAAGTCTTAGCCTTGTATGTTCACGACCCCAAAATTGCATTGTGCGTATCATGATCTTGCATCTTCCAAAAACCGTTTTCAAAAGTTGTTTTTCAAATCGTTTTCAAACTTGTTTTCAAAATTGCATCAAAATCTCTTTTTCAAAAACTTGTTTTCAAAACCACAATTCTAGGGTGATTCTAGCCTTTCCATGGCTATGATTGCTTTAGGAAAGTGTTACATTCAAAATGACCAATACGGTCCATATTTTCAAATTTTGTTGTTTTCAAAACCGTTTTCCTAAAGTGGTTCTAGCTCTCTTATGGTTAGAATTGCTTTAGGAAAGTGAGATGTTTTTACACCTAAAAACTCCCTTTTCAAAAAGTCTTTCTTCCTAAAATCTCTTTCAGCATACCTTCCTAAAACTCTCCTCTCCAAAATTGTTTTCAAAAGCTCCCTTCCAAAATCTATTTTTCAAAACTCCCTTTTTCAACTCCTTTCCAAAATTCTCTCCCCAAAATCCACTTTCTAAAAGCGTTCCCCAAAAATCTTTCCAAAAACTCTCTTCAACAATCTTCAACCAAAAACCTTCCTAGACAAACTCTTTCCAAAAATCTTTCCAAAAACTCTCTTTCCAAATTCACTTTCCAAAAACTCCTCCCTAGGATTCCCTTCTAGAAAACCTTTGTTTCCAAAAATGCACTTTCCAAAAATCCTCTTTCCTTAGAGCCCAAATCAAGCCTAGAACCCACAATTAGGAAACCCTAATTTTCTTCCCAAAAACATGATTTTCAAACTTTGCCCCAAACCTAGGTTTCCAAAACCTCTTGTTTTCACATCCAAACAATTCATGTTTCCAAAACCTTTTTTCTACGTTAAAATTCCGCACTTTCAAAACTAGGGTTTCTAGAATCTCCCTTTCCAAATCCTTGCCAAATCCTATTTTCCCTTTAGGAAACCAAATCCAATCCCCCGTTTTTGGAAACAAAATCAAACATTTGCTTTTAGAAACCAAATCCAATCCCTTCCTAATTCAACTCCTTCCTAATTTTCTACCTTCCTAAACCATAAGTTTCCTAAACCTAAACTTTGAATCTTTCCTCAAATTTCAAAATCCAACTCTTTTCTAATTCAACTCCTTCCTAATCTTTCACTTTCCTAAATCTTAAGTTTCCAAAACTTGAACATAAAAATCTTTCCTAAAATTCTAAAATTCAACCCTTTCCTAATTCTACCCTCTTTTCAAATATTAACTTTTCAAACCTAAGTTTTCAAACTTTTCTTAAACTCAAACCTTTTCTAATTTCAAGATTTTCTAAAACTAAAACTCTAAAACTTTCTAAATCTTAAACTTTCTAAATTTCAAATCTTTCTAAATCCAAAGTTTTCTAAACTCAAAACTTTCTTAATTCAAAGCCTTCTTAAGTTGAAGCTTTCTTAATTCAAACCTCTTCTTAAATCTTTCTAAAATTCTAAACTTGCCTAAACTTCAACATCTTCCAAATCTAAGACTTTTCTAAACTCAAAACTTTCTTAATTCAAACATTTCCTAAATTGAAAACTTTCCTTTTTTCAAACCTTTCCCAAAACGAAACTTTCTTATTTTCAAAACTTCCTTGTTTTCAAAACTTTCCAAATTCAAAACTTCCCTTTTTCAAACATTCCAAAATTCAAAACTTTCTCAATTTGAAACTTTCCAAATTCTAAAGCTTTCTCAAACTAAACTTTTCTTAATTCAAAACATTTCTAAATTCAATACTTTTCCATTTCAAAACTTTCCTAAAGTTGAAAACTTTCTTAAACCTAAAACTTTCCTAATTCAAAACTTTCCAAAAATGAAACTTTCCTAATTCGAAACTTTCCTAAATCGAACCTTTCCTAATTCGAACATCTCCTAAAATCTAACCTTTCCAAATCTTCCAAGCCAAGTCAAATATTTCCTAAGTCTCTTCTCTTTCCTAAGTCTAGGTTTTCTCAAACCTTCTCTTTTTCAAAACAAGTTCAAATCTATCTTTTCAAATCAAAGTCCAATCTTTTCCAAAATTTCAATTTCCAATCTCCTTTTCTAATCTCAAATCAAATCTAATTTTCAATTCAATCTCTTTCTTCCAATCCAATCTCTCTCTTCAAATCAATTTCTTTTCAATCGAACTCTTGTCCGAACTACGACTGACCTGATTCCCCCAAAGGGATACGTAGGCAACCTTCATAGGTGCGGTCACAATACTTTTCAAACTTTCAATTCCAACCTCACGAGTGCGGTTTCCAAAATCTTTTCAACTCTCAAATTCCAATCTACTTTCAAACTTCCAATTTCAAATTTTTATTTCCAAATTTTCAAACTTTCCAATTTCAATTCCATCTCTTCAAATCTATTTTCAAATCAAATTAATTTCAAATCAATCTCTTTTCAAATCTATTTTCTAAATCAACTCTCTTCTATTGCACTTGCATATCATGCATCATGTTTTTCTAAACATTGTTTTCAAAATGGATAGGATTGAACTATAGTTAGTTAAAGACTCTCATAGGTGAATCTAGGGTAGATTGACATGTAGGTACCGAAAGGGCGGGGTAGGGTGATAGCTTAGTACGTCTTCCCTACACGTAACCAACCTCCGAACCTAGATCACTGATTTCAAAGACCAAAAGGAGTTATTTTTCAAAAAAGGGCTAAATGTTTTCCAAAAGTTGCCAAACAACCCGTTTTTCAAAAAAAAACCCTCTCTTGAGGTGGTATTTTCAAAACCTTTTTCCAAAAACCCTAAGTGTAGTTTTCGGATTATGCTTAGTTTTTAGGTGACCTAACTCACCTTAATCAAGTTAGGTGGCGACTCCGAATCTTTTTCAAAAACCCTTTATTCAAATTAATTTTCAATTCAAACCTAGTCGCACTCATTCTTCTAGGAGGGTGAGTTCTAACGAGAGAGTACAGCATTTTTCCTGCTTAGGTGAGTATTCCTCGAGTGCGAAAAATCTGGGCGCGACAGTCGACACACGTAGCCGAAGGGTCAACCCATGTTACTGCAATGGCTTATTTGTTTTACCTTTGCAATAGCTCGATCTTGTATTAAAAACACTCCTAACCACCTCCAAAGGCAAGGATCAATGCAAGGATATATATATATATACACGACCCCCATAGCATTTATATTGAGAGAGGACACACATTCAAGTGCTGAATCGAATATGAAAGCATAAACCCTAACTGCTATGGTTGCTTTGTTGAGATATTGAGGCTTTTACTGATCTTACACTTGTTATATTCACTCTTTGAGAGAGATACTTCGTATAAACCTCATTTACTCTATTTGGGCGGGTTTGTAAACCCTCTGAGTTTAAGTGCTCTTGTTAAAAATACTTATAATTTTGAGTGAAGTTTGGACAAAATCACTTAACGAGATTTGAGAGCTTAAGAAGAGCTCTTGTAGGAAGTGAGCTAGGCACTTGATCAACTAGCACCTGCTTTGTAATCCTTCGTTGCATAATGGAAGAGCTTTCAAGGGGGTCTTAAGAGTGAAGACGTAGGTCATGAGTTGTGGCTAAACCTCAGTAAATCATTATGTTCATTTTCTGCTCTGTTTTTCACTTCCTATTTAAGATTGCCTGAACACATTGCACACTCAATTTGATTATGCTATTAGATTGTTTAGTCATATTGCTTAATCTAGTTTTAGTCAAAATTATTTGTGATTATTTTTGAAACCCAATTCACCCCCTTCTTGGATTATACTCTTAGGCCAACAATTGGTATCAAAGCTAGTACTCTACATTTAAACTCTTAACATCCTTAGAGTTGATCAATTGTAACCATGTTTGAAAGTTCTCTAGATGAGGGTCAATCCACCAATAGACCTCCCATATTTAATGGGATAAACTACAACTATTGGAAGAATAGAATGAGAATTTATATCCAATCTGTTGCCTATGAGTTATGGAGGATCATTTTCAATGGTTCTAAGACTCCCACCAAGACCATTGAAAGGGTAGTCATCCCTAAACTTGAAAATGAATGGGATAAGAATGACTTGAAGCTTTTGCAATCCAATGCTAAAGCTATGAACATCTTATATTGTGCATTAGACCCAAATGAATTCAATAGAATCTGTACTTGTGAATCTACTAAGAAAATTTGGGATGGACTTGAAGTGACTCATGAAAGGACCAATAAGGTCAATGAGTCCAAGATTAACATTCTTGTGCATAATTATAAATTATTTATGATAAAATCTAATGAGTCTATAACTGAAATGTTCGCTAGATTAACTGACATTGTTAATGGTTAAAGTCTTTATGAATAGTGCATCCTAACAGTGAACAGGTGAGCAAGATTCTAATATCATTACCAAAGACATGGAAAGCCAAGGTGACAGCTATACAAGAAGCCAAAGACCTCAATACATTGCCACTTGAGAAGCTTCTTCGATCTCTCATGACCTATGAGCTGACTCAAAAGCAAAATGCTCAAGAAGAGGAGGACAAGAAAAATAAATCCATTGCATTCAAGTCTATCATATCATAAAATGAATGTGAAAGTGAAGATCAGGATGAGAAAGATCTTACCCTCATTACAAGGAACTTCAAGAGATTCATAAAAAAATGGCGGAAGGGAGGAAAAAAGTCTTAAGCAAAGGCTGAATTCAACAAGGATTTAACCATCATATGCTATGAATGCAAGAAGTCAGGACACATGAAAGCTCAGTGTCCTATGCTAAAGAAGAAAGAAAAGAAAAGCAAAGGAACAAGAGCTCTAGCTGCCACATGGAGTGACGATGAGGAATCCAGCTTTGATAAGGAAGCTGAACCTCAAGAAATTGCAAACCTATATCTCATGGCACAAGAGCAAGAATTTGAGGTAGTACACACTAAACCATCTAAATTTTGTATTTGATGAGTTGTAAGATACTTTTAATGATTTACTTGCTGAATTAAAAAAGATGAGCATAAAAAATAGTCATCTCAAAAAGATGGTATCCACACTCACTAAGGAGAGTGAAGATTTACAAAATAAAAATGAAATGTTGAACAAAGAGAATTTTGTTTTAAAGGAAAAAGTAAATGACTTAGAAAAATTCCTTGCAAAATGTGTTTATGGAAAAGAAAATATTAATGTCATGCTTTGTAAACAAAAATGTTCTCATGACAAGTTTGGAATAGGCTACAATCCTTTCAAAAATAAAAAGTTTTCAAAAATAAAAATTACTTACTTTTATTGTTAAAAGAGAGGTTATCCAGCTAGCAAATGTCACATTATGCAAAAATCTCATGCTCCTAAGAATGTTTGGAACCTAAAAGGGCCGTTGAAAACTAACTCACATGGACCCAAAATGATTTGGGTACCAAAGGTGAAGGTTTGAGTTAATGTTCTCGTAGGTATGTTTTCAAGCAAAATCCAAAAAGGACCATTGGTACTTGGGCAATGGTTGTTCAAGACATATGACTAGAGATGAATCTCAATTCACATCTCTCACACCAAAGAATGGAGGCTTGGTCACTTTTGGAGGCAATAGCAAAGACAAGATCATTGATATAGGTAGTATGGGCAAAAACTCCTCTACTTCAATTGAAAATGTTTTACTTGTTAAAGGCCTTAAGCATAACTTGTTAAGCATTAGTCAATTGTGTGACAAATGTTGTAAGGTAATATTTGAATCTTCTAAGTGTATTGTAGTAAACATAAATGATAACAAGACCATATTGACTGGACATAGACAAGACAATATTTTACATTTTTAAGATAAATGATTTATCTTCATGCAAAATCAAATGCTTTGATGCTATGAACAATGAAGATAGTTGGATGTGGCATAAAAGACTTGGTCATATCAGTATGAGCATTCTTTCAAGAATTTTCAAAAATAAACTACTAAACGGTCTTCCCAAACTCAAATTTGAAGAAGACAAAATTTGTGATGCGTGTCAATGTTAGGAATTTATACCAAAAGCATGCTTTGTGTAATGGGTTTAGTAATTATTAATAAAGTAGTTATTATATTTTAATGAGAATCTATGTGAGCAATGTTTGCATTGCATTATTTATTTAATAATTATGCATGTGTCTCTTATTTTATATAGTAGATGATTTGATGTGTAGAGTGCTGATCGCTCCCTAAAAGGGTGATACTTAACCACAAGTGCACGGCCACGATGTAGTAATAATTTCTCATAAGTACGAGATCGATCCCACAGGGAAGATGGTTTACGTAAATGGAAAAACTTACCGTAGATCAAAAATCTTAGGAAAAACACTCTAATAAACAAAAACTGATTTTAGGTTGAGAAAAGATTTGTTATCTAATTTAAACTAAGAAATAAAGAAAAAGTCTTAGAATCAATCGATCCAACCAATTGTGTCTCTTGGAATTCCGAAGGCGATAATTTAATAACTCAAATCCTTTGACTACGTCGCAAGTCTCGGATTCAAAGATTTAGCGATAAAACCAAGAGTTCTTCAAAACTTCAACTTTTAAAAGAAATCGGGTTGTTAGAATCAAGGACGAGTACCATCAATTCGTGCAGCGCATATACTGAATATAGATTCATGCATAAACATTACCGAACATAATTAAACATCCAGGTTTTCAAAAGTTTCTAAAACGAAGAAGAAGAAGAAAGAAAACCAGAAAATTAAAATTTAAAACCAAGAACGTACCTTCTTCGTTCATCCAAGATCTTCAATTAATCTTCACAATTGATCCTAAGATGGGATCTAGCTATTCATCATAATCATAGATACGTAAAGTTGTACTGAAAATGTATTGAAAGACTGAGTAATCTGATTATAGGAATTGAAACTGAATGTAAACTATGAATAAACTACTCTACTCTACTCCTAAAACTACTCCTAAAACCCTACAAAAACGTCAACCCTAGCAATTCCTTCAAAAACATAAAAACCCTAAATCTATTCTACTACCTACTAATCCCTCTCTAACTAAAAAGTGAGTTAATATATAAATCCCGTCGTCAGTCGTACGGAAAGTTCCCACTGAGTGCTCAGATGGGCTGGGTCCCTTCACAAAAAGTTGTAGGGCTCGAAAAGTTATATGAAATTGACATATTATGGGCCTGAATAGCCTTTTTGGTTCGCAAGATATGGGCTTCCAAAGTTTCAGCTCTGCGTGCTTCAACAGCTTGCACCATAGCTTCAGCAACTTGTACCTTGACAACACCCTCTTGAAACCTATGATTAAATTGCATTCGAAATCATTCCATTTAAGTTCAAAACCGTTCGAACGCCTGGGCCACCGTTCGAACG